>CM031237.1:143262781-143862781 GCA_018340775.1 Taxus wallichiana var. yunnanensis
CATTAAATTCATGAAAATGAAAGTTCAAATTGCGAGGCTCACACTTTAAAAGTGAGATACTCACACTTTCAAAGTGCGAGCCTCACAAGTATGATCCTATGACTTTCAAATTATGATGCTCACACTTTCAAAGTATGAGGCTAACACTTTCACAGTGTGAGACTCACACTTTGAATGTAATGTGCATCCTTTAGATTGACATTTTCGTAACTTATAATATAATTACGTCTTCACCCCAAAATACACCTTATTTGTTATGTGGTATCGTATTTTTGGTATTTTGTAAGAAAATATTATTTGAAGGATATCAACTTCAATCGTAATGTTGGCATTAAAAAATCAAAATTACTTGAAGATTCTTTAAGATTCCACTTATAATCTTGGATTTTATGAATTAATCCACCTTCCCTCTTAAGAATTGCCATATCACTATTATGGAATAATCTATAAATCTTTTTTGTTTAATATTGTATTAGTGAAATTATTGAAGCACAATATGGAACTAGTGCCAATTGGTCATTCAATTTTTGGGCTTAAATTGAAAATTGCTAAAGATAGGTAGTAGAAGTAAATTTATTTTAGTTTGCTTACCTTAGCCATAGCATTGTAACGAATCAATTTTTTTTTCCTTTGAATTTACACGTCCTTAAGTTTATTACTGCTTTTTATTATAAATTATATCTCATATTTATCATTAAAAGCCGACAACATCATTGGGAGGTATGTATATCACAAATTCAATTATTTGAAAGAAAGTAGTATTTATGCTTGTAAATTGTTTTATTCCCCATATAAATAATGACTCACTTACTTCCATGAAGAAGAAAATGAACTAATCCTTAACACAATGCAAGTATAATGATTGTGAGAAACATAATCAAATGTCCTTGGAGATACATTGAACCAATATTGTATAGTTTATATCAATCAAAAGACACCTTGTGCCACAATTGTATTCTTCGTGAGACAATATGAAATACCACCACCTTTTTTCCAGTGTTCAACACTATGAACGAGCTACATTTGTTTCACACCCATCATTTTTGAATAGTGATTTTCTTTGATTTGTTTTCTCAAGTACCCCTCTTGTAGCCTAGACTTGTAGCCTTGTATAATTTGAGTATATCTTCATGGGTTGATTGAATGGATATCTAACTACTAGGACCTTGCTATTCTTGAAGAATTTTATTGGAATATCATCTTAAAAAATATGAAAATCCAAATCAATGAACTATACTTACACAATCCAAATCAATGATGCATGTTCTAGAGAATAGAGTAAAAATGTAAATCTTTTATAGGGTCAAACAAGAGGTATATATGTTGCTCCCTGTCTCCTTTCCCTTTACTGACTAGATTGGTTACAGATTGACCGGCTACCCATTCCTAAGAACTCAAATTTTATATCATCATGCTATGAGTTATGTGATGATAGCTACAACTCAAAATAACACAACTCATGCGTTATACACTATCAAAGGAAAGTATTGCGAAAAGTAGGAGAACATGAATGTGGGATAAATGATACAATCACTAGATAAAATATTTATTTAAATACAAAAGTACCTAGAAAAATACATTCCCTTTGATTGGATTCCACTAACTACACCACCAATAACTCATGACATACACCACCACAGAAAACAACAATAGTCATGTCAAAATCTCACTGAAATTGTTTTTAGTATACAGGACTACATACAAAACCAGATAACCTCTTTGTTGATTTTGCAGTATGATAGATCTTAAACTACTAGAAATCACTTTTGGAAAAAAACATTGAAGGAAAAACCAAACATCAAGCTCAAACCCTAAATAAAGAACATCAAAACAAATATACAAGACATTACTTTTACAAAAAGGTTGTTTTTTATAACAACCATCAGAACTATACCACGAACAATTGTTTTTTTCATTAGCTAATATTAAGAATAGAAAATAAATATCTATTCAAATAATAATGAATTTATAAGACAATACAACCTACAATTGTAATAAAAACAAGATCTCATTCATGACGAAATAAGCGAGAACATTCGGGATAGTTTCCAGTGATATTTGAGATTATTACCTCAACATTTTCAAAGGTCTAATGGTTGAAAAGTTTTTTTACTATATGTGGTAGGGTGGATGCCATGGTTGCTTGATGTTATGTCTCACCCTCTACTCTAACCAAAATTTGAAAACTCCTTAAAAAGGAAATGTTTATAGGAAAGAAAGGAAGAAAGGATGAGTCACGACCAAAGAAAGCATGGATTTTCCATTGGAAACAACACATAAATGGGTATGTAGAAAAAATAAGGTACATTTTAGAACCCAATACCCCATCCCCTCACTCCCCCATAGCCTTTTATTGCTTTAAATCTTTTTTTTTGTGACAAAATACGTTGAAAATTATAGCGGAGGTGATGGATTCCCAACCTCCTTTTGGTCCTCCTTTCACAAGGACAAAGTGATAGCCATGGCCATGAACAACATTAGGGTGTTCGGTTTGGTGGTGCCATAGAATAACGTACCCCCAATGCATGAAACAAATTAAGGGAATTGGAAATACAAACTGTGAGGCTAGTAAATCCATTTCAAACAAGACATTGATTTTTTGAAAACATTTTATGCAACCTTTTTATATTTTTGATAGCGTAATTAATAACCATCTCTTGTGTAAAACATAAGCACATGGTCAACGAGTGAATTTTGAATATTTTTGTTTTGTTTAGGTACATAGTCAATGATTGATTTTTGAATATTTTAAACCTCACTTTAGGGTAACTATAAATAGGGATGGAATCCTTTAAATTATACTAATCGAATTCAACCAAATTACATATGTATGATGAAATACTTATAGGTATCAGTTAGATTAAACTAAGTTGCACATGTGCAATCAATATTCAAATTACATATTCCAATATTCCATCCGAAAGCACATAATTGTTATAACAATCATAAAAATTATACCCGAAGAAATAAAACAAATATGGTTAATAAAACCAAATAACAACAATATTTAATTAATAACATTAATTAAATAATTAATTAAATAATGCATAATAAATTAACCTAACATTCCCCATCTTAATTGTGCATATCTCAGAATGAGGAGAGGAACTTCTTCAACTTGTCACGTGTAAGTGAATTTGTGAAGATGGTTTTTAATATTGAAGCTCACGTATGAAATGAACCTATACCTCAATGTGCTTTGTTCTTTCATGAAACATTAGATTGTAATAAGCTTGAGAACACTTTCATTTTCAACATACATGGTGGGCAATGTCATGTCATGTGGTATTCCAAGTCCTTCTAGATGCAACGTAGCCAAATCGCTTCATAGACAACTTCACCGTAGAAACGATACTTGACTTCTATGTGAGGAACAAGAAAAAAGTGTTGTTTCTTGCTTCCCCATGATATTGGTCTAGATCCCATAAAGAATACAAATCTTGTGAATTTTCTTCACATCAATATTACGTGCATGATCCGAATCTGAATATCCCGACAAGAAGAATTTTCATTCTTCTTGATTCTAGACCAAGATCCACCGATCCTTTGAGATATCTCAAGATGCACCTTACTCATTAATGACAAACTTCAGGTTCCCGATGAACTGATAGCTCATGCAAAGCTATATCCGGGTCTAGTGTAGGTTAGGTAAATGAGACTCCTAATCAATTTCCGATAGAGAGTGGCACTTACCTTAGGAGATGGATCTCAACAAGATAAGAGTAATCTATTTTCCATAGGTGTAGTAATTGTGTGTAATCCATTATCCCGAATTTCCGTTTTTAATTGTCTTGGTATATTTCATCTGAGAAACAAATATGTGATTCTCTTTCTCGCCATACTTCTAATCCAAGACAATAATGCATCAGCTAAGATTGGTCACGTCCGAATGATCGATTAAGATCTTTCTTCACCGATCGATTATCCTCACCGAACTTCTTGATGACTAGATATCGACATAGACAATGACAATCACAATCTTTTTTTTGAAGAGATCATCGTCTAACAAATCTGTTTATAAGATGCTCATCAATTTTGATGTACCATGCATGGGTGCCTGTTTAAGGCCATTGTTTCTTCTACATACCTTTGTTTCTTGACAAGGTACTACATATCCCTCGTGATTGAGTCATGTATACTTCTTCTTAAATCTCCATTCAGAAGGCACTTTTACGTCCATTTGATGGAATTTCCAAATTTCCAAATCTATGAGCTAGAGAAAGCTCATCCTAATCATTTTGATCTTAGATGTGGGAGAAATGTCTCCTCGTATTCAATGCCTTATTTTTGTGCATACCCTTTTCGTTACTAGTCTCATTTTATACTTGTCCACTTTCCCATCTTTTGTACTTTATTTTGAATATCCATTGCATCCAATGGGTAAGTGGAAGATCGACAAGTTCCAAGTGTTATTTTTCATTACTAATTATTGTCATCTTTCCAAGATTTTGACTATAGGGCTTTTGACTATAGAGGGATCATCAGATTCAATAACTCTACTCATCAAAGAAAAGTTAACTTCTTCTCTTTCTTTACTGTGAGTCTATGGTCCATGGGTGGATGTATCCGGTGGAGCATCCATTCTTACATCTCGTAGTGTGCTAGTACACCACTTGACATATGCTAAACTGTTCCCGTGGGTTGTGGTTCTGATCAAATCAACACCATCATCCCCATCATCACTTTCCTCATTTGTGGGAACATCAATTTCAATTTTTACAACTAGTGAAGAATCTACATTAAGGTGAGTCTGAGAGGAGGATACTCTCAAAACTCAACATCTCTCGGTGTAGAATTTTCTAGGTCTTTGATCCATCAATTTGTACAAGAGTCTCTTCATCAGTACCCAAAAGATGAGTTTCTGACTTCATGTCTAATTTATTTATGTTCTTTTTAGGTATGTGCAAGTTACTTTGCACAAATACTCTAAGGTGTGCAATAGATGGTTTCCTCTTTGACCATGCTTCTTGTGGTGTTACTCCTTTAAAGAAATTAGGGCACTCTCAACAAATACACTTTTCATTTCTTCTTGAATGTCTTTGCAAGTCCAGAGTCATCGATCATGCATCGTACCATTTCCATGATAGTATAATTTCTTCTCTCAACAACACCATTAATTGTGAATGTGTGTGGAGTAGGCATTTTCGACGAATCCCATGAGTTTGTTAGTTTTGAACTCATTACATCGGTGAATTCCCCCTCGATCGAGTAGAGAGTTATGATGCATGACCATTTTTTTCTCAATTACTACTTTGAACTTCTTGAAAGTTTCAAAAGATTCACTTTTCTTGCAAAGACAAAATCCACATTTTCCTTGAATAGTCATCAACACATAGCATGAAGTACTGAAATATAGAATGACTCATTACATTAGACCGCAAAGATTGGTGGAACTAGATCAAACTTATCATGAATTCGATATGTACTCTTTTGGAATGAAGCTTGTGTTGTTTTCCTACTAGGTAGTGAGGACACTTCTTTCTATCCTTCTGAAGAGATGGTAGCCCATGTACCATATCATCAAGGCATGGCACATAATGTATCGAGATACTTGAAACTAACATGACCAAGTCTCTAATGCCACAAGTGTGCTGAGGTAGAGTTCTTAGCCACAAGTACCTACTCATCTCTATGGAAAAATTAAGCTGGAACATGCATCCCACATTGGAGGCTTTTGCAACTATTTACAAGCCTCATGATTTATCTCGAATCAAACACGTTTTCTTGCCGGAATGAGTATCAAAGTCAATTTTTAGGTTGTGATCTAGGAGTTGACTAATCGAAAGATATTCTTTGTCAACCCAGTGGGGCATATAAGACATCAAATAGTCTGTGATTTATGAACCAAGGGTTAGAGAAATGTTCCCAATCCCTGAACTCGTATATTAAGAATCTTCACCCAATGAAACATGGTTTTTCAAAGGTGCATCCCTCATTAGTAAACCATCTGGCTAGTCATGTGTCAAGTGGCTCCCAAATCAACATACCAAACATCACTAGATGATGGATGGTTCACTTGATCGAGTAGTGTACAAGAAGTCTTCATTATCTGAATGTTCTTCTTACTCAACAATATTTCCTTGTTGATGGGGTCTTCTTTTCCAGTTCCCCTTTTTATGCCCTTGATTGTAGTTAGAATGTCCCTTGTAATATTATTTTTGGAGGTCCAAAGTTACTGGATGAACCTTTCTTGTAAGTATTATACCAACAATCTTTTAAGTCATGTCCTCTTTTACAAATTGGACATTGTTTCTTTTGTTGTTTGCCCCATGATATTGATTCTGATGTTGGGACTTTTGATAGGAATTAGGTTTTACTTTACCTTTTCCTTTCCATTTTTGATGTGAAGAAAGTTCTTTCTCCTCTTCATCATCCTTATTGTGCATGGCTTCCTCTTGTTGCAGTAGGTTTACCAGCTTGTCAAAACTAACTATCGTATTCTGACACATTTACTGCTTTTGACAAAAATGTGGTAAGAAGAGGGGAGTGCTCTCAAGACAATGTGAATGATAGCATCATCTATGTGACCACTTCTCCTAAGGCTATAAGTGAAGCCCTCAAATCTGCAAGTCTTCTTAAGAAAGCTTCAATTTTTTCATTCTTCTTGAACTTCAGTGTATGTAACTAAATCTACAAATTTAGTATGACATTCTTGTTTTTGGCCTCATATATTGTGCACAATTTATCCCATGCTTCTTTGGCTATTTTCATCTCAATGTGGCATTGCACATCATCAGACACTCTAAACAAGATGATGAGTTTGGCCTTTTAATATGCTTTATCAAACTTCCGTTGTTGTGTTGTATCAGTAGTTAATCTCGTCGTAGTATTCACAATAGTCCAGATCTCTTCAAACTCAAGTTGTGTCTTAATTTTAGTCTTCCATGTAACATATAGTTGTTTCCTCCGAGTATTTGTGAATTAGAAGAAAGAATTTAGGGGCATTGTGCCCATTTGAGAAATCAACGATTTTGGCTCCTATCACTCATAAGGTCTCCCAATCTATATACCGTTAGTCGATATATCAAACCTTTCTATATACATGCCCTTCGATATACCCTGAGGTACATGGAAGAATCTCACCCTTTCTATATACCCGACGGTACGTGTAAGAGGTGTTAACATATGTGAAAGAATTCAATATGTGGTACCTCAAGATCATTTGAAAGGGGTCTGTGTGATTATCCTCAAAGAAATATCCTCATACGCATGCGTAACTTTTCTATATACTTGGATAATTTCTCATTCTGGATTTATGTTGTGTAATTGTTCATAGACAAATGGGATGGCTCATAGTGTGTGCACTGTGACCTTATTAATCCCCATCGATTTAAAGGGTCGATTCCTAGACGATGTTTTTGTAGCTATATTAGGCATTAAGTGTAGTAGTAGTCATGATGGATTTACCCGTAAGTGCTTCCTAGAGGCACTGTATATACCGAACACTGCGAATGAGATCTAGGATCTCGTGAGTGTTTCAGAACCAATTTTATACTATTTTTAATTACAACTATCAGCCATTTTTTGAGTAGTTATAATATTTGTTGGTTGACTATGGCAACCTGCAAATTAGTACAATATATTGAAGCATTCAATTACATTCAAAAATTTAGAAGAAATTGAATGACAGGAAATTTTTTTTGTTTTGTGGGCCCTGGTGGCCTCCGGAGCCCAAAATGACCCACTACGCCAAAAAATTGCAAAAATATAGCTGAAAATACATTTTTGGATAGGCCTCCTTTTGCAAAAAAATTCCCGAACGAAAAAAATGACTATTAGGAGAAAATAAAATATAAAATTTAACCATAAATTAGGTTTTTCACTAAATTTTAGAGGGCTATTTAGCTGTAACTATCTATTTAGAGGTGGTTTTTCCATGAAATATGCCTCCAGAGTTGGTGATTTCTCTGTTTTGGCCGCTAAATTTGAATTATTTAAAAAAACAAGTTGGGGTGGGGTTTGAACCCAAAACCTCCCACTTGTATGTCGATTCACTTATTTACTTAGGCTCTATGAGACACTTGTGATATGAAATGAACAAAGTTATATTTAAATAATGTGAAAAGTGACTCACCTTAGGAAAAATGATGTGGCACATCTCCCACATGGCTTGCATGCATGGAGGAGTGCGAGATTTTTTCCTTTCTTTTAGGATCTGAAATTCCTTTCTCTTCTTGGCCACTGAAATGTTGTTTTCTTGTTTTGTTTTCCTTTCATACACGCCTTTGTATTATTTTTCTTCCACCGTGTTTAAGTTGCATGTATTTGCTTCTTATTTTTGTGTTCTTTTTATATCCACCATATTTTACTAACCTCCTTCGTTGTTTCAATTTAAATATTTCTTTTACTGATTTGATTTTCTTGTGCAGGACTTTGAAAAGATGCAGGGTCTTGTGTGGTTCGTGAATGATCTCCTTTCTTCGCTATTGATCTCGCCACCTGAGATTTTAATCCTCTCTTTTTGGATTGATAACCACCGTGCTTGAATTGTTCACTGTTTGTTTGTGCAGGTCATGTGCGTGGAGGATTTTGATTACTACAGTTCGTGGGAGCACGACCGTTGTTTGCTTGGTGTGTGTAGGTCACTACATGGGCTTGTATGGATGGTTGGGTCCAAATGCTATCGAAAAACACCTTATCTCGACGTTTAGACTTGGGTCACCCTTAATATCTTTTACAAAATGGCTCATGATGATGGTCTTTTAAATCTGCAACACATCCAATGTGAGAAGCTCGGTTATTGAGTTTGATATAACTTAGCCTTTCTAAATGGAAAACTCGGTAGCTCACTCTCCACAATGTAAAGCTCAATGGCAGGCTTGTCTAGATGCTTGGTCACGGTCAGGAGTCGATGGGGCTTAGTGAGCACGACTCACTGGATTTCATACAGAGGTTGTGTGACTAGCAGGGAGATGTGGGAAGCTACTGGAGGCGGCACATGATCTCCAAAGAATCAGATTTCTTCTCCATAATTGTTCTTCCTCTGGAACCTTCCTCCAACCTTGTCAGGAGCTTCAATTCACTCTGGTACCAAATGTAGATAGGGATGGAAGCCTATAAATTATATTAATCTAAATAAACCAAATTACATATGTATGAGCTGCAATACTTATAGGTATTGTACAGTTGAATACAAAACAAGAAACTAAATTGCACAGGTGCAACAATATTCCTAATTACATAAGCTTCCAATATTACATCCGGGAAGCACATAATTTTTATAAAAATCATAACAATTATACCCATGAAGAAATAAAACAAATATGGTTAATAAAACCAAATAACAACAATATTTAATTAATAATATTAATTAAATAATTAATTATATAATGCATAATTAATTAACCTAATAAGTAATATCAAAAACATCTAAAGTGAGAAAATATGTGGTGTTTAAATAATTGTTATACATTACACTTCCAACAAGTCAACCAAATCAGAGGGTTAATATTTTCATTTCCTTTCCTCTGTCCACACAATCAACATACTTACTTAGCCAATTTGTATCTCCTCAAATTTAACTTAGTAATAGTGAGAAAACATGGCTTGGAAATTAGAAATTGGAAATGTAGTCCATGAAAGTTGGAAGCATCAAGTGTTGACTGGGAAGGGAAGTCCACGGAAGTTGGAAGCATCTTGTTCATATTTCCCATTCTCATATTTATCTACGTGGGTCACACACTAGGCCAACATCGCATGACATAGTAAGATGGTGAAAGGGTGATTCACGACCAAAGAAAGCATGGATTTTCCATCGAAGCATCATAAAGGAATCTGCATAAAAAGGGTATATTTAAAGCCTAAATGCCTCGCCCCCTTACTCCCCTACATCTTATTACTACTTTAAATCCTATGGTTTATGAGAAAATAAGTTTAAAATAATAAAGGAGGATACAGATTGAGGGAATCAGGAACAAATATAGCTACTTGTTTTACCAAGCCTTCTTCTGGAGCTCCTATCATAAGGACAAAGTGATACCCACGACCACAAATAACATTGGTGTGCTTGAGTCTAGTGGTACAATTCCACAATGCACCCCCATCGTAGCGCACCCCTAACTCCTAAGATGCATTTAGGGAATTGGGAACAAATATTGCTAGGTGTTAGACCCAGCCACCTTTTGGTCCTCCTATCACAATGACAAAGTGATAGCAATGACCACGAACAACATTGGCATGTTAATTGTGGTGAAGATAATATGCTTAATTCCATGTCACAATTCACCCCCATAACCAAGTTTATAGAAGATTACATAAAATTATTATTTGACACTAAAACATAATTGAAAGACCCAAAGGATTCTAATTTCACATGGCGGTTTGGGAATAACAACACTGGATTCATCTTAACTTTATCGGAATTTAGTGCTGGCAAAACAACAATGAAAAAATGATTGAGAATCAAGCTCCTGAATGACAAAGTGGAAAGAGGATTCCCTCATGGCTTGAAGTACTATTAAAGCATGACTATTTTTATCTCTCCGATAAAAGTATTTTAGGCAGTTTTGAGTCGTTCAACTTTTAATGAAATGTAGACAAGTAGTCGCCTCACCATTATGACCATAATCAATTCCAACCTAATATCTACTCATTAGGTAAATAGTTTCATATTCCAACACAATATTCTAAGCCTAACAACAACTAATCTCGATATTTATTTTATTGCGTTGATGCAACATAATGAAAATTTGAGATTAGTGACCACTAGGATAGTTATTACCTTGCGTAACATTAAATTTTTTATCAATAAATGATCGTTGTGTGGGAGCATAAAATATTATAAAATGCACTTACAATGGACCCCACGTAAAACTCAAGAAATACCAACCATGACACCAATTTAATGTCGTGGATCACTAGATAAGTAAAGGAAATTAAAAGGAACATCTAAATGTTTGCTAATTTGGGAAAAAATTAGTAGATGAACTAGATCAAGGCCGCATTGGCTAAGAGTGCTTTTGGGTAGGTATAAAGTGATCTATATACAATAACTCTCACCTATATCAATGGTTTATACAAGGACTATGTAAATGAGATAATTTATGCATGTTATTTGAATGTTATGTGTGTAAAGGTCACTAGAACAATATATCTTCTAGATTCACTAGAATAATATGTTACTATTAAACAAACTTAAAGATTTTGAAAAGCCTTGGAAATTTATAGAAAATAATTTGGTTTGGAAATAACACTAACAAACACTATGGGTGTTGTGGGGAAGGTTTGAGTCGCTCAAAATTTAATGAAACGAAGACAACTAGTCTCCTCACCATTACAACCACACTCATTCCACACACTTTTAATATGCAACTCCACATTACTTTTGACAATTTTTACACTTGTGCAAAAATGGGCAACTCAAAACTTTGTTATAATGGATAGCATTGGTGAAGTATACCTAAGCTAGGGAGATCACATCAGATTATGTCATTACTACTAATTTATTTAAAATATTACATGAAATATACAACTATGTGTGTTGTTACAAAACGTAATAGATCACATAGTCTGCAATTTCATGACCATCCTCAACAAAAGAACACAAGCCTTGAAGGACAATTGTGTTGTCTTGATGAGGACATCTAATTACAGAGTAGGTGAAGTGTAAGTTTTGGAACAGCAAACATACATACATATAAAAAAAATTAGAGTTCATTACTGAATGTTACAAGTTCTATTCAATGTTCTTTCCTTCATGATTAAGACATTCAATTATGTTATTGAGTTGTTTAGTTCATTATACAATCCATATAGAAATCAGAAATGTAGAAAGAGATATACAACGCATTTATAGAATTCAATTCTTTATTAACAAGGAGAGTCAAATGTTTCCCACACAAGCCATGGGATGTAATTAAAAATTAAAATACAACTACTAAAAGAGATACACATGCATGAAAGAGAAAACAAAGGAGTACGAGTTAACCTATCATTGCCTTAAGGTTTTGTTCTTCGTTTAAAGCATCTTCATCTCCATCTTTTGTTTCTCCTCCATCTTCATTATAGAAGCCATTGTACCTGAAAAGAAGAAAAGTTAACCATCAGTTACAAGCTCAGGGATCAAATCATATTCCTACACTATCCTACTTCGTGCATATGAATCTTCCCCTAAGCAAGAGATGTATTCTACTTGAAGGACAAATTGCATGCATGTTTTTTTCACTCAAAAAGAAGAAAGTGAAAAGAAAGAAGAAAACATGGACATAAGAGAGGCCAAAAAGCCTAAATATTTCCTAACTATTTTCCTAAGTGTGCAGGTATAGGTTGCAGCCAAAGAGAGAAATAAATAAGTCATAAGTACATGCTAAGAAGAAGGAAGAGTGTAACTCAAAGTTTAGCAAACATTCTACAAATGGAAGAAGTTAGAGCTCAAAAGAGAGAATGGAAGATAGAAGTACATTTTTCAGTTTGCAAAGAAGAGGGAGAATCAGATTTCAAGAAGCTGAAGCTAAAAGTAAAAAAGGATTACAACTGAAACAGGATGAGAGAGAAGATTCTAGGAAAATTTTGACAGGGCTTCGCCATGTAAAATCAACTTTTAAAATTTTCCAACATGCCAGAAATACTACTATCAAGGAAATAAAAGCATCTAAGTAAAAGAAACAAGTTACAATATTTCAACAAAGCATCTAAATCAAGGCTTATGCCTGAAAATGGTGTTACAACAGATGAAGAATTGTTTACAATTTCTAGAAAGCCACTTACAATATTACAAAGGACCATCTCAGAATTTGAAATAAAGGAATACAAAGAATGCAGGTTCAAACTTTCATTAAGGAAATCATCAAATTCAGAGTTTGTTTTGCAAACAAGTAAACAATATTTCATACTGTCAAGAACAATAAGGCAAGCATGTAGAACATCATTACCTACTCTAGGAAAAGATCAAACTTGGAGTAGAAAGGTTAAATTGTGCATCAGATCATCATCTTCAGAATACAAAGTAAATACCCATACAAATGGCTCTCATATCCAAGTCAAAGAGTTACGGAAGATTCAAACAATACAGATATAGTTTCAAGCAAGGTAACACTTCATTTTCTTCAAAATAACTATATATTGCAGTCCCAAGATGATGGCAGAACTAGTTTCTGAGTTTGGAGGATTCACAAAGTACAGGCAATGTAATAAGTAAAAGAAACTATCAAAGTGAAGCCACTGTTCCAGTTCTGAATGATAAGTAAAAGAAAATTTCATCATTAGAACAAAGCTCCAGAATAGAGGTAAATACTCAGAGATTAAGAAAACTACTTTATGGATGATTCAAGAAATTGAAGTGAATATAAAACCATCTACAACCTGAATGAGCACCCAAACGAATTTTGAGCTAAAAGAATGAAGCTTCAGAAATTAGAATAAGAGACAGAACTCACCAGTTAATATCGAGTTGTCAAGGGCTCAGAGAATCATCAAATTCAGAGCTAGAAAAGTCATAATAACCAAGATCTAAAGTGTAACTATCTATTCAGAACAGGTATATCATTTCAGGCTCAGAGTAAAGGAGATGATTATAACTCAAGACTATAATCAAAGAAGCAACTCTCAGAGAAGAACAAAGTATTTTATTTATTAATGAAGGTAGTCTCGGAATAAGCATTTCATATTAATACAACTTGAAGAGCTATGAAAAACAAAGATACATATATTCAGAATAACCTCCAAGGAATGTATCAAGGAAACACGCAAAGCAAAAAATTTTTATCGTAGACCCATCAATGGGTATGAAGGGAAAAATTAGAATAAGGAAATAAGTACTTACTTCTTAAATCAAATCTGAGCAACCCTTGAATGGTCATCAAGTTCAGTAGAAAAGAGCAACCCAACACGGGTTTCAACTCAAAATCATCAAGGAACCACGAAGACATGAAATATGGATGTTTGCCATATCCTACTTGGGAGACCTTGGCTGTTTGATAACAAAGTTACTCATGATGGAAGAAAGAACACCTACACTTTCAAGAAGAATGGAGTAGAGCATACACTCATACCCCTAAAGGAGGAGAATGATGCAGCGAACCAAGCTCAAAGGTGATGATGGTAAGTGGCAACAAGTTCCTATAAAGCATGAAGAAGGAAGAGGTAAGTTTTGTAGTTATTGGTAAACTGAAAAGTGTAGTGACTAACACTCGATTGAGTGATTTACCTCGTGAGATCCAGGATATGTTGAATGAGTATGTATACATTGTTGTTGATGAACTACCAAATGATTTTCCACCTGTGAGAAGCATCAACCATCACTGATATGATTCCGTGAGCCAGTTGCAAAAAAAGTAGCCTACCGAATGACACCTAGGGAGAATGAAGAAATCAAACAAAAGGTCCAGGAGTTGTTGGACAAAGGATTGGTGAGAGAAATTTTGATTCCATGTGTTGTACCTACTGTGCTCAGTCCTAAAAAGGATGGAACGTGGAGAATGTGTACCAACTCCAGAACCATCAACAAGATCACAATCAGGTATAGATTTCCTTTTCCAAGGATAGATGACTTGCTTGACTGTTTGAGTGGATCAAATTATTTCTCAAAGATAGATTTGAAGAGTGGGTACCATCAGATAAGAATCAGAGAGGGAGATGAGTGGAAGACTGCATTCAAGACCAATGATGGTTTGTATGAGTGGTTAGTTATGCCATTTGGCCTAACCAATGCCCCCAACACATTCATGAGACTGATGAATGAAGTACTCAAATGTTTCACTGGTAAGTTTGTCATTGTATATTTGGATGATATTTTGATATTTAGTCAAATTAGAGAAGAGAATTTGCAACATTTGAGAACGGTATTAGAAAAGTTACAGGAAGAGAAACTACTAATAAATCTGAAAAAGTGCAGTTTTCTACAAACCGAGCTAGTGTATTTGGGTTTTTTCCTTTCCAGAGAAGGACTAAAGATGGATAAAGAGAATATTAAAGCCATACTTGAATGGCCAACACCCAGGAGTGCATATGAGGTAAGGAGTTTCCATGGGTTAGCTAGTTTCTATAGAAAATTCATCAGAAACTTCAGTGGTATTATAGCTCCCATGATAGAAACCATAAAGGGTGATAAGAGGAACTTCCAGTGGACTGAAGCAGCTGAGAGAGGATTCAGATTGCTGAAGAAAAGGTAACAGAAGAACCCATTTTAGTCCTCCCTTATTTTAACAAACTGTTCCAGGTGGAGTGTGATGCTAGTGGCCTAGCAATTGGGGCAGTTTTGAGTCAAGAAGGTAAACCAGTTGCTTTCTTCAATGAGAAAATTAGTGAGGAAAGAGGAATTATTCAGCCTATGATTAGAATTCTATGCATTAGTTCAAGAACTAAAAAAATGGAGACACTACTTGTTTCCTAAAGAGTTTGTGTTGTTTACTGATAACTATGCTTTATAATTTATTAGTAATCAGCCTAAACTAAATCAGAGGCATGTAAAATGGGTAGAATACTTGCAAAATTATACTTTCAGTATCAAACATAATAAGGGATAGTCTAACAAAGTGGTAGATGCTTTGAGTAGGAGAGTTCTAGTTCTTCAGGAGCTATAGGTGAATGTGATGGGTTTTGAGAACCTAGGAGATCAGTATGAGGAGGATGATGATTTCAGCGAGGCTTACAAGGATTGTAAGCAACCCATAGTGATGGATAGGAGTCCATGCATGGACTACATGCTACAAGAAGGATTTTATTCAAGGGCATCCAGCTATGCATTCCCAAAGGTTCAATGAGAGAGAACTTGATCAGAGAGAAACACAGTGGAAGCCTGTCTAGGCATTTTGGCCAAAACAAAACATTGGCTCAGCTGAGTGCATACTATTTTTTGCCAAGAATGGGTCAAGATGTGAATAAATTTTTAGAAATATGTAAGGTATGTCAGAACAGTAAAGGAACTAGTCAAAATGAAGGGTTATATCAGCCACTTCCTATCCCCAGCAGACCATGGGATTGTTTGAGTATGGACTTTATACTTGGATTTCCCAGGACTCATAAGGACATGAATCCATCTTTGTGGTTGTTTATAGGGTCAAAAAGATGGCTCACTTCATTCCATGCACCAAAACCAGTGATGCTACCCACATTGCTAATTTGTTCTTTTAGGAAGTAGTAAGACTGCATGGTTTACCAAGGAGTATTGTATCTGACAGAGATACAAAGTTTGTTGGGAATTTTTGGAGGAAATTGTGGAAGAAGTTTGGGAACTCATTTGAGTTTTAGTTCAGCCTACCATCCACAAATAGATGGTCAGAATGAGGTAGTCAATAGAGCCTTGGGAACATCCTGAGAAGCTTGGTGAGCATGCATCCAAAACAATGGGATCGGCACTTGCACAAGCAGAGTTTTCTTACAATGACTCACCCAACAGAAGTACAGGTATGATTCCTTTCCAAATCATGTATGGACAACACCCAAGAGGTGTATATGAGCTAAGAGACTTGGGGAGAATGGAAGCTAGAAGTGCAGATGCAGAAGAATTTGCTAAGGCAATGCAAGACATCCATGAGTAGGTGAAGAAGAAACTTGAAGAGAATACCAACAAGTACAAACAAAGAGCTGATCTGAGGAGGAAATAATTCATTTTGAAGTTGGTGATGAAGTACTTGCACATTTGAGGAAGGAGAGATTCCCCAAGAGGGAGTATAATAAGTTAAAATTCAATAAGATTGGCCCCTACAAGATAGTCAAAATTTTTCCAATAATGCTTATGAATTGAAGCTACCTGAAGGCATTGGGATTTCTCCAATATTTAATGTTGTAGACTTGTATGAGTACAAAGGTGAAGACACATTGGAAGAGGAAGATGAAATAGGACAATAGAGGGAAGGTTGGCAAGCACAAATGCCTAGAGCCAGAATAAAGGAGATAGAGAAGTTGTTGGACAAGAAGATCATCAAGAAGACTAGGGACAGAGAATATTACCAGTATTTGATTAAGTGGAAATATTTTCCAGTTGAGGATGCAACATGGATGGTAGAGAATGATCTAATCAAGCTTGGAGTCAAGATTGAAGACTTGGAGAAGACAAATCAGCCATGAAGAACACTTCTTCTCTCAGGGGCAGAATGATGCAGGAGCATCCTGAGTAGAAAGCTATGTCATGGGTTAAATTAAAAATTTGTTGTGTGAGAGGGTATAGGAGATATTTTCATGTTTTTTCCTCCACTTCATTTGATTTGAATGTGTGGATTTTGTAAAATAGCTCTATGAGCTATTATAATGCCTAAATTGGATTACGGCATTAAAAATAAAATAAAATAAAGGATTAAATGGCTTGAAGATATTTTCCCTCCAGGAAAATATCTCCAAGTCCTCTCCTAGGATAAAGGGAGTCAAAATAGGATGGTTAGTCTAAATTTAGTGTTTTTCCAAGTTTAGGGGCAGTTCAAGTCAAGTTAGGAAAATAAGGAGAAAATGGTGGAAGATTGTTTTTCAAATCCAAATTCTGGTTTTTAAGAATGTAAGAGAGGATAATTCATAGGGATATGGAGGAAATATTGTTCAAAATAATATATAAAACCATGAAATTGATTGTGAAGAAAGAAAATGTGTTTTTTTAAGTTTTAGTTTTTAAAATCTGCATTTTACCTTCTATTTTGTACCTGGCCGAAAGCCACGAATGTGCAGAAGGCAAGGAGGGCCACCAAAGCTGACTATGATGATTGGAATATGTTAAGGGAACAAAAAAAAGACTCCTCAATTTTTCTTAGCCTCTGAAACATCTTCACACGTGTGTAACGAGTAGTTTTGTGCATTAGAATGGCGAATTAGGGCCACGTGTATCTCCTCACACGAGTGGAGTTAGAAGCTGAAATTTGGATGACACCATTTTCATACCAAAATGACCATGTGAAAAAAATTTAGAGCTTGAGAGGTCGAGAACATACCCAACCATGAAATCATTTTCAGACCTACGTTTTGGCATGTATAACTAAAGAAAAAATGTGAAATTTCATATTTTTCAAGTTCTCCTTCTAATTCATCATTTTAAGAAAGTTCAAATTGGTCATACAAACCTGTTGAAGGTGGTTTTGAGGAATAAGTTGGAGGTTTGGTGTGTTTTCATGTTTTTTCCTCCAAAAACAAGCCTAGAGTCCTAAATTCAAAACTGGGACAGTCCTAAATTGAAGAAAAGTGCCTTGTGGCCAAGGTAACCCATGTTCTTCTTGAAATATGTTTTTATATCACCAATGGATCCCAAAAATACATGGTATTCATCTTGATTGAGGGTGGAGTGTTGGATTTCTTGCATTTGGTTGTTTTTCAGGGCTATAAGCCCACTACAAGATTCACAAGGAGTTGTTTATCAAACCCCGGTGCCTTTTTATCTTTGGGGTTGAATGGGGTATCCCCTACCTTATGTTGAGAAGGTTAGAGTGTGTATATGTGTGTGTGAGTTGAGTGAGTGTGTGTATGTAGGTTTAGGGAATTCAGTTAAACTTAGAAGTGTGTGGATTGTCATCATTTGTGAGCTCAAGATCTAAGAAGAATCCATGCTCCTAGGACAACATTGGATGAGTGTGTGAGTGTTGAGGAGATTGATTTGAGAGTCATCACCACCTCAACAATCAATGTGTTCATAGGTATTGTGTAAACAATGTTAATTTTCTATTATTTATTTTCTTAATTTCTGAGCCCATCTTAGGGAATGGTATTATAATAAAATTTAAAATATGGTCAAAATGTTTTACTATAATTTTAACTTTAGTAAATGAATTTTAATTTATTTCATATCTATATTTAAATATGAAAAATATATGGGATGCTTTTACAGTTAATTTTAATTATTTTCATATCCATAATTATATATGAAAATGTATATGGAATGGTTTTATAGTTAATTTGATATCTATATTTAAATATAAACATATATTTGGAATGGTTTTACATTTAATTACGTACTCCTAGTCTATATCATCATCCTCAACTAGTTTCTTTAGAATATCTTGGGTAATTATCTAGTTAACCTGGCATTCAATCACATACTAAATGAAGCTGGAAGTGCCTCACATGTCTTCAATGTAATTAGCCTAGCGGATGCTAGGCCACAATATGTTTTTATTTATTCAAATCTGCCAAGTTTAATCTTAAATGAATTTTAAAACTAATAAGATCCTTATTCCAAAGAAAAAATTAAGCTTAGCGGTTGCTAGCCCATATAAAATAAAAACATGTTCTCTATATTGTTTTGCATATCAATGTTGGCTTCCTGAAATCATTAAAATATCTTCTCAAGATCTACATAGTTTAATCTTAAAGAAATTTTAAAACTGATAAGAACCTTATTCCAAAGTAAATATTAAGCATAATAACCACTACCTCGTATAAAATAAAAAACATGTTTTGTTTATTATTATGTAGATCAATGTTGGCTTCCCTAAATTCATTAAAAAAAAATTTCCTATATCTACGCATAGCTTAATCTTAAAGACATTCTAAAATTAATAAGAACCTTATTCGAAAGTAAAAATGAAGCCTAGTTGTTTCTAGCCCATATAAAATATAAACATGTTTTGTTTATTATTTTGCAGATGAACATTGGATTCCTTGAAATCATTAAACAATTTTCCCATATCTGCATATTTTAATCTTAAAGAGATTTAAAAATTGTTAAAAAGTTTATTCCAAAGAAAAAATTAAACATGGCATCCATATAAAATAGAAACATGTTCTAGTTCTTGTTTTATATATCAATGTTGGATTCCATGAAGTCATTAAATGGTTTTCCCAAATCTGCATAGTTTATTCATAATGACATTTTAAAACTAATAAGAACCTTATTCCAAAGAGAAAATTAATCCTAATAGCCGCTATCCCATATAAAACATAAACATGTTATGTTTATTGTTTTGTAGATCAATGTTGCATTCCATGAAATAATTAAATGATTTTTCTCATATATGCATAGTTTAATCTTAAAGATATTTTAAAACAGAAAAGAACCTTATTCCAAAGCAAAAATCAAGCATAACAACCACTATCTCATATAAAACATAAACATGTTCTATTTATTTATTTGCAGATAAATGTTGCTTCCTTGAAATTTAAACTATTTTCCCCATATTCGTTAATTTAATCTGTAATCTAATATATTGGACTCTGGAAGGATGTATAGTGGGTTCCAATATTTTTATTTTAGGATTCTAATACATGTGATTTTGGAGTCTGATAATGTATTCCTTTTCCAATATATTTGATTTTGAATTCCAATATATTATGTTTTGGATTCCAATAGATGCGATTTTGGATTCCAATATATGTGATATTTTTTATTCCAACATATGTGATTTTGGAGTATAGTAAATTCCAATATTTAACATTTAAGAATTTAAAAATAGCAATATATGATTCAATAATGCATTTATTTTTTAGCTACTCAAACTAGAATAAGTCCATATTTAGTGAAATAAGTGTTAGGAGGAGAGATGTAAATTTAGATGTATTTTTTCAACCACCTTTTCACCATGCATTTATAAACCATCTAGAAATGATGGATAAATAGTGCTGAATGAGACATTTAATACTAAACAACATAAATGTCAATGTATATGAGGCTCAAATTCTTCTCCGAGTGAAGAAAAGCTTCAAGGATCCTGATAATGTATTGAGAAACTAAAAATAAGGCATTGATTGTTCACTTTTCATGGGATGACAAGTAAAATACGGGAACAATAATGCAAACAAAAATGATAGTCCGAGAAGAGATACTTAAATTTGACACTTTCCAATTGAGGCTTCTCCAAAGGTGGATGCCTTCTAATGAATTAGTTTTTTTTATTGGAGCTCATCATTATATAATTCTAATTTATAATAAAATATGTTTACAATATGTTATGGTTTAATAAAAAATGACCTAAAGGTATGCACAACTCCAAAATAAGAGACCACTAGAAAATATCATGACAAAATAGACTACTTACAAAATATGGTTATCTAAGCCTTATTTTTAGAAACATGATAAAATAGAGAGTCAAGAACAATCCATTGCAACACTAGGAGGAGGTAGATCATCCTTGATAAGGCCTTAAAAAGAAGTTTTTCCGTAGAAGAATTGAGTCACACACTTGTCTTCATCAAGAGTTTTCATGTCACCGAGATGAGCAATGGAAATAGTAGCCCTCCACCTAGGTTGCGTGGACACCACCTGAACATTGGCTTGCATGATGAATACAATCGATACAAGAAAACATGGTGATGGAGGTTGATTACAACCCCCTCCTTGTTGAGGAGTGGGAGAGGAATAATAACAACACAAGAGGTTGTGAAAGTGTCTAGGAGGAGTTTGCACGAAATATTAAATGGATGTTGGTTTGGTAATGTATGACTCAAAGTGGAGGGAGCACTCCCCAATGAAAGATGAGCTCCTAAAAGTATTAAAATTCACATGTTACTTTATCAATTAGGCTTGGATATGCATATACGCCAATGATATAACATATTTGTTCATTGTAAATTCTACAAATTTGTCTTTGTTAATGATTATATTTGTGTTTTTAGATTTCCATAATGATTTATATTGGTTTTAATAAAATATTATAGATTATTCACATAAAACAGATTAGATGGTGTGAAAGAACACATAAGCCATACTAGGAGTCTATAAAGAGTTTATGAATAAAATGAAATATAGTTTACAATGTATTAATTGAGAACATTACACAAAATCATTGTGCAATGATTGTAAAAAGAGCTCAACATGAGGTACGTCCTTTTCATCTATAGTGCTAGATTAAGATTTTGAGTTCCCTTTTATCACTTGGATCCAACGTCCCCATTCATTATAAAAAGCAATTACATATTTGTATTGCCTCCAATAAGAATGTGCCATTTTTTTTAAAATGTTGCTACACTAAAGTTTGAAGCTTTGAATTTTTTTGATTTGAAAAGTTTTTATTGGTAGTTCCCTTTATTTGCACTGTAGAGAGAAAATGGCCTGTTACGTATTGATATCATTTCTTTTCATGCATTTAATGCATTTGCTCTGTGCTTTGCATGGAGAAAAGGGGAGGTCCTCTCAAGGAGTGAATGCATTTACTGTGACCCATTCAATGCATTCACTGTGACTATGAAGGGTTAGTTGATTTTGTGTGGCTCGAGGGTGGAAATATTTGATGGTTCGAGTGTCTTCTTCCCTGCATTTTCGTGATTGCCCAGAGATGAACCAGCGTGAAGAACATGAAGGTGAGACTCTTTTGGCATCGGTTCTACACGAAATCGCTGAGTGTGCATTTTTTTAAGTTTCTCTGTTGCTGTGTTAAAATCTATTAGACTGTGTTAGGTTTTTCTCCAAGTGCGAGAAAATCAGTTTCAACAACTTATAGCTTCATTTACCTATTAATGCTTGTCTCATTTCATATCCAGGACTGAAAACAGTGGCCAGTGCTTGAGTCTTTGCCATCATATGGTCGAGGCAGGGAACTAAGTGGAGGACAACATAACAGTGACATATATTATTACAACAGGTATTAATGTGCTTCCTGCCGAGTAATCTTAAACAACTAATATCGATGCTTAGTTTACCTTCTTGCTTAAAGCAAAGAGCAGCGCTGCAGGACAACATTGGAATACCCCTGGAAAAATCTGCATAAAAATATGACATGAAAAAGATGCTCTCCAAGTGTTTGTCAAAATTTGAGTACCTTAGAAAGAAAACATTTACACATTAAAAATGAAGAATCTTAAAGACTGTTGATGTAATAACTCTCATTTTAACTTTTATTTTATGTTTCAGACACTAATCTTTACCAAGCTTTCTAATAAGTTTGATTATACCTCAAGATCCAGAATAATATTTGATCTTCACAGCATGATTTCCCTGGACCAGACACTTCCTGGATTTGGTCCATAAAACAATGATTCTCAGTGCTTACTCTCACCATCATTTTACTGGGTTTTCATTAGGAGGGAAAACCATTCAAAGCTTTCACCTTGCCATAGAAATATAGGAACTTGAAATGGAAAAGCACAGCCATGGATTGCATGGAAAGGAAACTATTGCATTAATGAAATTTTTTCTTCCATAGAGGCTTTCTTAGCAAACCTAGGACATTGCTCCAAATCCAAGTAAACGAATGTGGCTCTTTCCAGTTGCAGGTTCATGATTTCAAATCCCATTATCATTTATCATCTGCCGCCACCTACTGTAAGCATCCCTGCAGAATAGCAAGTGCATCATAATCACCAAATAGTTTTTAGCCCAAACCACTTTGAAACAATGCTTTCCAAAATCCTCCTCCTTTGTAAAACCTTCAAGAGGCCACTAATAAAACAAGCTTCATTTAACTCTAATTTTCACATTTTGGGAAAGAGACAGAGACCTGCCAGTGTCTAACATAAAAATCTCAAGGAAACAAGTCCGTCCAAAGGATTTGTGGGCCTGGTCTCAAATGAATACATTTTACAATACCTTCAACCATTATTATTTTACCACAATTTCATGGTGCTCTGCAATCTAGAGACAGGCATAAAACTCTTAAGAGTTTCACCCAAAATGCAAGTAGCCTTCTTTAGTCTCTAAACAAATCTCCCACGTAAACAAACCCTGAGATCACTTTTCCATATGAATATACCAATGATATCAAGCTTCTAATTCATAGACAGAGACTTAAGGGTATACCTTGAATGCCATTATTTTACCACAAGTTTCACGTCTTCCACATGGTCCACCAAGGGAACCTTTTAATTTAGATGGCTTCACTCTAACATTCCATAACCTTTGTTCTTTGAAGTTTCAGGAGAAATTACATGAGAAGTCCTAACTCACTGTAATCATAATTTTAATCCTTTTATGAATAAAGAACACAAGGATCAAAATTTTAAGACACATGGTGTAATCATGTTATAATACACAGAAGTTTCAGCCAAGTCTTGAAACTTTCCAAATCAATAAACTCCTAAAAGAACAAATGAATCCCATACTTAAAAAAAAGTGATTGAAGATAAGTTCCTTACCATGCTAATATATATATATCACATGTATGCATAATAATTATGTATGCCTATTAATATATGCATAGGTCTAAATGCCACTTACCAAGAATCTAAGACTTTGATCAATTCAACATGCATGTGTTGATTTTCCTCCATGTATCTTCAGAGCTTCCATTCCTATTCCTAGTCTGACACTCGAAAAGCTTATTAATTACAAAAAGGCTAAATATGCCTTCTCAAGCAGTTGTGCTAATCTAATTGTTTGCCCATAGATTGTTCTAGTATATGGGATTATTGTCTTTTAGTAATAATAAACATAGCTAGTGTAGGCTAGCTGCAACCTATCATCAGTTTACCATCATAATGCAACCTAAACGGACTTGTTGTGCTTTAAAACATCTTTCACTCCGTGTGCTATAAAAATGGAGATTCAATTGAAAAAGACCAATTCACGAGGAAAATAAAATCGCAAGAGGTTCAAATTTGTTTGTAGGAGGAAATACATAGAGCCAATTTGAATTGGGAAGAAGTGCTTAAACTAAGGCATTCCTAATAGATCCCTAGATGGAAACAAGGACCTATTGGTGAGCAAATACTAAAAATTACAAAATTTACTTCCTCCCTAATGGCAATTTGTAATAGCATGTCATCTTTTTTCTTCAGCAGCATCCACCATTTTGTTGTCAAATTTATTAGAAACCTTTATGGATTCATTGTAAAATACCAAAAACCAATCGTTTGATATTTTATCATTTGTGCAGCATAGCTTTACTAATTTTCAGACAACGAATAAATTTGGGTATGTTCTTTTGTTGCAATTTTAAATTAAATCCTGCATTTTCCTCATCTTTAATCAAGATGTGAAAAATTGCCTTGATGGTATCCACCATCAGCACATTTAAAACTTAAAGTCAGGTTCCAAAGAAACTTCGGAGGCATGAACTCACCCTTTTGTGTTCCTAAGTTTCTAAAATTCATCACGCTCTAAAAATGTAACCATTCAACCTAATAGGATAAGGGCTTTACTAGCTAGATAGAATTATTGTACTCTAATCCACTGGCACTGTCATCAGGATATTCATCGATCAATTATTATTTGTGAAATGGTTTTAAAAGGCATCTCTTGCTAACCCAAGGGTTCTGGAATAGTTACTAATTCTTGGATGTTTTACTCTTCTATTCTATTTATTTTTATAGGGTTCTAACAAGATAATCCTCAAAATAGCTTGATAAGTTAGACAAAAATAGTAGAAAAATGGAAATATAGATTGAAACTTGCATCAATAAACTTCAAAATTACATGTTCATTAAGGAAAACAAGTATCGTAGGCAAGATTGCTTTATTTTAAAAACTTTTCAAGAGATCTTTCCTTTGAAAAAGCCCCTACATGTATAATGATGAGACCCATGAAATGAATATACATCCAATGATTTCACCCTTATACGAGATGGATCTAAATTTTTATGTTTCAACTTCTCAATGAAACCTAATGATTACATTCCTAAGTACATAAATGTTCCAAGATTTGAAGGATTTCAAACTTACATGATAAGAGCTATTCTGGCCAAAGGTTGGCCTGCTAAGTCATTAGGTTGTCCCAAACATCCCAATGGCCATTACTTCTTCAATTACATAAAACCTCAATACAAATTATTTTCAAGATCTGGATTCAAGATTTACTTGATATAACATGCTATAACACACTTCATCTGAAATGTAATTTCAAGAGGCAGTGATTGATAAATTTGCATTGATGGACTCAATTACCACCAAAAAATAGAAAAATAAGTCATTGGTCGGAAAATTTCATCCATGAAGTGTCGAAACAAAGGGCTAGTCTAGATCTTACAGAAGAGAGACCAAGGGCCTAGGTTTGGTGATGACAAGGTTATGCTGTTCCACAATTTCTATATGATAATCATGGCTTGGGGTGAAAATTTAGTTCAAAATGATGTATAATAATAAATCATTTCAAATTCAAAACTTTGAAATCTAATGCCAAAATTTTCTATTGTTTCACATAAAAACATGCAAAATTGACTTTGAGATTATATTTATATCTATAAACATGTAAATTATACAAAATAAATGTAATCATTTAAATTTGATTACACTAAAAAAAAATTTCAAACCTATAGGAAGGGATGAAAATATACTCTTATTTCAACTAGTCAATTTAAGTTTAATAATTAGCTAAGATCTTTAAATTACGGCAAATATTTTCAATGACAGGATGATTTTTTCAGATCTCTGCCAAGAATGACAAATAAATGTCATAGTAGGTCAAACCTGAAGCAAATGCAAATATGAGACAATAGCACTGAGATGCCAATATCTCAAACTTGATCTTGTGTTGTCTGGCAATGATGGCAGAAAGCAATCTCACACTGTTCTTTTTCATTTTGTAGATAGAATATTTAGCCCTTCAATTCCTCTTCAGATATTGGATTACATAGTTTTTCATTTTTTTTGTTCCTATTTAGCTTTGCTATATGAAACAAAAATATCTGTTTCACACTTAATCTGTCTTTGACAGCAAAAAATGAAGTGCTTCGACAAGAATGTATGAAAAAAGGTTCAAACAGATGATAAATTATTTAACCTAGACTGTGCTACTTTTCAGTCTTTTATCCAGTGATTAGTTAGCCCCACAATTATAACAGTAATATATAAAGACAGATTCCTTACAAGTCATGTATAGTCCACAAATGGTGGTTGATGCGAACCTAACAAAATGTTGTCAAATGGTTTTAAGGAATTTGTTCTAATCCAATCAAATTTCATAACTTAACTTGTCAATGGCTTTGTTCAAATAAATGTGACAACCTCGTGGCGATCTTCCAATCTTCTCTCCTCCACCAGTATTTCAAAGTAGAATTTCCTTTGCTTGAAATCATAATTTCTTGAATTCATATACTTTTCACAGCTGTGAAACTCTTCCACTAGTTTATGCTCTTTGTTTCATATTTCATTGTCCTGGTTGCTTTATCATACAGAGAAAGTTTGTTTTCTTGACTACTTCCATTTGCAATATGTACTAACTGCATAATGCCTTTTATGTACATTGTAGGTTCGTGACAAAAGCAAAATCAGAGGAGAGATATTTCGTTGCTGCTTGTTTGGATTGCTCGTGCTCCATTGGACAAGGTATAGACATTAGTCTTTTTCTTATATGTACTTGCTTCAACAAACCTTTAGTAAATGCATAATGTTTCCAGGGCATTTAGGCATGCATACCTTTCTTCTAGATTTGTGACCAAAGCAAAATCACGGAAGGAGACAAAGTTCGTTCCTACTTTTTTGGATTGCTCCATTGGACAAGGTATAAACATTAGTCTTTTCTTCTATATTGTGCTCAAGAAACTTTTTTTAAACATAAACACAAAATCAAACCCAAAAAACAACCATGTCAACAACACCTGTAGACGTAGAACAATATACATTATCAAACCACGTTGTAGAATGCATAGACAATGTATTGCATAGGTTTGACCTTTTCCGGGACTATGGTTTCAAATACAAGGTTGGTGATTGTTTATTTGATTCCTTTGCTGTGTTGCTGCACTTCCGATACACATCTCTTGAACTTAGAACCGGTATCGTTGAGCACTTTGAAACTTTGTTGTCTCTATCCGACCCTGTAGCGTTGTCATCTTTAGAGTTAGAGCTAGATCCTAAAACTCTTTCTCTTTTGCATGGTGTTCATAGCCATGCAACATATTTACGTCGAATGAAACTATCTGCAGTGCTTTCGCATGATGCAACTGAACAAGGCCTATGGGGGGACATCTTTTGCATAAAATGGCTTTCAAAGTGGCTCAACTTGCCAATATGGGTTTGGTCCACAACAAGAGCGACTAATTATCTTCGTTTTAATCCAGATAGTCAACAACTGCCATATTGTCTTCTTTTCCATGATTCCAACCCTCTTAGTGGTCATTACGAACCCTTATTCTAGAAAAATATATGGGCTGCCCTGAGCCAAGAAACAATGCTCATCTATTATTGTTCCAATCTTCAGTTGAAACTCTTTGGAATACCTTATCTGACCAGCTACAACAATTGCAGCTTGCTAGATTGCCACCAAGCAACAACAGTTGCACTGATAGCCTTTTCAATTCTATTTGTCAGCTTCGCAACCATGAATTCAATCCTTGCTTGCCTGCGCAGGTATGCTGCTCAAGCTTTTTGTGGTTCTATCCTTCGAAAAGACCATGCAACTCTTTGCTTCCTCGATACTTGGCTTGCCAAAAACTCAATAAAAAACATACCTTGTATTGCCACATGGCAAGGCCTTGTAGTGAACATAGCCATGTTCCATGACAAAAACAATATACTGGAAGAAGACTTCAGCATCCATTGGTTATGCCTGCTTTTCCAAATAAATATTCGATTGTGGCATTCAAATCCTTTGCAAGTTTGTAAGGTTTTTTCTACTAATGCACCACTTGAAAAAACATATAATCTTATACGGTTTTCACTTTCCGAAGGCCATTTTCATTACGAATTGTTGACTACGAATACTCAATGCACGCCAAAACACCCCTCTTCATATGCATTCCAAAATGCTTGTGCTCAAATGGATACAGAAATTGAAAACATGTGTTTGCAAATGTCTACAAAAACATTGTGCAAAAGCGAAATGAAAAAACCTTTACATCTTCTGTTCGCTCAATAAAAAACCATATACGAAAACAAACACAACAAACAGCTAAAACAGTTTACAGTGTTGTGCATTCCGTAGTGCTAAAAGACCATCCGCATACCAATCTCTATGCTAAGAAAACAGATTTCATGTCCACAACAGTTACAGCTGAAACACATGGAGTTCTCTCAAATAAAACACCTAAGCAAGAACAAAACAAGCGTTTGCAAACACAAACATCAAATGCCATAAACAACTGCAAACCAGCAATGTCCAAAATGTCTCTTCGAAAGCTAAAGACAATTATACGCAATAACATACAACAAAGTGCCAGCTCTGCACGTTGTGTTGCCCGTTTTCATGCCCGACAAGTGACACACCGATACATACATGCCAAATTTGTAAGCAGCTCCATTTCAAGTTCAACTTGACATCTTTTACACATGCAACAAAAAAATGTATCTGCAGCTCACATCAGACAAAACAATGCCCAAACACAATAAAATTTGTCGTCCATGCTCAACAAGCTTATTGAATGAAAAATTGCCAAGATTAGCAAGTCCTCAACAAATCCAATTAATTCCAATCCTTCCGATAGTTGCAATGCTTTCTGACCTTGAAGAAAGACTTGTGTCTCTTCGACTTGCATTTGGTCAAATACGGCACCGAAGCCATAAACGCCCTCAATACATGTTAAAAGGAGCAATTATAAATGTCCCAACAAATATAGACATCATCCAACAAGCATTACCAAGGCACCTAGAAGAAACAAAAACAATTGTTGTGGCACTTAAACGTCGTCTTGAATACAAAAACCATACCATTCAGGAAATGTTCACCCTGTAATCACCATGGCCACCCTCAAAGAATTATGTGCAACAACATTATATCTCATGCATGAAATCAAAGTAAACCATGGCTGGGATCAAACCCTCTCTATTGCCACGAACTTTGAAACAAACAACAACGAAGAACATGAACATATCTCCTCTGACAACAGTTCTTCTGATGATGAGATCGATAATGACGATGCACATGACACACTAATTCATGGTTTTACTGATTCCTCAACCATCCACTATCTTAAAGACAAGATGATAAATATTGCTCCTTCGGAGGGCTTTACACCATTGGGAATTTTTCAAGACAAATTTTTAGAAGAGATGAATTTCCCAACTTTGTTTTTCGCCAACCTCGCAATGACACAACTACAAAAACAATATCGTATCAAAAAATATCAAAATGGGAGTTGATGCATTCTGATCGTAGATTTTCTTATCACATAACCAATATATTTTTCAAAGCAATAAAGTTACTAATTGACCAAGTGGGCCATTCAATATGGCTCAGAATCAGAAAGGGACAATTAAAAGGTCGAACACTTACTGCAAAAGATGTCAAATACAAACCAAATCTTGAAAAAATCTTGAAATCTGATATCGGGTACATTGATTTCAAAAGAATACGCATTTCACCAGACTATATGCAACAAACAAGGAAAAATCTGTTTGCCATGATCCGTCAACTAGGACCGCCTACCTTTTTTGCCACATTCTCAAGCGCTGAACATTGTTGGTTGCCACTAACAAATGCCCTTAGTAATTTATACACCCGCTATTGTGACACCACTCCTTTAGACAAGCCAACACCCTCAGATTATAACGACTCTAACTTCTTTGTTAAAAATGATCCCGTTACGTGCACTCGTTACTACAAGCACAAACTTTATGCATTGAAACAATTGCTTTGCGAAGACAAGTCCTTTTTTGGAGAAATAGAAGATTACTTTTGGGTCACGGAATTCCAAAACAGAGGAAATGCTCATAGCCATTGGCTGATTTGGACAAAAATGCACCTATCTTTGGAAATGATGCCAACGACATTGTAGAGTCCTATGTTGATGAGTACATTACATGTGATACTAGTTTATTCCCTCAGCATATTGCTAAACTGCAATGCCATCACCACACACAAAGTTGCAAAAAAAAAAACATTCCAAGTGCAGGTACAATTTCCCCCAGCCTCCAATGAAGAGTACAAAAATCCTTGAACCTGTACAAGAACCAACAGAATCTGCTATTGCACATGCACATTCCATTTACTCTCTTCTAGAAAGCAAACGATATGACACTTGCATTACACATGATATGTTCCTTCAAGAAATAGGCATTGATGAAAACACTTACATAGAAGCAATACAATCAACGCTTAAACAACCAACATTGCTATTGAAAAGAAAACCATCCCACGCATGGAATAATAGCTTTTCCAAACAAATGCCCATGATCTGGCAAGCGAATACCGATGCTCAGTATGTGCTTAATGCTTATGCAGCAACAACCTATTGCTGCTCATACATGACCAAAATTGACCGAACAATGACAAAAGCATTCACTAGAATTCGAAATGAGCATCAAAAAACGCATCTTGATGCCATTCAAATGATTCGGAGCCTAGGCAATGCAATGTTGAATACCCACCAAATGTCTGCACAACAGGCAGTCCACATAGTCCTTTCAATCCCCTTAAACAATACATCACGAAAATGTGTTTTCATAAACACTTCAAATCCGAAGACCGAACATTCATTCTAAAACGTTCAAGTTTACTTCAACAGGAACCTGATGAATCGACAAACATCATGTGCTGCTCTGCAATAGATCACTACATAACATGACCTCCTTCTTTGCACTCGATTTGCTTAGCTGATTTTGTTTCTATTCACAACAGCGGTAAAAAAATAACCCCTCGGAACAAGCCACTTATCGTGCACTTTGTCAACTACAACAAACACCTTGACATAGAAAATTATTACCGCGAAAAGGTTTTGCTTTATGTCCCATTTATAGACAATGAACACGCTCTCAAAATAGGATTTGCAACTTGGGCAGATGCATATGCATTCCATGAACAAACCATACATGCTAATGAATCCAAATTCCGCTACACTACCAACAACAAATGGGGTGACATGGACTCAACAATTCAGGATCTGCAATTGTCTCTTCAAACCTCTGACAAAACAACAACAATGAGAACGCAGGAACACCAACCCTTTGAAGACTATGACATAGAGCATGATTTGCCTTTGCATAATCTAGAACAGCATACTCGCATTGCAAAGAAACAATTTCAACTAGGAAAACACCCAACCATTGCAGACAACACAACATATTTCAAACAAATGCAACTGCTCAACAAGAAACAACAAGCCATTGTCAAAGACATATCCTTTAAGAAAAATAAAGATCCATCAACTCCTATCTACCTTTTCCTAACAGGAGGCGCACACGGAAAAACGTTTGTTGCAAAATTGATATTTGAAACATTGGCCCATATTTATGCCACATCCATGCACAGCGACCCCTTGAAAATCAAAGGCTTGATCTTGGCATTCACAGGCAAAGCTGCTTACAATGCTGGTGGAATAACACTTCATTCTGCTTTCCTCTTGCCTTTCAATCGATCTGAACTACACCCATTGAACAATGAATGATTGGATTCCTTGGCAAAGCACTACGAACAATTACAACTTGCTCTAATAGATGAGATTTCCTTGGTTGGAGGTCAACTTCTATACTTCACAGACCAACGACTTCACCAAATAAAACACATGCCAACAACTTTCTTTGGAGGAATTGACATGATCTTCTGCATGGAGACTTCTACCAAGCACAACCAGTCAATGACTGTCTTGTATTCAACAACCCCAAAATTTCTAGAGAATTGATTGGCTATGACTTCTGGAATACACATGTGAAAATATTTGAGTTGACTGAAACAATGCGTCAAAAAGATGCTGCTTTTGTCTCAGTCCTAAATAGAATTCGCCTTGGACAACATTCAGAATCTGATCTTGCATACCTCAACGATACATGTATTCATCCAGTACCTGTTGATCCAATGTTCCCATTCCTATTCTACAAAAACATAGATGTTCTTCGACACAATAACAAAATGCTTGCTCTTGCTCCTGGCAACAAAATTGTTATAGCCTCTATCGATGAACAAGACAAGTCAATTGAACAAATGGAAGCCTACTCCAAAACTATAGAATTGCCACAACATATAGAACTCAAACTTAACATGCTAGTAGAAGTTTTCACTGGAAACTATGACATACAAGACGGACTAGTTAATGGTTCTGATGGCATTTTCAAAGCATACACAATGACAAAACAACCTCGATGCCATATGGATAAAATTCAATGACCCTTGTATTGGAAAACAACAAAGATCTAAACACCCGCAATTGTCAATAGCCAAAACAGAACTTGAATGGGTTCCTATTCTTCGTATAGCTAGACCCTTGCATAGAACATCATACAAGAGACCGGTTACAATACGAAAACAGTTCCCAATACAACTTTGTTGTGCACACACAATACATAGAGCACAAGGCCTCACACTTGAACGACTTGCTTTCAGCCCTCTTGGCGTAACGTCACATGGGTTGGCATATACAGCTCTGTCACGAGTCAAAACCATTTCCAACCTTTACTTGCTATCCCCACTTACAAAAAAAAATTCAGCATCAAACAAACAATCATTACAGAAATGGAACGCCTCCGAAATGAAGCTAAATGGAATATTCAACATGCCTTGTCCACAACTGATATTTCTTCCTGTATTATAGTTGCTTCACTTAATACCCAAAGTCTCCATGCTCACAAACAAGCCATTCTCCATGACCATGAATTAATGCAATCTCACATTCTTTGTTTACAAGAAACTCACATGCCTTGCCCCATTGCAGTTGACTATCTAGACGGATACCAATGCTTTTCTATGCACCATGTGCATGGACTTGCAATTTTCATTGCAAACAATATACCTTTCCTACAAAAAACTTACTTTCACAGCACAAACGTAGAGTCCATAGTCGCAAACATATTGCTGCAACAACAATGCATAACAATTGTAAATGTCTATGTGCGCCAAATGCAAATCATGAAAACATCTTTATTGTTCTTGAAAATGTCTTCCAATCCATTGATCTGAGCATCCCCACCTACATTTTTGGAGATTTTAATATCGACATGCACAAGCAAAACAAAAAAAAAATCCTGCTTTCAACATTTATGCAAAAATACAATTTCACTTTCCACATTCAACAACCAAGTGTCTTCACGAAAAACATCATTGACCATATATGGTCAAATGCTATACAAGAAGTCTGCAACTCATTTGAAAGATTTGCATATTGGACTGACCACCCGGCAATGTTTTCCCTCCTAAAAAATACATACAAAAACGCAGCGCACTTGTAAGTGCACATACCTTGTTATATTGATTCACCACAACTAACATCTAATAAGTTGACTCTTTACTTTCTTTTTCATTTGACACTTTGTAACAACCATGTAACTATTTCAATGCTTTGCAGATAGTTGCAGCCAAGAAGACATGGAACAGCCACCCAAGAACAAGGGCATTGGCAGCAGTGATCTTTTCCAAGAATCCTCTAAACGGTAATCTCTTTCAAACATTTCTATTATTTCTTGTCATGATTCATTTATTATCCTGCTCGACCTTTCAATGACAACATGCTAATATCCTTCAAATTCCAGCCCAAAACCAACAACACAACAGCCATCCACGATACTTGACATTTGTGCAGGCAAAGTTGCAACTGTGTTTGAGGGCGATGTCCTTGTCGTGTACGGACCAGCACATGCATGCAACCAACATTTCCCCTTCAAAAGCTGAAATCCTCCACGCTGATTTGGTTGACAAGAAAGGTCAAATGACCATTACTTTGAACATGAGCAACACCTTTGTCCACAAATTTGCATCGACTGTAGTTGCTGGCTGCGGTTTGCGTGTTGCTGGTTTTGCTGTCAAAGAAAAAACAAAGTATGAACGAGGAGATGCAAGCTGCTCTCTGTCTGCAATTGCAACAACCACTATGGAAAACATACCAACAGTTTGTGAATCTCAAAACTGACACCAGACATGACAATACAAGAGCTTGTTGAATCAAATGCAACATTCTCTGTTGGGTCATTTGCTGCAATTGTAACAGGAATACATCACACCAATGACCTGTTCACCCTCTATGTCAAAGACTCTGACACAGACAACGCAAAAGCAACAGTATCAACACTTTCCCTTATTTCTTTTTCATATACATTGCAGCATATTATTGCCTTCAGTTTTAACCAAACATGTTGCTTTTCCCTTTCAGGTACATCTGGGAAACTTTCACGTTTCACTATGTCACACAATAAGAGACAACATTGCAGCAGGGAACATGCCACTATTGCTTTTCAAAAACTTCATCAGACAAGGATCAAAGGGTTCACGTGTTGTACGTGTAGGCCATTCATCCTTCATTGACCCTTTGAATGATGAACCTACAAAAACATTTCTACAATCTCTCATAAACACAAACATAGAGGCAAGTCCTTCGCAATTTTGCATTTTTAACTTATCTCACTTCAACGTTCTCTCACCCATCAATTGTCCCTATTAAGAATATATCCCTCTAACAACTTCTTCTCCCTTATGCAGATCACTGGCATACTTCACGCAAAGAACATATACCTTTCTCCTTTCCAAGCATTTTGTGTTGAATGTGACCATCTCACGCAACCAGATCCAGCTGAACAGCAACAAATTTCCCTTTGTCCAACTTGCAATACATCAAAACCATACAAGTATAAGCACTTTCTCCACTGCACTTTGCAAACAAGAGATGACTCACTTCACTGCACACTGCGAGAGCCACTACTGGGAAAAGTCTTCCCTCAACTTTCTCAAACAGAATATGAAGAATATCAACAGGACATCTCTAAGCCTGTATTTCTTCTCCGTCAATTCCAAATAAAAGGTACATTCACTTTGACGGTTGACAACTCAATTTCCACAATCAAAGATACCTAGCTGTCTCCCTTCTCTGGTGAGCATCTCCATTTACCAGCTCTATTCATTTCATTTCAGTTTAATTCTTTCTTTTCTGTCTAACATATTTGTTATGCTCTTTCAGATTCCTGGAACAATTTTGCAGCCCATGCACCTAGACGAACAAATCTCATGACTGGCTCCCGTATGACCAGGAACACTCCATCATTATAATCTTTTCTTTTGGCAAGATTGAAAAAAATAGCAAAACACAACTGCAAAGGATTTCAGTCACTAAAAAAGAAACTATTGTCTCAGCTACATAGTACTCGCTGTGACTACATACTTCTCTGCATTAGACAATGCCAGTTGTTACAAAGTTTTTGCCTTGCTTACCTTCTTTCATTTTTGTAATTAAGTTATTCTCAGACTACTTCTAATACTATGAAATCATAATCCAAAAAAATACTGCCAATTATTATTATATTTTTTTTAATTGAGTTAAATTTAGTTGAAAACGGGATAAGAAACAAATAAGTGAGAAGAACAGTGAAATGCACATCCAAGGAGGAATACAAAGAATCTGCATCCACAATTAATCCATGCTGGAAATGTTTATTACCTGTGACTGGTAATTCCAAATGCACACACTGCCAGAATAAAGACTTGCAAGCATCCTGCATAAGGAACAACAAAAAGTACTATCAATTTAAGATGGCCAAAATATTACAATTTTTTCATTCACTACAGATTTTTCCACAAATATTGTTTGCTAACTACCACATTCATGATAAAACTAATCACACAAAATTCCAGATTATAAAACATCAGGCTTGATGCCAAAATATTACACTTTTTTATTACTCACCGCAGCTATGATTCCGGGGTCAAATATACTTTACCCTCCAATTCAGACAACATTCATAACAAAACTAATGCTGTTTCTACAAAGTTCTAGTGGCGCATCTAAGCTTGATCCTGTATCTCACTGTGAAAAATGCCTTCGTCCTATATCTCCCTGTCAACAATCTGCTCTCTGATCTCATCCAGCTCAGTGAGCCATGAGGCACACCTTTTAACAGTCAAAATTCAGGTTCTATAAAAACAATAAGCACAAAATCCAGTAAATATCTTTTATATGCCAATGATTGTTCATTCAGACAGATCACCAATAGGATATTTTAGTAGAAGATTTGAGAAAGATTGTATCTACTATCTACTCAGTCTAGGATAGTTCATGTTTTTAACCATTGTGAATGCCAACAGGAATGAATGAAATGCTGATTGATCCATAACAGGTTCCTGCAGCAGGAAGAAAAAGTAGCTAGACACACGTTTAGATAGACGTTGCTTATAAGGAAATTTGACTTGGTTTTATCTAAATTTACTTTTTCTGGATTGAAATTGAAGGTATATTGTTCCCTGTGACATAGCCTCCAAGAATACCTTGAATCCTGACAAATACTCGACTTTACATAAGAAAAGCCTCTGAGATTTTTGCCTAAATTGACGAATGTCCTGCTCATTTAGCTCCCAAGGAACATGCTTTTCCCAAATGAAATAGCAATTACGAAATCCATGATAGGGTCTATTTTACTCTCATTCTTAAATTCTGTAGGTGGATACACATGCAAGGCATCCCATGCACGTGGGGTGTTTGGAGGAGCAACACGTACAATAATATTTCAGGTTGCATATTAAAGTGTAAACTGCATACAGTGTTGACACAGCGTAGTAGTTTACCAAGACACCGTTCAATGATGCTTCTGTAAAATTCACAATGTATTTTGTTTACTATTAGTATGAAAAAGTCCTCGACTGATTCCGGTTTTCAACAATTATATAATTTTGTAAGCTAATTTATTTATAGGCCTACTTTTGTAGTTGGTCAATTTGGAAATCACATACATTTGTACTAGTTCAAATATAATCAGTATTCAAATTAATGTTTCAATATAAGCACAGTTCAATTAATTATACCTGCACTTACAATTTGGAATATTTGTTAATATTATTTTTTGTCAGTAAGCAACTGCAACTCTGAGATTTTACGCCCAACATTTCAATAAATACTACCCATACTTCTGTGACTGGACAATATTTTCTCACGATTCACAACCCTGGAAATTCACAGGTTGTGGGTCGTTTTTGGTGATTTTAACCGTATTTTACAGGGAATTTTTTTAGAAAACTGTAGACAATAACAAGTTGAAAATTTTGAAAGCCGTCAACTTTTTATAAGGATTTATTTAAAAACATAATACCTATTTATATATAAAAACAGATTTTACATATATCTATAAAAAAATCTTGAAATTACAGCCACGTCAAAGAGGTTAACCACAACAAATTTTGCTTTGACAAGCATGCAAATAATTTGCAATTCCAAGCCTACTCGCAAAGTCAATTTTCCATTTCATTTTTCAAAAATATATATTTTTAAAGATGACACAATAATCTACATGCTGCGATTAAAAAATATGAAGATATAATTTCTATCATATACTCCCCCATCTCCATCATACTTTGATGTATATAAAATATTAACTTTGTAAACTTTAACTCTAAAAACGCAGATTGCCCAAGAAAAAGCTAACCGTATTGTCAATTACCATGGCTTTGTAGCATGAAGATCAGATATGAAGAACTGATATGAAAAAGTGCAATTACCATGGCTTTGTAGCATGAAGATCTACTGACTTCACACGTTCAGACCTTTTCATTCAAGTTTCCTCTGGAAAACAAAAAAACAAAAAGCAAATACACACTAGAAACAATACAGATGAGGTTTCCAGGATCAGACGTGAATTTATATATGCTTTAGCACACCCAATAAATAAGAGGGAATAAAGCTGTAAGCTCTGTCTAGCAATGTCTTCCAAAACAAATTAATTTTCAATCCAGCCCATTTCATGACAAATTGCCTCTACAATTGACCTCTGCATAACATAATGCTGCCATGTAATAGGACCCATTTGACATCTCTTAACCATTATCACCTACATTAAATAATATTTTTATTAGAAAAATGATTTTTAGGATTAGGTGGGTCAATTTTTTTAACACGGTTAATTCTAGAAAGATTTTTTCCAATTTCAGGGATAGTGGAAGCATCAATTATCTAAATATGTTATTTCAGTGGTATCCAAGGAAGGATCTAATTGGGTTCATATGAACAAAATACTATGAATAAATGAGTTTATGTATCTCTTTTAAAATTATAAACTAAATAAACACCTCCAAAACATAAACCCACAATACATAGCTTATTAGATATTCTAGTTGTACAAAATAAATCTATAATATTTTTAGAATATTTTTTTATTCTACTTGCAACTCTCTCTAGTAGATACTTTATTTGCCAATCATAAAAATCACTTTAGAGTCTTTCTTTATTCCATAGTTATCCTTAATATGTTTTTAGTGTTTAATCATATATTAACAACCTTGGACTAGGATTTATATGCATATTTATGTGTTTTGTTTTACGATCATTAATATCTCTGATAAAATAAAAATCTAACTTGTCCTACAGATTGGTGTCCATTGGATGGTGGTGTCCTAGGAAACTGTCAATGTTTCCTAGACCTTAATTTTACATTGACAATATTTATTTCTCCATCCACCTTATGGAATCTATTTCCTCTCAAGACTATGGTGTTAGAAAATATGAGATGCATTCTTAACAATATTTCATTTTATAGAATCAACTTGGCCTTACAAATAATAACACGACGATGAAAGAGAAAAGCCCAAGTATGTAAACTATCTCTGTGAGGGATGATCCACAACTTACTAAGTGAAGGAGGTGATCCCCTTCTACCTCACTTAGTAAATGAAGGAGAGTGAAAAAATTATGGTGACCATTGAACTTAGATGTAGGAGTGAGATGAGAAGAAATTATGTGGTAATTCTTATTTAAACAAATTTTGACATATTCAAGTCTAAGCACCATAACAATATACCTCTCATTGGAATCCAATATTACTAGTTTTAGATTTGAAAACATTAAATATTGGGATTAATATACTCCAAAATCATATATATTGAAATAAAAAATAACATATATTAGAATCCAATATTACAAAAATTGGAATCCGAAAATCAAAATATTTTATTCTAAAAATTTAAATATTAGAATTTACTATACTCCAAAATCACATATATTGGAACCTAAAATCACATTTATTGGAACTTAATAATAGAAATATTAGTATCTGAGTCCTACATATGAGAATATGGGTTACATTAATGAATCTTAGAAAAATCGTTTAAATATTTTTAGGGAATCCAAGATAGAAATACAAATCAATAAACAAAACATGTTTCTCTTTTATCCTAGCTAACAGTTGCTAGGATTTATTTATGCTTTGAAATATGGTTCTTATCAGTTTTAAAATGCTTTTAAGATTAAACTATGGTGATTTGAATAATTAAAATGCATAGCAGCCTAGCAGGCCACTACGATAATGACATACAAGAGATGTGAGACACTTTAAGGTTATTTTAGAATGGTTTGATTGACCCTTAGGGCTATGCTGAGGATGTTTTGAAGAAACTGATTTAGGGAAAAGATCGAGATGTGTAGAATAATATGGTAAAGATTTTATGTTATGAATTGTTTTCTCTTTCTTCGAAGCCAAAACCCCTTGTAATAGGGGAGAAACTAGTCCAAAATATCAGACATGTAATATGGGGAAGACTCTACATTTATGGAAATGAAGCGACTAAATAGAGTGTAGAGAAGAGTGTACAAAAATTCACTATTTTCTAATGATAATTTGTTATTTGTGCATAAGCAAAGGTGATGGTAAGACCAATGTCACAATGTCAACCACACTTCAATAGATTGGTCTCATTAGGAGTTCAATGGTTCCATCGATTCAAGTAAGTTTAAGATTTTTACACAATACCTATGATACTAGGAAAGTATTTTAAATAAATAAAAATATATTAGGTTGTTAAGGTGGTTAGGAATTTGTTAAATCCTTAAATTTCCTATCATCATTGAAGCTATTTTATATAAATTAAAATATATTAGCGAGCGCTAATATCTAATGTTTCATATTCTGATTAGAGTGATGGAGAATCTAGTAATATTCACAAAGTTAGTGTTCTCTAAGTATTTTGATTTATATAAACTGGTGTGAAATATGTGTGCAACAGATATTATGAAGTCAAGAGGATTATATGGCTTTAAAAATTAAATTAAGATATTTAAAGCTTAGTGTTCAATAGGTAACACCGATATATCTTATCTAGGTAAATTAACATTAATCAAAAAGAATCCGCCATATAGAAAAATATTATTTAACCTTTTTTATATACTAACATATCTATTGATAAAAAAATGTTTAAAGCCTTTATCGTATTATAACATTACTAAATATAGACACACACATTATACAAAATAACATTGCTAAAGAAAGACTCACACATTATACATAAAATTTTTAAGATATTTTCATAACATGGTTATAAAATTATACTACCATTTCCACGCATGCGCATATATACATATGAGACTATTACTAAAGATAGGCTCACACACTAAAGAAATAAATTCTATTTTTTTCATAACATAGTTTAGTGTAAAACCATTCCCAAAGATAGACTTCCAAATAAAAAAAGGAATTACATAAAGGTTCTCTAAAATAAATTTAGGGACCAATTAAATAATTATAATTGGGTTTTTGATTTAATGACATCTTGGACATTTTCCACATCATTCAATAGTTGGAATATAGGAAACACCTCATCTATCAAGTACTTTTCTATTGATTTAGATCGTATGTTAAATGTTTTAGAAATTATGTAGTTCTACACATCATGGAACTTGTTTTTTTTTTTTCAGATTCATTTACAAGAATTGTATTTTTACATTTGTAATATGCATTAAACTTGCTCCAAACGATGGTAATAGTTTTGAGGAAATTTTTGGGATCTGTAGAACCTTGAAAATCCTTATGCTTGCACACAATCCAATCTTCTTGTTTAAATATAAACTCAAATATGCCAACCTCCTAGCTAATGCATCGAAGGAATGAAGGCATCATGTCAAAATAATTTGACATTCTTCTTAATTCCATAGCACTATTTTGAAAAAAATTTTTTGCAACATTGCAAGAAATATTTTACAATAGATCTAAGAAAATAATATTTATTTTTGAGGTCAATGCCACAAATGTTTTTAACATCTCATATGATTAATCAACCTTGTGAATGGTGTGTCCCAAAAACACCATTTATATCGAATATTATTAGTTTCATGTTGCATATGTTCTTATCTAAAAATGAAGAAAAACATAATCAAATGGTTGTGGGTGGTGAATTAAGCCAAAAATAAAAATTCAATTCATTTTTATATTGAACTAGGAATAATGTTTTTTTTTAAGAATTGAATCGAATAAAAATCTTTACGGGATGTGAATATTTAAAAACTTGAAGGTAATTATTTTATTCCATATAAATGCACTATACATTGTTTATTTTGAAATAAAAAATATAATTGAAGTGACAATAGTGCATTTGAAGGTTTTATGTGATCTACACATGTTCTTATATTGTCTTGCACGTTTCACCATGTACATGATTGAGTGTAAATCAACGAATCAGACGTATATTTTCCATAAAATCATCAACATGTTGGGGTTTTGAGAGTAATTTCCTCATCAACATCGTAAGACATGAATATCTCGTTATCAATAAAAAGTATATAGTTTTGACCATAGAATTTACAAAAAATGTCTAGTATCTGCTTATTGGTATTTGTTCTGATCTTTTATTGGCCATATTCCAACACAAACCTGAAGTCGGTATCTCACACCCAACTAATTTTTTCAGTGAAAATGTAATTCACAAGTGTTGAATCCATACATGTAGACCATATGACAATGTTTAATATTTTTGATGTAGTTATTATTAATTCATTAGTAAATACTAGTTCAAAGTATTTATAATTCTCATGTGTAAAGTTTGGAGCCCTATTACGAGGTATTTTGTCTTCAATACCATAAATACTAAAAAAAAATCTTTAATTCCCAAAACTAGTCATTGTTTAGCCTTCCCAATTGGATCTATAAAAACATATAAAAATTAATTTAATCTTCCAAACTTGATTAAAAAATAACTCAAAATATTGTTATGATAATATTGTATTTTGGTAATTTGCACAATTTTTTTATAAAGTTACACACTCAACTTAAACACAGTAAAGATATAAATAATATTAACTAATACATGTTAGGAATACTAGTATTTACATGAGTGTTTGGTAAATTAGTAAAATAATTTTGATTATTTAGTCATATATAATTGTTAAGAGTTATATTATTATGTAATAACAATATAACATATATAGTCTAATATTGATGGTTTTAAAAACCAATCATGAAGTTAGGAAAATTTATTAAGAAGGTGTCCTATATTCTAGGACTTGTAGTTTATTATATGTGTGTAAGTATTGGTGTATTAAAATAATACATGATATTATTTTCTCTACTCGTTCTCCAAAATTTGGAATCAGAGAAGGATTTTTAAGAAGGCTATGGAGTCATATTGATTTGTCAAGGGGAAACAACGTCCTTTTTTTCATTTCCCCACATATGTAATATTTTTCAAATTTTATTTGTGTATATTAGTGGATTAGGAGTGCTTCGTAGTTTTTTAATATTTTCTATTACTGTGTAGGATTCTAATACATATCATATTTTGGAACAATGTGGCATAAACGGGTCGTATCTATGTCATCTTCTGAAGTTATCTTTGTTCTCTTCTTATCTATGCACAAACCTCTATGCTCTATCATGCATCCTTGGTTTGTTATAGTACAAATATTTGAGAAGGGTCAGTAGCGTGATTAGAGATTAAATTGACATATAATATATTATCCATCCTATGTGCCATATATACCATTCTCTAAGTATCTAATTCAATAGTTACATGTGTATAGATGTGTCATACCTAGCAGTGGTATATTACATAAGGGATATATTTAAATGTGGTAAATTTAAATTATTTACACCAATAATCTGAAGCACACAATTGGAGTACTATTCCAAAGGAGATATTCTTGGAGAAGGTGTCAGAAGGAGGTGATACTTTTCTAAGTTGAATTTACAACAATCATAGTCTGCGGAAGGAGTCAGATCTTTGTTTATTTATTGGGTTGTTACTCTCAACTACACATCCATTCACCTTGGTCGTAGATCTCCTCTCTTGCATATTTGGATATCCCAACTTGATTGAGCTCCTTCACAAAACTACCACGTGATATGTGTTTTGGAGAACTAAATTTTGTGGCACCATGTGAATGGTATACTTGTTCCATCTCTTGGAATATTCATACCTTTGATGTGTAGTGCCCACATTTTCTAGCCTTAATTAGATGTTATTTTCTTAACCCATAGTTATGATTTGACATATTTTGGACATTATGTTATATTATTTGATCTTCATGGGCATGTATGGTGATTTGGGCGTGTAGCACCAATTTACCTTTGATTAGTATGTTGGCACATTTCATTTGATGTTGTGGATATTAAGACATCGTTATGTTATTTGGATCTAATTGATATATGATGGATACATAGTTTAGTCACATGTCTTGATGATATAGTTTATTTGATTATTGATGAGAACACATGATATCAAGGATATATGTCATTTATATGAAATGCGATGGCTAACACATGGTGAATTGGTGTGAAATTATGCATGTTTTCTCAATTACGACTCCATGTTGATGTTGTGATATCATAGATTTCATGTTTAGACTTGATCGTTACTGAGTAGTTGATTTACACTTATATTGGGTACAGATGTGTTTAATGTGTGCATTGAGTGTGCAGGTTACAGGGCACATGAGAATGTGGGTTTTAGGGTGGCTACGTAAATTGTGCATAAGCGGCCCATGGGGCTGAATCCTAACCATGTTAGTTGTATAAGGCTTTATAGTTTGATTGTATTATTGGGCACCATGAGTGACCCTTATTTGTAATGTTGTATGTCATGTAAAATTAATTGTGTTTAGGATGTTTAATTTTGTTAAGTAAACTATGTTGGGGGAGTTAATGGTCCCCACTTGCATTAAATATGTATTTGTGTAAGTATGTGTTAATTAAGGAGGATTGGGGTCACATGAGCACCCTTGGGTGGGCCCCACATCCTCTACATATGTGTCCAAATGTGCCAAACCCGAAATTGGGATATTTTTGGCATTTTAAGTGACCCCTTTTAGTTTTGGGAGTTCACTTAGCATGAAAATAAGCCCTTGGACCCTACCTATTAGGTAGGGGGATTAGTTCCAAGGCATGGAGGAGTTTCTATAACACCCACTTATTCAAACACACAAGGCAACATAGCAAAATAGCAGGACATTTATTTTTTTACTTGTTCGAAGTATAGAATGACACAACAAGTTGTCACAATGGCTACAACTAACTCCTTGAACAACTTGACACATAAATGACCTCAAGGATAACCAGGAGACACTCCACACCCATCAAGGACAGCTCACTTTCCTCTCCAATGAGGTAAAACATAAAAGACCAACCACAATACATAGTTACAGTTCAGGACATCCCACTAAGAAAATCTTCTTAGGGTTATTTATTTTACTAAAACACGCCCTTCAAATTTTAAGTTACATTCTAGGAGATTCAGTTATGAACTATATGATCCTTCTTAAATGGTTAGACTCCTTTCCTTTAAACAAGAGACATAAGTATTAGATAAAAATTATGAAAGAGGATCATCTTACTTTGACAATTATTTTTAATTAGTTATTAGATTAATGCTACAAGGGGTGGGGTGAACCAAATCCCACAAGGTTATCTAAACAACCACAAGCTACAGAATCCTCGTTTCAACCTCCATTGCAAAAAGGAGATGAGTGTAAGCTCCAATTGATGGAGGTACCGCTTGGGTTTGGAATGTCAATCTCCTTTGAGCAAGGATAAAAATATTACCATTACTTAAGAAAAGGGGGGTACAAGTACTATGGCAATGGTTAGAGAGAGAAGGTCAATTTATTTCATTATGATCTATTTAGTTATTGACTTGTCTATTAATGAGACTTAAGAGTTCAACTGAGTTTAGGTAGAAGCTTCATTTAGCCAACTCTTGATTAAGTTTGACAAGAAAACACATGGTGTCCCCAAGGAAGAGCACAAACCTTAAGTTTTCTTAATCAAACTCCCCTATTAACTAGGATCTGACTATATCCCCAAGGGCCAACAAGGAACATATTTTTTTTCATTGAACTAATTAACATTTCACGACAAAGAGGATAAAGTTTAATCTACAATTGAAGTTTAATGAGAGTAGATTAGTTTACACTAGGTAGAAAACTCATTTCTTTCCAGTTTAGGATCCTTAAATTTATCGAAAAGAAACCCAATTTTATTGTCATTTTATTTATTGATTCATCTATAAATTAAATTTTATTTTATTTTTTATAACTCCAGAAGAAGGATTGTCACTCACTAAATATACATAGATTAGCATTGGTTTCCAATACCATGGAGGGTTATCAAAACATGAAAGGTTTAAGACTCGAAAGAAGAAACTACCATTCCTTAACGAGAGAACTAAACACGGTTATAACATTTCTATTCATCATGGCACACATATCAAAGGAACCAAAGAATCGATAGAACTTTGGCTGAGAACAAGAAGGTAACAATTTATTCAATCCATGCTATGACATTTTCAGGACTGATAAATAATATTACCACAAGAATACTCATAATAATGTAAAGATTGAATATTATTTCTCACACTGATAATTACAAGTTTAACTAAAAAGAACAAGACATCTTTAATTTCACAATTATTGAAAAATCCAAGGCAAGGGGCCTTCCAACTCCATTACAAGTACCATTTTAAGAATTACAACAATTTATACATTCATAAAAGGAACTTCATAATTCAAACCGATGAAACCTTTACATATCTTTCCATTTTCCACTCACAAAATCATTCTACACAAGTATTAAATTCAGTCAATTCATGAGAACTTAGCATGTTAAGACTACCCATTACAACACTAATCTAATATTTAACAATGCCATGAAAGGAATGTAATAAAACAAGAATGGATTAAATCACAAACCAGGACTCAAAATTATTTAGATGAGATTAAATATTTTCACTTGCCTACAAGGAGGAAGTCAAAAATTCTAGTAAAGATGATAACTCTAAAGAAAACAAGTCAAGACCTTATTGGTTAGGAACAAAAGGTCAAGAGTATTGAGATTTCAATCATGTAATCCTATGGATTGCGTGATTGAAATCTAATACTCAATCCATCCATCTCAAGAGAAAAACTTGGGAAGTCATAAACATACTAGTCATGATCATAGGCGTGAAACAAAACAAGGTTATATGATCCTCCAAGGAGGGAAGTTTCATGGCAATAAGGGTTCACAACCCCAAAAGAAGAAAACAATTTATAGTTTTAGTTTTAACCAAGAAGTTTACCATCTCCTTCTTACAGGATCTTTGAAAAGTAGTGCTTGTTAACATAATCGAAACCACTCTTCAAATACATTTGAAAGAGTCACACAAAAATTCATTATAATCGGAAATTTATCTAAAAATTATAAAGGAAAACTAATCCCCCAATGCCATTAATAATTTTTTATTTTTTTTACAATTTTTCATCATAGGCTAGCAATGCATTTAAGTAGATGATCAATCGTAACTTCAGTCTCACCTCATAATGTAACACCAAATTCCATAAGATAACAAGAGTCCTATTTCAATAATGAGCAGAGTCATCCCAACACATTCTGAATCCAAAAAAATGAACACAAATATTTTCTCATAAACTTATGACCATAATAATGCGTTCACTAACGATTCACAATTTATCAAAAGCCTCTCAGCAAGGAAAAAGTCCAACCAAGATAAGGTGAGAGTAATAATAATATTAGGGCTACGATTACGAAGCTCCCTTCCAAAGACATCAATTCACTCTAACAGATTAGACCGCTCAAGGAAAAGGAAACCCGAGTACTCGGTCGATCCAGACTTAGTTCCCAAAAGGAAAAGGACATCACATTCAAGATCGGAAACAAAGCAAGGTTCCAGAATAAAAAAATATATTAATTGATGGAAGAGGACACAATGGTCATATAGGTTACATGGTGTAAATTATAATGTACCAACACCTAGTTCAAAGATTCAGGTATGTGAACATATGAAAAGAAAGCCTCAAAAGAAAAATGTGTAATGACCGATCTACCCAATGATTATGGATTCAGATCGTAGTAACTTTCATGGATAGAGATAAGGTTTCCTAAAAATACCCCAAGAGTATCATAACAGGGACAATGAAATCATAGGTTAAGATAGATCATATTTAACAAAGCCCATTACATATAAAGCCATATTTAACTTCAAAAAACCAATCATGTTATTCATCTCTAGGTGCTTTCAATATAAAAATGAACAAATAGTTTAAAACAACCAACCCGGTATACCCTCCAACAATAAGTTATTCATATTCTTATCTCATTCACACTACTAGAAGATATTTCAGTTTCTATAAAAGGTATAAGAAAATACAATCATTCAACTAGGCAAAAGAAAATTCCTTAAAGGACTCAAAAATTTCAGAATATACAATAGATAAGAGAAATAAAACCAAGCTGATCACAAAGGATTTATAAAGGGCCACCAAAGTATGATAGCAAATCAAAGGGGTGTCTAAGACCTGATTTACCTTTCTTGAATCTAGAGATTCATTCAAATGAAAAAGAGTATCAAGCCATTCGACACCCAAGTACTGGGCATTTAACATTATCAGATACCAATAACATAATATACAAGCATCGGGAAAGAATCAAAAGGGTCTGCAACTGAAAGACAGAAGGAAGCTATTACTGCTCAAAACCAGTTCTCCCTATGGGAAGGTGAGAGAAGAATCTCTAGCCATATATTACTACTCACAACCCGTAATAATAAAAAAATTGAATACAAATGTGAGATCCCCTTTTGCAAGGCATTCACTCAAAACCAGTGATTTGGAAGAAGGAAAATAGAGGGACAACCAGTATACTCAAGGAAATAAATCAACAACCACAAAACTAAACCCTTTCTAGGTGCCATTCAGGGAAGAGATCATTCATTTCATGGAATTATATAAAAAGGTAGCAGAACATTGCAAAATTTAGGCTTAACATGCCTATTTGGAGCTCCACACTTCAGCCACGTCAAATCGGGCTCGAGTAGCAACAACACCTTGAAAATATTCACTGCTAGGCATCCATGTTGTTCTCCAGCCTCTGCATCTCCTCTCTAAACAACCCACATGGATAACAACTTAAACTTGGCATTCTTCCCCCAAAACTCAAGCCCAGGAGTCAAAGTAAAATAATAAGAGAAACTAGGTGGCCAACAGGGTGTAATGTAACAGGTAGGTGACATTTATTTCATGCATTTAAAAAAATGCCAGGTGCTCAATGACCCTCCACACCAAAGGGGATTCCAACAAAAATATAAAATAAAGCACAAGCCATACTTTTGCAAGGGGAACAAAGGATAATGCTCAGCACAATAAATTTATCTAGTGGAGGCCACGTGACAAGGGCCAAATCATGTTGAAGTGGTGAGAGGTGGTAGGTGGAGGAGACCAAACATTTGGGCATAAAACAACAACCTTCTTCTAAACTTGCGCCACAAGTAACCCCCTACACAAACACAAGATAACAATGAGGAAGGAGGGAATTTGAATAATCCTACACCAAACAAGGGATTAAATCACATGCAAATGGGCAAGTTGGAAGGAGCAAGAACTAGATTCTCCATTACTCTAAACATTTAAAACAACATGTAAGTAGGCCTAAACAACCAAGGGGAGAATATTGGAAGTTGACGTTCGAAGGAGAACACAGATCAAGCACCAACCATGGTGCCATGATGAGTTAAATCCTTCTTTCATGAGAAACAAAGTTCGGCCTATGGGAGCAACCTGAACGATACAACAAAACGACATAGGAATAATTAATGTTAATAATGATTACAAACGACAATGAAGTAAAATAATAATAATATGAAATAATGGACGATTGGCAGGTAATTTAATAATATCATTATCATCATTATTTTATTTTATTTTATTTAATTAATTTATTTTTTATTTTTTATAATTTTATAAATTAAAAATAATTATAATTCATAATAATAATAACAGACAATCAAGATTGACAATCCGAGAACACGATTTTCCTTTAATAGGAGTTTGTAAAGGATATTACAGGGGCCAACAAATGTAAAAACATTGACACGACACAAACAGACGTGCGATGAAGAGGGAGAATGTTGATCATTCTCTGTGACAAAGGCAAAGCCAACTAATGATCAATGGAAGCACAATGGCATTCAAAGCTTGGCAATATGGTCTCTGCGAAAGAACAGAGTAAACGAAAAATGGGGCACTACAATTTCCCTCCTAATTATCCTCTCTTTTGTCACCATCCATATAATATGGGTTGGAATATGTGTGTTGTGTAAAGTTTCACAAACTTATCTCATTTCCTTGTGGAAAACTTAGGAGAAGGGTGTTTAAATGTGAGTTTATATTTTCTTATATTTTGTTTTGGGAATCTTGACTTGGAGGGAAGAGAGGGGTGACACATGTCACCCCCTCATTTGTGAGGAAATTTAATTGATGTTTCTTCAAATACTCCCTCATGTGGGCGAATGAGGAATTTTCTTTTGGCATTTTTTTTCTTGGAGACTTTTGGAAGTTGGAGTTTTGCTTGGAAAAGGGATTGGGAAAAGCTTAGAGTTTTGGAGAGCTTGTGGAGGTAGGATCCTTGATCTTATGTTATGTTATTTGGCATGTTAGATTTAGTTTTTCTTATGGTTGAACGTTTTGTTGTTGCATGTGTTGAATGGTTACTTGTTGGGTTATTTGTTATTTTCACCATCTATCATATGGCTTGATGGATTGGGAGATTTATTAGGGAAGAGGGAGGGATTTTTCCTCTTAAACCTCATGGCTTGATGGGCAATCCATGTTGGTTCTTTTATTACCCTCAACTGGTTTGAGGAGGGGAAGGTGGTTCATATGGTTTGAACCCCCCCTTCCCCATCCTTGGTGAAGAAACCCAATGGGTTTGAAAATCCTCCCAAGGAGTATTTTAGGTGAATGGGTGGAGCAATAAGGAGGGATTGTTATCTTGAGAGGATAAGTAGGTTTTGTGAATAATTTTGTAAGTGTGCATCCTATGGTTGGACCACACTCTTGGCATTATTGAATGTCTCATCTACTCTTCCCCATTATTTAGGATGAATATGGTTTTCTCCTCTTTTCATTCATTTGGTAAATGTTGTGTTTTCTTTAGTATATGGATTAGCCTTGTATGTGATATGTTTGTGTTTATGTCTCCCTAAATCTTGTCCACTTTTGTAGAAGCTAGCTCTCTCTCCCATGGGATTTTGGGTGGATAGCATGTCTTCCAACCTTTGGAACGACATGTAATGATGCATATAGGTTGGGTGGAAAATCAAGCATTTCTCTATGTGTTGAATTTTTTGGTAAAGAGCACAAAATTAGAACTCAAATTTGGAAGATGGTTGGAGTTTCTTTGATATCTTGGCATCTTGTTGTTCTCAAATTGTTTGGGAAAGTTATACTTATTTTAATCATATGAATATGGATTTTTTGTAAGTTCTATTGTCCTTGTTAAGTTCCCATTTGAGATTGGGATTGCTTCATAAACTAGGATTACATAGGTTTGTGTACCCTCTTTCAATCTTGAAAAGTACTCCTTTGTGCATCTTACGTACTTTGGAAGTATGTTGTATTTGTGAGCTTAAACTTCATGAAAATGTAAACTATTTTGTATGGTAAATGTTGTAAGAATCTTAAACTTTGTAAGGCAATACAAGAAGTTGGTTAATATTTATTCCTCATTAAGATCTTGTTTTAAGGATGGGAGTATTTTCTTTTCAAATAAAATTTTATTTCTATTAAATGTTGTTGTTAAGAAAATAATGATACTCTTGGATTTCTTAGTAGTATAACAAAGGGTTAAGGAGAAAATGATTAAATACAACCTAGATTCAAGTTTATTTATTTATTTATAACTTTAGAAATATGGTTATTGTTCTTAATAAAAGTTCTTATCAGTTGTGGATAGGCAAGTATATAATGCCTTGTTGTCTTCTATTTATTTGAAATAAATACATTGTAAAAAACATTGAAAGATAATCTATTTATTTGTGCAAATCAAGTATCTTTTTCTCTCCTTTTACTATAATAACATTTGCAATTTATATTAGTACATATTCACATATAAAATTTACATATATTACAGGTAATACAAAAACATGGAAGTTACATATTTTACAAAAAAAAAATGTGAAAAGGCTCCTAATTTAATAGATTATATAATAAAAAAAATGCATATAATAATATATATACTATATATATTATAATATGAAATTAATAAGGATATATATATATATAATATAACAAATTTAAATAAATATGAAAACAAAATGAAATGAAATTTAATCAAAATGTAATCAAATCGGTGAAGTTCGGTTTTTAGGTTTGTTAAATTAAAAAAGTAGTGGTTGGGAGGGGTCACCCCAACCCCCCACAAAACCTACGCCATTTCCACCATCATCCTCCACTCCACCATACCCTTCCCCCATGCACCACACCACCGTCACTTTCCCAAACTTCCAACCCACTTACTCACTACCACATCTCCTTCCCAACTCCCACACCCCTTCCTCCACAAAGACTCTCCCCTCCCTTATAGCCGTAACCCTAACCCGACACTACTACCAACATCCCCCAAACTTGCGGTTTTTGCATAGTCCTGTCACCCATCCCTACTTAAAAATATCTACGTTTTTTTCTTACTCGAAGATCTTCTATTTTAGATTCCATGTTGTTTTGTGTGTGTGTGTGTGTGTGTATGTAGTTTTTCCTTCTCTAAACAAAAAAAAATTGGGTATAATACTAACCCAACAACTAGATATTCTTATCGAAGAAGAAATACAAAAAAAAACTTCCAAGGCTCCTCCTCAACCTGATCAAAGAAGAAACAAAATTACAACCAAATGGAGAGAAAAGAAAAGGAAATGAAATCATAAAGACATTTTAGGGTAATTTTAGGGTTTTTAGATCTAAGGGCTAAAAGTAAAAGTGTTCAAGGGTTGAGTTTTATCCCTACACTTTTTAAGTCATGGGATTTTGTGGGATTTGATATTAAAATAATATAAGGGTGTGTGGGGAGAAATTAAATAAAAAGGGGGTAACTAATTTAATTAAAGGGGGTGTGTATACTTTCTATTGTGACCCTAGAAAACATTTAATTGAAATAAAGAATTAAAATTGAATTTGGCTAGTAGTTAATTATTTGGGTAAATAAAATTAGTATGAAAAGATTAATAACATGAATCAGTTAAGTATAATATTAGTATTTACTTTTAATACAAAAATCACCCAAAATTAAATACCATTAGGTGTGTTTTCCTATGTCTGAGACGGGCATTACACATGCTCATCGTACAAGCTCTACTTCCAAAGGTAGGTTCTCCATATGACAGATGCTTGATCTCCAAACTCTGTGGCTCTCAAATATTCCATGTGTCTCATTATTTAAAATTTAGTAGTACATGCAGACCACTCAAATTTATTAACCTTATCGTAACTCTCAATCTTAGCTCTCCACGTGGAAGTGAATGACATATGAATGGAGGATAGTAAATTAATAACATTAATATCTGCATGTTTTTCAAAATATTCTCCCTCCATTAATTATTGCTTAAGAGGAGAGTGCTTTGTGGGTCATAGTAAGTAATTAGATGTCTTTTTAATGATTTATGCCCTATATTTTAAGTTCTTGATTTTAGATGTACTAATATGAATTGTTATATATATAGCTTAAAACTATTATTGAAAGTTGGTCATTTCATAGTATTAGATTATCACAATTTATCTAGTCTATTATTGTTATTGTTAATTTTTTTCTTTCACCGCATTATCAATTTAATCAAATTGGTGATTTTAGGATATTTATTGTCTAGTCAAAATATTCAAGTTGTCAAAATTGTAAAAGAAAGAAAGTACAAACACATTTTCAGTGTTTCCCGACGTTCAGAAAATAATGTGTTTCACATTATAGAGGGGATAAAAAATAAACCCAATTTGGAAACTTTTGAGCTTCAACATCCAATTTACTTGAGTGAGTATCATGATACTAGAAGGAGGAAATGTAGGTTGGAACTCATATAGTGACCTATTGTTCATGAGAGGAACTTCTGATATGGTGGCATTTTTTTGGAGAGAGTATTTGATGTTCAGTTGTGTCATATTACAAGTTTCAGCTATGTGGTTTTCATTTAAGTTTTTTAGATTTTCCGGTTGTGTGAAAAATAAGAGCAGAGGTTCATTCATGTTCAAGTGTATATGTGGATATTCCTACATAATTCCCTGATGTAATAGTATTTTCAAGAATAGATAACACAATAAAATGAAGCATCATGTTTCTTGAAGAGGTTGAATAGTCAGATGTGTTCTTATTCATACCTAGGTTTGTGGTAAGCCTTGCAAAACCATTTAAGGATGTACAATTGGTTCCTTCTTGAGTTCTCACACTGAGTATGTCAAATGTGTTCCCTACAATGATTGGTTGATAAAAAGATTTCATGTACGTGTTCCCAAACTAGTTTGGTTAGATGTGTTCTCGATAGTGCATGGTTGATAAGAAGTTGATGTGTCCCTTCTTCTACCTTCAGTTTGAGTGTTGTACCAAGATCATGAGAAAACAGAGGCAAACAAGCTAGAGAGGAAGTGTGAAATTTATTTTTCTACCATGGAAATACTAAGTGGGGAATGTTAGGAATACAAGTATTTACATGAGTGTTTGGTAAATTAGTAAAATAATTATGATTATTTAGTCATATATAATTATTAAGAGTTATATTTTTATGTAATAACAATATAACATATATAGTCTATTATTGATGGTTGTTAGAACCACTCATGAAGTTAGGAAAAGTTATTAGGAAGGTGTTCTATATTTTAGGACTTGTAATTTCTTATATGTGTGTGAGTATTGGTGTATTAAAATAATACAAAATATTATTTTCTCTGCTTGTTCTCCAGAATACATGTATAATCTCAACATTTAAAATAAAGAGTGAACATATGATTGTATCTTCTTTACAATTTTTAGTAATATTAATAGTTATTTAGTTTTTTCTTGCTCCAATTTATTGATGCCATCTATAACACTCAAACACCAAGACACTATCACTGATAATTTTTTGTACAAATCTATCATCAACCACATATCTTTGGAACAATTATCTCTACTTCTTTTCCTCCCCAGCATAAATTTTCCAAACAATTTCCATTTTATATATTGTTATACAAAATACTTTTCTAGATTTGAAAAAATGCCTCTACTCCAAAATCTTTGTAGATATTTTATTGCAATTCCATCATGTACATTGCAATGTTTTTTCCCCAAATAAGTGCTTGTTTCAATTCACCTACTATTTTTTTCAATCCTTTTTCAGCTTATCAACTTCATCGGAAGTGAGATTTTTAGACCGTAATCCGACTTCAATTTTTTTAGATAGTAACATTACAAATTATTTGAGGCTAAATCACAAGTTGAAGTTTCCTTACCAAACATGAATGTCATCTCCTTATGGGATTGTTTTTCCTCATATAGTAAGCCCTCCAAATATAAAATAAGTAATTAATCCTTGTGGTTAACTACATGGAAGTAAATATTGTTTTTTCAATCGATTGCAATTTAATTTTAACCAATTAAAATAAACAACATTTTAAAAGGCTACAACTTACAGATTGAGCTTGCAGCTTGGCTTGCATCACCCTCACTCATTACTACTTCTTTTGATGCGCATTCGATTTAAAAAAATCAATTCATAATAAATTTCATTTTGAGGTAAATTAAATCATGAAACAACTTACTTATATATGATGTAATACCCTTTTCTAGTCATGATTGTATAGCTATATAGATGTATATTAGCGATTGTTAGGCTAAGCCATTATTTGTTCGACTATGTTTAGATGGATAACCTTTGATGAAACTGGGGATCTTAGTGGTCGCCATGTTTCGTATGGGCATGATATAAAATAAAAATAACAAATAGACCACTTTATTATTGCTCCATGAAAGCTGGTCCATTTTCTTGAGTTATCTTTAATGGGTTCCTACAAATATACCAGACTTATAAATGGTTTTTTTATAATTGCACATGAAAAACATACAAGGTTCTAGCTGCGTATTCATGAGTGATGTCTCAGATCCCTCCACATTTGGCCTCAAAAATTTAACAAAGTAAAGTATTATTAAATAAATGAAAAATATTACAATTGAATACATAGTGCAGTGATTATTTTATAAAACCATTAAATTATAAACACTTGGTATAGATTCATTGGTTATTTGTACACAAACATCTTACGTAAAAATTTGAAACAAGTGTATGTTAAGAACTCAATCATTTCCAATATCTTGAAGTGGATTGGAACTAATACTTACTTCCTCTCTTTGTTGGTTGTTTGCATAAATATTGAATTTATCAATATCTTATTTTATTTCAAAGGCATTAAACTAATAGATTTTTCTAGTTTTCTTAATCGACAAATCTTTTTCAAAATAGAATAGAAATGTTTAAAAAAAAATTGTATCATGAGTCTCAACAATATAAAAATAGGTAGACCGAGTCAACCAAAGCATGCAATGCAACACTATTATTGGAGAATTTCCAAAAGATATTTTAGTGAACATATGATACCAGAACTCATAATATCCTTGTAGGAGGATTTAAAAATTAACTTGCAGTCACCAATTGTTGTGGTAGTTACTCCATCCAATCCCTGATGATTTCTTCTCTCTCCTCATCGTTAGCATCACAATTATGCACACAAGTTATTGTGTACATAAGATACAAGCTTTTAAATTTCCCATTGTTATCATAAAATATGCAACAACCATCCATAATTGATTCCCACTTGTCTTTAACCTTTTCCATGCATTATTTTAGTGTTTCTATTAACATTATTTAATAATAAATTGGTAAGAGAAAAATAATAATACAATTCAATAGACTACATCCGAAAAATTATAAGCAGTCCAATATTGCATCAAAAATTATATCACTTGAAAAATTACAGAAATTAGTGATTAGACATTCTGCGCATAGAATGGAGTAGTTTACGAAATAGTTGATATTATTCACATAAAGTTGAAACAACTATACACATTGACAAGTAATTTCTTCTATGTCCTCCATCCTTTCTAGAATACATTATTCATTTGAAATCACGTAGTTTTCTAAAATTATTTGAGCCTCAACTGGAATAACCTTTGACACTTCAGGATCAATTTTTTTCTCGTTGATTTTTCACTTCCTTGGGAATCAACATTTCTTTTTCCTTTTATTTCATCTTTCAGAGTATAGAAAAATGGCGGTAGTGAGATTAATGTAATTTGAATTTTTGAATAGCATTGGCTTCATTTCATTCTATAATACAATAATATATGGATATCATTTATTTTTCTAATATATTATAACTTTTCCTCTGTATACACAAAATCATGCATTTTAGGAATTATTTAGCCTAGTTTTGTACTACTATTTAGAGGGTTCTCAAGTGAAAAAAGTAATAATGAATCCCACCTTTTTCCCATCTTATTTTTACCTTATGTTTCTTCATTCCTGCATATTTTCCTATGCATATACACCTATTTCATAACTTTCCCATAATTTTAGCTGAAACCGATGCACCTGAGATTGTATTGAGGTACCCGAATGTGCCCCAGTCCCACGTGGGTCACCCTGTCATGCATATTATTATTTACCGCTTCTTTTTGGGCCTCTTGTAGCCATTTTTCATCCTTATCTTTTTCCTAGTCAGCCATGTCGGGTTAATTATTAAATTAAAGCAAGATATCCCTATAAATACAAAGTTATGAGACCATAATGAGGGTCCTAGCATCACATACTACCATCACTTTATCTAGAGTTGCATCCATTGCATCACTTGCATCCACATAGTACCATGCATCAATTTTAGGAGATCTACATCAACAAACAAAACATAGGGGGAGGGATTATATTTTATTTCATGCACACATGATTTTACATTTTCTATAGTTATTATTGCTCACTACTGCATAAAGTGTAACTAGCACAAGACTACCTAGGGCTTGACATGCACACACACACATACCAAAACTACATTTGGGTTCAAAATGTAGTGCAACTCTCATATTAGTAAGCCCGATGGTGTGGCAGATTAGGTCAGTCTGACACATTCATTTTTCATGATTTATTTTTAGGGTTTTGATTCTTCTTTGTCTTTTGCAGGTCATTCCTTCATCTTACATTAATTTACACACTCAACATAGTTGGAAAAGTCCTCTACAGATCTATAGATAGAGAAAATCAGGCACCTTGTGACACTTTGCCAAAAATGATTATGATTTTATTTGAGCATTTTAAAAGACCATGGCACCTATTTTGTAGACTAGGGCACTCGGGAATTCTAGTACCTTCCTGGGTGTTCGCTATTTAATATCTCCCAAATATGGGTCCTTCATGAGATCTTTAATCTTTCCTCTACTTCTGGATCTACAGTAAACCTGACCTTTCATAATCAACTAAGTCCTTTCCTTTCAAGTGATTTCCTCATAGTTAGGGTTGGATCAAAGCACAATGTTGTGTCCCACTTTTGTCCCAAAAACAAAGTAAGAAGTTGGGCGGGATCGTCGATCCAAACAATTTGAAAGTTTCTTGAACCTCCTTTTGTGTCCATTGCATAGAAACTAGGGTTATTATTTTATTTGACATAATTACTTTAGGGGAGTGTATGTGTGAAATATCATTTCCATACTGTTTTAGCATAGTTTACAAATTTTAGTCCTCCTATATTAGATTAACTAGTTTGTTATACTTCTCATAGTTTAGTTTGATTTTAGATAATAAGTTTGGTGAACCCGATGTGAATCAAACACGTAACTTTATAGGGTTTTGCATTTGCATTTTTCCATCATGAGTATCTTCATCAATGAATATCTGCTTAACCATCCTGATTTACATCATCATGTCCAACACCTTTTTTCTACTACAAATGTTTCTTTTGACATGCATCTAGATTCCATGTATAACAAAATTTTGATGCCTTTTCATGACATATAGCATTCATGGCCAATCCTCCTTATGAAATTAATCCCTTTGACAATCACCCACCACTCTATATTATGTTTCGCATCCACAATGTTGGTGTCAAATACTCTCAATGATAATGGTTCTGAGCTTAATCTATGCCCTATGTCTTTCCTCTAGGCTTTAGGTCTATCTACTCAAGACATTAGTCATTCTTCTATTTCACTCCGTACTTACGATGGTATTGTTCATCTCGTGTCTTGGTCATGTTACCTTGCCTCTTACTATTGGTCCTAAAACTCTCCATACAATTTTCTTTGTTATCAATTTTCCAATCTCATATAATTGCTTGTTAGGAAGGCCATGGCTCCATGTCATGCAAGTTGTTGCTTCTACGAGTCCATTATTGCGTTAAGTTCTTACATGAACGCATTGAGTATACTATCTTTCGGGACCATGACCCATTCCAATATTATGTCCATGACCTTAACACTAGTCTTCCTATCCCTCACATTGATACTACAAACGAGCCTCAACCTATGGATGACCCACCTCATTTACCACCACTTGAGGGAGCTATTTTTTTACTAGATGTTGTCCCTTCTACACCACCTCCTACTATAACTATTATTCCATATCAGTCACTTGTTCCCTCCATGAACACTACTATCCCATCCTCATATTCATCATCTATTTTCCCACCATTCATGTGTACACTCTTCATACATGGTTTGTATTGGGAGCACATTCCATTAGATCCTACTTCCCCTAAAACCATATGTACACATGATGGATTAGCCCACTTAGGTTTTTATGTTGCTGATATTTGTCCACCACCATACCACCCTCATTTATACCATGGGTTGGTCCATGTCACAACTGCTTATGGACTTCATGTCTTTCATCTTGATGTATTTCTTACATGTACTCCTACTACTACACCACTCACATTAGGACAATCCTTGGCTAGATGGTATTTGGGGTACCATAGATCCGATCATACAAACATATCCTTTCCTATGCCTTTTGGACATGCTATCATCTGTAATAGCTCTTTCCTAGGTTATACACAAAACCTCACTCATTGGTATGCACATGGTTTCCCCTTCCCTCCATTCACTGATGAAGAATATGCTATGGGCATGTATCACTTACATCTCAATGGCTCATTACATGATCAACCCACCACTATATCTTACCAAGTTACTAACGCATATCCATTTGATTTTGATCTAGAGGATGACGATCTTCTTGACGAGTTTACATAGTCCCTTGGCACAATACCACCAAAGGGGACATATGCAATTACAAAATTTCCCCCTCATGTTTCCGCATAGTTACATAGTCTCACCTTTCATATTTCTCATTTACTATTGTTTCCTATAAGCATATTATATCGTGCATCATAGATCATCATTAATTGATGACACACTCTTATGCTTTGGTCAAAACTTGACTGTTGAGGGATTACCATTTCAATGAACCCCACATACCACATCATAGGCACTACATATTTCATTTCATCCTACATTGCGCATCATACACCGTTCATTCTACACTTATTTCTACATTATACTAATACTCATCTATGCATTACATTCATTAGGATATCTACATACTTAGTCACATAATACACTACACATTTTCATATCATACATCTTCGATATACTACACAAGTCGTCACTACATACGAGTCTAGTTTTACATTTTCATCCTTACATCCTACATTTTACTAGTCCTTATCTTACACACCACATACATTATTAGGCTATTCTCACATACCCTATACATAGTCATACTACGTATTTCCACATATACTCTACATACTATGCTAAGCTACATTATATATTGGTCTAGCTTTACATTTTATCACAAAATATTCTATTTTATATATACACCTATCACCGCATCTTACATATTACATATTCTACACACCCTACACATCCTACATTGCATTGTTCACATGATGCATTTATACATCATCTATATTCTACATACTATGCTAGATTACATTTCATATGGGTCTAGCTTTACATTTTATCATTACGTATTCCATTTCTATATACACCTATTATTGCACTTCACACATTACACATCCTACACACACTACACATCCTATATTACATTGCCCACACCGCACATTTAAACACCCTATTCATCACTTGGCCATTTATACTACGTTGACTTCTACGTGTTGTCACCACCATGAAGAACTCTAGTTCCTCATTCCATACTCGATTGTCAAGGGTTTACCAATAAAATGGACCTTATACTCACTATGTGACATTTCCTCATGTGACATTTCTAAGGTTAGTGACATACACCTTACATTAAATTTTCATTGTACTATCATCTTGTAGTGGTATATGCTTTAGGATAAATCACCACCTCCATTATAATTTTGTAGTGGTATACACCTTAAGTTACATTACCACTCCCTCATTTCATCTTATAGTGACATACACTTTAGGCTAAATCGTCACCCATTTCCATCCATTCGTTCTATAGTGATATACGCTTAGGGCTAAATCATCACTCATCATTTCATCATATCCTTAATACGCTTAGGGATAAATTATCACTCATCTATTCACCAAGTCGTGATATACACATTCATCTATAGGTTTCACGTACATCTCTCCACATGTCGCAACTCATCACCATTATATATACACATTCATCATTTCTTGACACAACACACTACTCGACCATTTCCCGATGACTCACTCTCATTTACGTTTCATTATTAACTACTGAGGGAAAAAATTGAACCTCATTGCATACACTTCCATCCAATTAGGGGGCACCTTGCTCCTATGATTCCATCTTTCATTTCCATTCCATCTATCCACATCATATTGCATTGTCTTGAGGGTATTTACTTTTTCTTACTATTATTTTTCATAATCACTTTATTACACATGTTAGACTTCTTTCTTATATGTCATTATCATACACACATGCACGTTCATGAATTTTCTTAGTGTGATCACATACTATTTACTTTTACACCTAACATGGATTCTCACCTTCTACCCTTCCTATACTGTCGTTGGGGGCATCAACATTCATCTTATCTAGGTACTATTGTTTCATTTTGTACTTAGAATCTTATATTACTTTCTCATACACTATTTGACATATTGGTTATCTCTCTAACATGCTAATGAGTGGTCCATATGAAACACTAGTTTTCTAGGATTATATGTCTCCATGACTCCTTATTTGTTTGTTTCTACTTGTTTGCCATTGTTTTCCATTATATGCAGGTAGTTCCCTTTTCTTGTGTGCACACTTGTCTAGTTGTTTGAGGCCATGATGGATTTTGTGTCTTGCGACATCATGAGTGTTGTCCCATGTTTGTAACCCACTTTGTGTGGTCTATGTTTTTTCTTGCATGTTTACACTAATTTTTTTGTAGTTATTACATTGTCTATGTAATTTACACTTGTCTTATTACATGCATGTGTTTTCAAAATAATGTTTGTTTTACTTAGCCATCCCCTTTTGTGTGTGCCTTGGTTTATACCAAGTGCTTTCCATTCCCCCCTGCATGGTAGTGTTCTATAGGTCAGAGTGTGGCATATCCTCTTTTGGGGCTGCATTCTCTTTTCAAAGACTTCACGTGTGCCCCAAAATATGGGGGGAATCATTGATGATTCTACATACTAGAAAAATGTATTTACACCGGTTCATTACATTGTAATTTCCTCCCTTGGCATTGTGGGTTAAAATACAGCGATTGAGTTTTAACCAGTCTACAAAATCCATGAACAATGGCCTCTACATGACATGGTTCCCTTTGGAATTTTTGTGGAGTTGTTACATGATCCGAGGTTACTAGTGGGTGTGCCTCCCTACACTACTTCTTCTAGAGGCATTGGATCACCCAAAAACTTGGACAATACATAGAGATCTCTTCCCACATTTCAGCAAGAGTGGTTAAAGGTTGGAGGACACATATCATTTCCTCCCTATACTTCTTCAGATAAGGTAGCGTGAGATCACCAAAAAAACTCACAATAGTACACAATATCCTTCTACACCCTATTTCTCAACATGGATCAAGTGCACATGTTCCATTTACACTTTTCTTTTCACATATTTTACAATTACCTACTTTACACATTTCTATACATGTGTATTTTACACATCATTTTTACATACATATATATTTGACTACTTGATCATTTTCTCCTTGCAGGTCCGACCGCATGAGAAACAAGTAGTCAAATTGGGGGAAAAAACAACGCAATGAAAATTAAAACACACTGCGACAACACTTGCCTTTACTAACCATGCAAGTACACTACACACCATAACAACTTCACATGCATTCTACCCTAGGATCACTCTCACAACTTTTTATGCGCATTTTTCAACTTTAGAATGCACGCTCCTCTAATTTTTATTTTTTCATTCCACACTCGAGTCTAATCCATCATCACGTCTCTTATAGACTCTACATAGATATCATGTATGCATCTCTATCTACTTTATGTTACTGAGCATCCTGCTCACCGACATTAAGTGGGGGAAAATGTAGACACAAAATCATGCACTTTAGGAATTATTTAGCCCAATCTTGTACTACTATTTAGAGGGTTCTCAAGTGAAGAAAGTACTAATTAATCCCAAATTTTTGCCATCTTATTTTTTCCTTTTATTTTGTCATTCCGCATATTTTCCTATGCATATCCAGCTATTTCATAATTGTCCCATCATTTTAGCCCAAACTGGGGCACCTAGGCCTGTATTGGGGCACCCCGGGGTGCCCTGGTCCCACCTAGGCTGCCCCAATCTATGTTCCTCTTTCCCGCCTCTTTTTGGGCCTTTTCTAGCCATTTTTCATCCTTATATTTTTCTTATTTGTCCGTGTTGGGGTTAATTATGAAATTATAACAAGATAACCCTATAAATACAAAGTTATGAGACCATAATGAGGGTCCTAGCATCACATACTACTATCAGGCCATATAGAGTTTCATCCACTCAATCACTTGCATCCATATAGAGCCATGCATCAAGGCTAGTAGATATCCATCAACACACACAACATAGAAGGAGGGATTATATTCTATTTCATGCACACATGCTTTTACATTTTCTATAGTTATTATTTCTCACTACTTCAAAATGTTCAACTGACACAATAGCACCTAGGGCATGACATGCACACACACCATAACTAAATTTGGGTCTGTAAAATGTAGTGCACCACTCAAATTAGTAAGCCCAATGTTGTGGCAGCTTAGGTCAGTCTGATCCATTCATTTTACATCTTTTATTTTTAGTATTTTAATACTTCTTTGTCTTTTGTAGGTCATTCCTTCATCTTGCATTATTTCACACACTCGATGTAGTTTGGAATATTTAGTGTGATAGATAGAGAGAACTTTAAGGAACCTTGCAACACTACCGAAACTAGATTCTGAGCATTTTTAGAGACAAAGGCATCTATTCTACAGACCAAGGCATCCCAAGGCACCCTAATACCTTCCTCGGTGATGAATTTTTTTTATATCTCCTAGATTAAACCTCTGCGGGACCCATGAGTGAATCTCTCTCCTTCTAGATCTAAAGTTAGACCTACAACAAGTTGCGATAGTCTCTAGCAATCAACTAAGTCCTTTCCTTTTATTTCTTTTCATAGTTAGGATTTTTATTTCATTTGACATAATTACGTAAGATCATTTCCATATTGTTTTAGCATGGTTTACTATGTTTTAGTCCTCCTATATTGGATTAACTAGTTTTCTATACTTCCCATAATTTAGTTCAATTTTAGTTAATCATCCTGTCATTTATCTGTCATCTTTTACTTTCTTGCAATAAGATTCAAATGTCTCTACTCCTCATGTCACATTCCTCAATAGATCCAAATATCTAGACATTCTCTTATTTCCCTTTTTCATCTAATATTAAATTTTCTTCATCATTCATTCCTCTTACAACCCTGAAGGAATTGGTCATGAACCTTTCTAGTTAATTTGGTTGAAAGTTAGGATGGTTATTCTTAAAAGGAGAACAAGCAAGCCCACCTGATCTAAACAACTCACATATTTTTATCCATTTATCCCATATATCCTCGGAAAAAATAGAAAATTCTATTTGTCAAATAAACTCTCTGGATTTTACATGACAAAAACAACACAACATTGTTTCTCAAAACTCTATATTCAAAGTGCAAATATAATATTTACTTTATGCATATTAAAAAAATAGATATTAAATACTAATGCAATAAAACTAAAACCCATTACCTCCCACTCATTTTTCTTTATGTTTCCCACTCTGAGCCAACAAGGAAATCCTAGTGATTCCCAAACCAATCTTTCCTTCTAGAGAAAATAAATAAAATTGGTTTTAGTCCTAGTTTTTTACTTCATTTTATTTCTTATAAATATTAACAATGGCTTAACTAGATGCTTTGGAAGATGAAATGCGAGCCTTTCAAACTACAACCTAAAATGTAATGAATTATATGTCCTTTCATCATTTTTTGGGAACAAATTGTATGTTGGTTGTCTAGAATGAAGAAATGAACATCATCCCTTTTTAGGTGATCTGGGTCATCGAGTTCCACAATATCCATTGTAAACTATAAATAGGGAAGAAAATTTGTAACCCTCTATGTAGGAATAACATTTATCAACATGGAATGGATAAGAAGGTCAACATTCTTTTCATCTATAGAATGATATTGATAATATAGAGGTGCTACATGGCACTTAGAAATGTAATTTGGAAATATAAAACCATTGAATAAAAACATATGAAGTTGTTCAATTCTTAAAGATTATGCCTTCCCAATATGTTGGTTTCTTTCTTCAACAATGTGACCAATTTATTGATTTTTTTAGCCTGTGCAACTTTGACTTAGAGGGCTCTACCTTCAATTTATATAAGTAATATTTCTTTAATATTGTAAGTATCTTGGCATGTTTCGATGGAGAAAAAGACCTTTTCTATTCAAATGATGACAAACAAAAAGAGGTATTATTGTATCTATACAAATTTTTGAATACTGAAGTCATCCCATTATGAATTTCATTAGAATTTACATAACTATTTTTATCAGAGTCTATAAATATCACCAAATTCCAACCACATTAAGAACATGATCTCATATGATTCTCTATTGAGGCTTGTATTTCCTATTTGCTGAATAATGAAACTTCTAGCTCCATTTGAAGAATACAACACTTATTAATTTCAATGTCAATACTTTGAACTTGAATACACAATATTCATTGATCAATACCTTTTGAGGATAGAACCCTACCGACATCCTATTTCACATCATCATCAACAAAAAATAACAACATGTCTGCATGACAAGTTTACCGGTGAATATATTTCTACAAACTATTCCTTGTCTATTTTCATCACCATCTTCCTTTTCAGTACTGCCACTTTCATAAATTCTCCCCCACTGTTCTTGTGTATCCTTTCCTTCTTCTTCTAAGAGATTTTTTTTTCAACCATTTGAAGCCTTTTTGTGGCTCCAGAGAGAGAGGGAATTCTTACCTTCTTCTTCAACTATCACTTATGTCTTCTTAGTTCTTTCAATTCTATCTTCCTTATCATATTCCTTTGTTGAAAATTCAATAGGTGTAGGAGAAGTAATTTTTTTGATAGGAACTTTTGGCACTCTACGAACGGTCTCCCTATGAGATGAGGAAGCTCCTTGTGAGGATGAATGTGCCACGGTTGCTCTATAAGATTTCATTTTCCTATAAACCATATTTTAGTTCTCACTAAAAATGGGTTTATTAGCTCACTAGGATTATATCTCTCCTTTTCGTACAACTTAATAGTGGGAAGGGGAGTATGTTGAATGGTTTTCATGTATTTGAGAGAATAAAAGTCCTAATCATCATCAAATAGGTCTTATGGTACTTTGTATAGTTTGAAATCTCTTATTTTCCACATTGATACATCATCAGTAGCAGGTGCGATATCTCGCTCATTAGTAGCCTCTTGAGCTTGAAAGACTAACTCGATAATGTTCAACAAAGGCATTTGATGTCTCTGCAACTCTATGAACGAATTATGTGAATCATGGATAGCTTTGATCTATTAATGAGCATGCTTGGCTTAGAGGGATTTGAAGAAGTATTTTGATGCTTTGTCTCCCACCTTAAGCCAATACACCTTGAATGGATTTGTGTAGTAAGTACGGCCAAATGAGATTCAATGAGCTTGAGCTTGTGTTGGGTTTTAGTAGCTTGTATCTGGAGAGGAATTTCAAAGGATTAGAATCAAGAAAAGTGAGATCCTTCTAAATTTTTTGTGCAGAGACGAGTCAACACATTTATGGACACGAGCCACCTACTTACCAAAATGGTGGAGGAAACAGTGGTGTGCTTTGAATCACCGCCTCCCACCATATGATCCAACTAGTAGCAAACGACGGATGTGATGCCAAGTTCCGATGAAAGTAAAAATTTCAAAATTTGAGTTTAAGTGTTTTTCTCTCAAGTGCCTAAGTCGTGAAATTGAGAAAATTTGTGTTTTGGGTCATTTTGTGATTTTCTGCCTGCTCAACTTTTTGTCCCAACTATCCTAATTTCAAAAGTGCGTTCGTTCCCGATCGGCCGAAATCCCCTGGGTTGTTCCATTTTCGGCCCATGTAACTTTTCGTCCCAAGTGTCCCAAAACTTATTGTGCGAGTTGCTCCAATTTCTACGAAACACCCAACCACGTACTTCACGCTTTTCGCCTCAAATGTCCCAAACTTCTCCGGACCTATCAGAACATTTTCACCGATTCGCCCGAGTCACGTACTTCAGCAGCCTTTTCCCCAAAGTTAAAAGTGCAAGTTGTTCCATTTTCACCCGAATCGCCGAGTCACAGATTCTAACTTTTTTCAAATGTCCTCAAATGTCCCAAGTTCAAACGGCCTTTTGTTCCAATTTCGCCAAAACACCCGAACCGCGTCCTTCACGCTTTTCCCCAAATGTCCTAAAATGCATTTGTGTCTTCTCCCCGCTTTTCACCCGAATAGGCCGAGCCACGTGTTTCGCGCATTCGCCTCACATGTCCCAAGCGTACCAAGTGTCATTCATGCTTATTTTTCCCGCTCTACCCGAATATCATGCTTATTCAAATTGGTGGGTATGTATTAAATGCGCATTTATGACCTTTCTCTCTCCTAAACGGCTATATAACGAGCATTTCCCCTTTGCATTTTTCACACTACTTCCATGCTATCTTTTGCTCGAACCCTTGCAATTTGAAAACCTCGCGCATGTGTATCCTTCCTCCGTAATTCCTTTCCGAGTTTAGGTCATGCTCGTCGTCGAGACTATCAATATGAAGATCAAATTTCAGGGACAGGAACAAATTTCTCCACTTGAGTCTGCCGTTCGCAATATTGGGGACAGCGAAGCTCATCATCTTGATTTCAGTGATTTTTGGGCAAGAATGGCGGACGCAAACCCTACACCAATGGCGCAGATGATTCACGATAGTGGTTTGGCTTTTGCTGGAGGTTTCCCAATCTCAGTACAGTGTGCTGATACCGTGCTTTCATGCGGAGCTCACTTCACCCCGCTGAGTGAATTGACCAATATACATGGGGAACTCATCGCCAAATTGGATGCTGCCACCATTAGCACTGCTCTGAGGATTCCAGAGATGGATAATGCCATAGTCGCTTTCCCTCGATCAAGCACAGTGCCCCTCACCAAGACAAAGGACAAATATAAGGCACGAGTGGCGAAGTCCTCGCTTAAAACCCTAGAAGGGAGCTTCGTCCCACCAAAACCCTCTCCGAGCAGATTTCAATGAAGAGTTGTTTAGACTTCATAATCTTGCTGCTCGGGTTATGGGTTTGCCCTCTACCAACGAATTTCACTTCTGATGTGCCCGCCATCGCATGGTGTGCAAAGGAACGCAAAATATCAATTGGGTGGAAATCATAAGCATGAATTTGATGGAGCAAATTGGCCCAATGTGCAAAGCAAACAAAGAAGTTCTATATGACTTCGCACTGATGTATACTCCAAAAAGATCAAGGCAAAGTGGTTCGGTTTTTCTTATATAGATGCACACAAAGATGATCCAAGATATGCCTACATCGCCTCAGCTCACCCCGAGACCAGCAATCGTAATTTCGTATGGGTCAATGATGCTTTCACCATGTACGTGGTCGATTGCTCAAGGTGATACTCGCTAGAGATTTTCGTGATGAAGCTATGACTCTAATATCGCACTACGGTGCTTACTTCATCCAGCTTGAAATTCTCTTATATCAAAGCTCACGGCCATGAGGGCGCCCTCCGAGACCGCCCATGTTCTCGCAATGATAAATGGTTTTGATAGAAGTATGCAGCAACTAGACAAACTACACGTAACTCCGCAGAGATAAGAAGATTTCTCGCTTGCACTTTCCCATCTCTCCGGGAAACTACACTTGCAAAACAGCCCTGACGCATGCGTAACATGAGAGAGCCCTCGGCACTATCATCGCTTCATTTCTTCAAGCCAAGAACCCGCTTTGACTTGAAGAAGTTTATTGAATGTAACATCAAGATAATCTACCATCATAGGGTAGATACGTAAGACTACCGGGCCGATCAGGCAGATGATTTTGAGGCCAGAGAAGGCATTGTGGGGTTCTCCTCGCACCGATCCAAGAACTCGGTCCTCTACTAAGTTCCCCGAAGGTCTCCAGATGACAACTCGATCTATACTGTATGAGTATGAAAATGTGGTTAAGCACACTCCTCGAGGACTCGGATTGGAACAGAAAGAGAGGGATGATCTCGGCCGAGATCCTTGCTCCAGCCTTAGTCGACTAAGGTCTGGTTTGACAGATGGTTCGAGAATTCAGAGGCATTCAGAGAATCCTCTTCTAAGGATGCTTCAACACCAAGAAGAGAAGCATCTATTCCAAGGTCAAAACACCAAGTGAAGACCCTCTCCGCCTCATCAATACAAGGACTCGCAGCCTTCTACTCCTTCTTCATCCACTCAAGTGTACCAAGAAGCTCAAGGAGGTTAAGAAGGAGCCTGTGGAAAGTGATCCTCAAAGAAAGCAGTAGAGTTGCCTATGGGACCAGAGAACATCATTGTTCTCAGTGAAAGTGAAGAAAGTGAAGTACCAACTCTTGCAAGTGCTCCTGAAGATCCAACTGATAAAGATAAAGAAATCCAGAGCACTGAGCTTTCAGGTGATGTTGATTCTTCTGCCGCAATTGCCCCAAGTGCCCCACTCACCTCTCAACTCGAGTCAACAATGCAGACCTTGAGCATCATGAGCTCTCTGTCTCTTGGTCCCCTTGCTCCTCCTGCTGATTCCTCTTCCTCTTTTGCGTGGGTGCAACCTTTGGTTGACAAAAGGAAGAGGAAATTTTCCTCTCGGAGTTCAGGGTCAAATTTTGATGCTGTCGCAGCCTTGTTGGGCACCACTCCTTCTCGTGCCAAGAAAGCCAGAACTACCTCTAGAATAGTGTCTGATGCTCAAGGTCAGCAATTCCTGGAGATTGCCAGGCCTTCAACGGATAAATCAGAGCAGGACTTGCAGGTATCTGACTTAGAGCTCTCGAGAATCCCGATGGGAGAGTCTACCCCTGAAGGTGAAATTCACAACCTCCAGAAACAGACACAAGAGTCATCGGAGGGTAGAGAAAGGGCAACAAACTATCAACAAATGGAAGAACAGCCCAAGTTCTCACAGGTTTCATCAAGTCTCTTTTGTCTAAGGACAAAGTTTTGGACCCTACCCCATTGACTACTCTCCCACCTCCTGTAATTCTAAGCCAAGATGAAGTGCAGAGTATCAAAGATATGCACAAGTATTCTGTCTATGGCAGAGCTATCAAGCCCCGTGGATGACATGCTTGTTGCTGGATTAAACTTCATCGATGAAGCTTTCAAACTCCACGAAAAGGTGAGCAATGTGCAATCAAGCTCTCCTCTACTATTGAATCATTGATAAAGAGCTCAAACTCGGAGCAGCTTGCCATAAGAGACCTCCGACTCATGGGACAGGTGAGATGAGAACGCTTTTTGTTGGCGAGTAAAGTCTTTGATGATGCAAAGGATAATCTGTCACAAAGTCCTGGGTCTACAAAGGCAGGGAGTGGAAGATCGTAAATCCTGAGGAGGCTTTGGGAGAATCAAGAACAGCTTTGGCAGTAGGGGCGAAGCTTTCAAGACACTCGGTTATCTCTGCGCTTCAAAGACATACACTGTCATCTTCGTGATGAGACTTCGTACTTCCTTTCTCAGCAAGAAATCAAAGCTCAATTCGAGCTTTTGTCAAAGATAACTTATTCAAGGAAAGTTCCATCTCCAAGGAGAAAATGAAGGAGATTTTCTCTCTTCAATCTGCCATCAAGAAGCAAACAAAGATTATCATACTCATGTCGAGTTTGATAAAGAGATGGAGAAGTGTCTAGGATTTTGACTCACCTACGACTAACACGTCACCCCTCGTGGTAGATATAGCCGAGGCGTCAAGAGATTCAGTAGAAATGACTTTCAAGTCAATGGTCCTCTCAAAGACCGACCACCGTCTTCTTCTCCTTATTCTTCTCTTCTTTTCTATTTCTTTTCTCGATTCATCAGAATAGGTCGAGGTATCATGATTGGCAATCCTTAACTAATCTTTAGTTAAAAGAAGTAGTTACAAAGAGTAACTGATTTGAAGCTATATAATGGCCTTTCCACGCCATTTTGAAGGAGGAAGAACTTGGCATATTTTCTCAAAGTGTAAATAGATTACAAAGAAATCAATACGTATGACTTTTCCATTCTTTGTCTATCCGATCTCTCAAGTATTCCTAAGTTTTCATTTATTTTCTTTGTGAAGATCATTTGTCTCAAGTTCGTTAGTCTTACCGATTGCATACTCTTCAACTTTGCAAGCTCGGTGATCTTGTATAACCAAGAAGGAACTTTGTGTCCTTGATTAATGAATCATGTTATGTTAAGAAACTTTGTGTTCTAAGAAATGTTATTTACGTAACTTTGTGTCTTTAAATTCCATCTTATTTATTCAATACAAATGATCTTGTTTCAATTCACATGACTTTCGCATACATAAAGAATTACTCGATATCTATAATTCTACATGTTGCCTTTCTCGCTTCTTTCCGTACTCTCATTTCCTCAAATTTTTGTAATTGATGATCTTCATAGAAAACACTTTCGTGATATCCAAGTTTAACCAACAAATCATGTTTTGTACATTTGTAAATAAGTTCATTTCTGAATAAGGGAACCTCTCCCATTAAAGAGGAGGGACTTCTTGTCCCCTGACTGTTGCTCTTCGTAAAGTCCTATCTGACGACCAATGTTTTTGGCGACTCAGCTGGGGAAAATCATATTCCAGTTCTCGTATTTTTTTATCATCTTTTGATCCGCGACTCTCGCTTTTACTCGAGGGAGAAGGACCCTTGGTATTGAAGATTCTCAGTTCCAGATTTTGGAGCAGCAGGGTTTTCCTTTTCCTTCAACAAGAAATAGAAGGACTCGTTCGACAAGCACTCCACCTGTTCAAGATAGAAGTCCTACAGGTGGTATTCCTTCAGAGCCAGCTAGCCCTAATCTTCGAGCTTTGATTCTTGCTGGTGTTGCAGTTCCTCTCCAAGCCATTTTTCCAAGAATGGCGGCGCCATTACCATGGGGTCATCGTGTCGGGCCCCTTGCCCTTCCTCAGCCTTTGCATGAGTTACCCAGAGGTAACCGGAAGAACTTTCCTAAGTTCAAAGGCGATGGCAAAGTGCATCCGATGAACACATCGCAGCCTTCATTGTTGCATGTGGAGTCCTGGGAGTTGAGCATGAAGACGTCTCCGTGAGACTGTTCATTGAGACGTTACAAGATAATGCTGCTGATTGGTTCTACCACCTTCCGGCTGGTGCTATCACCGACTGGGACACAATGAGAACTCAGTTTGAAAACCGTTTCAAACCAGCAGAAGATGTGCATGCCTTGCTTGCCCAAATTTCTCAGATAAAGAAAGATTCATCAGAACCCATGAGAGAATTTGTGGCCCGGTTCAATGATCGATCAACAAAATTCCCGTAAATACTCGACTGCTGATCAAATTCAAAATGTTTCTTCCTAAATGCTCAATCGCCAAAGTTAGTTATGCACTAGAAGGGCTAATCTCGCAACATCGGTGAGGATCAAACTCTCGCATTAGTATCGAGGATGACTCTGATCATGTCGTGAAAGTTGAGAAGAGACCCTCCAAATCTAAGTCTGTTGCTTCTTCCTCTTCCACTCCATGGACCTAATACTCGATCCATTAGTTCGTAAGCTTGCAAATGATCTTATTGCTATAAAGAAACAATTGGCTCAGCATGCCCCTTATGCAGATGTTCCAAGGAGGAATTTTCAGCCCAGAAATCATTTACCTTCTTCTCAAACAAGACTAGCACTTGAAGGACCTCCTGTTAAAGTTCCTGTGAATGCAACCTGTGAGGTTGAAGAGCCAGATGATGATGAGGATAATGAAGCTTGCGAGGAGTATGTGGAGGAATTTGATGATGAGGCAGAGGAACTTGAGGGATCTCGGTTAATTTCTTTACCACTGAGGGCATTGATGATGGAGATGATTATGATGAAGTGGTAGCAGACATGAATAGCGAATCATTTGCTGTCATGACTCGAGAACAGACACATCAGAGGGAGAAAGTGACGCAGCCCATAAAGAAATCTAAGGAGCAGTCGGCAACTATTCCCGTAATTGCAAAAAGAGGATCTCCTATCCCTACTTCATCTGCACCAAAGGTGAGTCCTGTTAATCCTACTAGCAAAGTTCCTTCTTTTTCTCCTAAAGTTGATAAGCCTAGAATTTCAAATGATGATGGCCCGTCCACTTCTGGGTCTTTTGATATTATCGATCATCTAAAAAAGACTAAGGTTCAAATTTCAGAGGCTGAGTATTATCAAACTCATCCCAAAGCTTTTGCCAAAATGATTCAATTTGTTAATTCCCACTCCAAAACCACTTCTAAAGGCCTTTTGCCCACTCCTCCTTCTACACCACAGCCTAGTCTGGTAGCTGCTGTCACCTCGCCTGGTGACAAAATTAAACCATTTTATGTAACACTTCTTATAGCTGGTCATAGGCTCAGTAATTGTGTCATTGACTCAGGAGCCTCAGATAACGTGATGCCTGCTAAAGTAGCTCATGCTTTAGGCCTGACCTCACACGCACTTATGGATCTTGTTACTCCATGGAAAGTAAAGAAGTGCCCCTGGTCGGGAGAATTAAAGATGCACAAGTGGCTTTTGCTGCCTTGCCTGAAAAGAAAGTGTTGGCTACCATCTTAGTAGCAGATATCCCTCCTTCATACGGGATGTTGCTAAGTAGGAACTTCTGCAAAGATGTGGGTGGGGAAATCCAAATGGACTGGTCGCATGCACTCATACCTGTTAATGGACAAATGAAGAAGTTGATGCCTGAGAAGCAATCTGAGTATATTGTGCAAAAACGGATGATCCTAAAGCACAAATACTCTATGAGGATATGGGTCATGGCAATTACATGATTATGTCCCCTGATGAAATCCAACTTCCTAGAATGTCACCTAAAGATCCTAATGGTATTTGGATTTTAGAGTTTGATGGAAGTTGTTCTCACCTGGTTCTGAGCCGGTGTCTGCTAGTGTCACCTCAAAGGATGCCTACATCCTTTTCATTTAAGTTGCAAGCTTCGAAAATACTAATAATACAACAGAGTATGAGGCTCTCATTCTTGGACTGCAAGTGGCCAAAGAACAAGGTGTGAAGAATCTTCTGGCACGTGGTGATGCAGAATTAATTGTAAAGCAAGTGAGAAGCCTTTTCCAAGTGAAAAATGGAAGGCTGAAACATTACCGGAATCAGGTTTGGGATTCCATTGAATTCCTTGATGCTTTCTCCATTGAGGCAATACCTAGGGAGAAGAACAGCAGGGCTGATTCACTAGCAGTCTCAGGTTCGCTACTGATTCCTCATCCTGATTTCTCTCAGGATAAGTTCACCATTGAGATGGTCCATCGGCCTAGTGTACCTGATAATGCCAATAACTGGCAAGTCTTCAATGATGATCAACATTTTCTTTCCTTCCTGGAACTCAAGGGTAATTTCGAACAACTGTATTTTGAGGGAAGTGACAACCTACCTCGTGAGAATGTGCCCTTTGACCAAGCAGTACCCAAGGGGAAGAAACAGATCAAGATGGATGCATCAATCTCAAAGGAAACAAGATTCCTAAAGGTTTGGTGAGTTTGGAGGAATTATTTGATAAACATGACAGGTATGTGAAATCTAAAGCTTCTACTGGACCTCAGCAATCAGCTGAGTATGATAAGATTGATATTGGGAGTTCTAATGACCCTAAGCTAGTAAATATTGGAAAATGTTGCACAGCAGATGAGAGGAGAAAAGCAATTGATCTTCTAAGAAGGTATAAGGATGTTCTCACTTACTCTTATGAAGATTTGAAAGCTTTCAAACCAAAAGATATGCAGCACTCTATTCCTCTTAAGCCTGGAATTAAGCCTTTCAAGCAGAAACAGAGGCAATACAACCCCAAAATAGCTGACACCATCTTTCAGGAGATACATGTTGTCAAGGCTAAAATTATTTTTCCCATTCACCATTCAACATGGATTGCAAATATTGTGCCTCATTAGGAAGAAAATGGTGAGATCCGCATTCGTGTTGATTTCAGAACCTAATCAAAGCTTCTTCTAAAGATAATTATCCTTTGCCCATGATGGATCAAGTATTGCAAGCAAAGAATAGGATCTGAAATGTTATCTATGCTTGATGGATTTTCTGATATAATCGTAGAGGTTGATATCAGATCAACACAAAATAGCTTTCACTACTCCTCGGGGTACCTTCGCCTACAAGAGAATGCCTTTTGGGCTTATTAATGCCGGTGCCACTTTCCGAGGGCTATGGATCTCGCTTTTGGAAGCTTAAAAGGAAAGTGTATTGTCATATACCTTGATGACCTCGACAAAGTTGTTTTCCAAGACAAGAGCGGATCATTTTGATCACCTAGAGACAGCTTCACAGATGCAGAGCATGGGATCTCTCTGAACCCTAAAAAATCTATCTTTTGTGTCACTGAGGGAAAGTTATTAGGGCACATCGTTTCCAAGGATGGTATTAAGATTGATCCTGAACGAGTTCAAGCCATCCAGCAAATTCCTCTCCCAACCAGTAAAAAGGGCGTGCACTCCTTCTTCGGTAAGATCAATTTTTTGAGAAGATTCATCCCTGATTTTGCAGAGTTAACTTTGAATATTTCTCAGATGATGAAAGGGAAGCAAACATTTGGTTGGTCTTCTGAAGGAAAGGAATCCTTTGAAGGTATCAAGAGAGCTATCGCTAAAACTCCTGTTTTAGCCTGTCCTGATTTTAGTAAAGATTTCATCATCTATTGCTATGCTACAGATAATACCTTGGCTGCTGTGTTAACTCAAGAAGACTCTAATGAGCATGAGCTACCAATCGCGTTCATGAGCTATATTCTGAAAGATCACGAGTTGAAATACACCATGATGGAGAAACATGCTTTTGCAGTGGTTAAAGCTGTCAAGCAGTTTCACTTTTACATCCTCAACTCTCATTCCATGGTATTGGTCCCGGATACAACTGTTAAGTCAATCCTCACACAACAAGAATTTGGATCCAAGAGAGGGAACTGGGTTGCTAAGGTCCAAGAGTATGACATTGACATTAAGCCGACCAAGCTGGTTCGTGGAAAAGGTCTTTGTGAGCTCATTCACAAGGAGCTAAGCATGAATTATCGAGAACAAAGTCGACCTTCCTACTGCTCTGCTCTCTTAGTTCAGCTTGATGAATGGTATGCCGACATCACCTATTTTCTCACCTATGGGAATGCCCTCTCATTTAACTGCCAAAGAAAAGAGGACTGTTAAATTGAGGTCAGTACAATATGTATTATGGGAAAATGCTTTGTTCAAGCGTGGCTTAGATGGGAGATTTTTGAAGTGTGTGGACAAAGAACAACAGAGAAAGTTGCTCTCAGCTTTTCACGATCAGGCATGTGGAGGGCACTATTCATCAACGGTTACAGCTCATAAGATACTCCGTGGAGGATACTACTGGCCTTCCTTGTTCAGAGATGCATCCAAGTGGGTGGATAAATGTGAGGCTTGTCAGACTTTGTGGGAAGACCTAAATTGGCTTCTTTGCCTCTCAAGCCAGTTGTGATTGAGGAACCATTTCAACAGTGGGGTTTGGACTTCATTGGTACACTTAATCCTAGCTTCTAGTGCTGGTCACACTCATGTACTAACTGCCACGGACTACTTCACCAAATGGGTGGAAGCTATTCCAGTTAAGAGCACTACTTCTGAAGTGGTATGCAGCTTCATCAAAGAGAACATCTTGGTAAGGTATGGTGTACCTAACAAGATTGTAACAGATAATGCCTCGAATTTCTCTTCAGCTGAGATAATGGATTTCTGCTATGGGTATGGCATTTCTTTGGCTCACTCTTCAGATTACTACCCTCAGGGCAATGGGCAAGCAGAATCCACTAACAAAAATCTGGTGACTATTATAAGGAAGTTAGTAAATGAGTCTCAACGAAACTGGCACAAGAAGCTCTATGATGCTCTTTGGGCGCATACAGATTACACCAAAGAGAGCTATTGGAATGTCTCCTTTTCAAGTGGTATATGGAGTAGAAGCTCAATTGCCAAAGATGTGGAACTCGCCACCTCGCACCTAATGAAGGCCATATCAAGATACTAGTTTCGTAGATGCTTGACAAGAGAATTATGTACCGCACAAACCGAATGAGGACAGATTGATGGTTTCTGATAGGATATCTGTCACCAAAGAGAAGGTAAAGGTCCTGCTTTGACAAGAAAGCTAGGTTCGTAGATTTCCAAGTTGGAGACACTGTGTCATTATGGGACAAAAGACATGAACCTCGTGGCAGCCATGGAAAGTTTGATTCCCTGTGGCTCGGACCTTTCAAGATCAGACACTTTGCTGGTGAGAATTCCTTTTATCTTGATTACATGGATGGTTCTTCTCTCCCACTTCCTTATAGTGGCGATCTCAAGTTGTTCAAGTCCTAGGTGATTAGGAGTCCTCATATTCTCGTGATGCTGTTTTTTTTTTCTTTCCTTTTCTTTTTTGGTGTGTTGTCCTCTGTATTGGTCTGCTTTTTGACTCCGTGGCCCAATGGATAAGGTACTGATCTGCTTCTCCTGAGTTTGTCTAAGTTCTTGCCTTGTCTCATCCCTTGAATTTATGCCAAGTCATCCCCAGAAGGAGCCAGCTGTTGTCCACTCAAAATTCCCTACTCTGATGAAAGTAAAAATTTCAAAATTTTGAGTTTAAGTGTTTTTCTCTGAAGTGCCTAAGTCGTGAAATTGAGAAAATCTGTGTTTTTGGGTCATTTTGTGTGATTTTCGGGCCTGTCGGAACTTTTTGTCCCAACTGTCCCAATTTCAAAAGTGCGTTCTGTTCCCCGATCGGCCGAAATCCCCGAAGTTGTTCCATTTTCGGGCCCGTCGGAACTTTTCGTCCCAAGTGTCCCAAAACTTATTGTGCGAGTTGTTCCAATTTCGGCCGAAACACCCGAACCGCGTACTTCACGCGTTTTCGTCTCAAATGTCCCAAACTTCTCCGGACCCATTGTAACATTTTCAGCCGATTCACCCGAGTCGCGTACTTCAGAGCTTTTCGTCCCAAAGTTAAAAGTGCAAGTTGTTCCATTTTCGCCCGAACCGCCGAGTCGCGATTCAAAACTTTTGTCTCAAATGTCCCAAGTTCAAATGGGCCTTTTGTTCCAATTTCGGCCGAAACACCCGAACCGCGTACTTCGTGTGTTTTCGTCCCAAATGTCCCAAAATGCATTTGTGCGTCTTCTCCTCGCTTTCCCGAATCGGCCGAGCCGCGTGTTTCGCGCATTCGCGTCTCACATGTCCCAAGCGTACCAAGTGTCATTCGTGCTTATTTTTCCCGCTCTACCCGAATATCATGCTTATTCAAATTGGTGGGTATGTATTAAATGCGCATTTATGACCTTTCTCTCTCCTAAACGGCTATATAACGAGCATTTCCCTTTGCATTTTTCGCACTACTCCATGCTATCTTTTGCTCAACCTCGCAATTTGAAAACCCGCGTGTATCCCTCCTCTCGTAATTCCTTTCCGAGTTTAGGTCATGCTCCGAGACTATCAATATGAAGATCAAATTTCAGGGACAGGAACAAATTTCTCCACTTGAGTCTGCCGTTCGCAATATTGGGGACAACGAAGCTCGTCATCTTGATTTCAATGATTTTTGGGCAAGAATGGCGGACGCAAACCCTACACCAATGGCGCAGATGATTCACGATAGTGGTTTGGCTTTTGCTGGAGGTTTCCCAATCTCAGTACAGTGTGTTGATACCGTGCTTTCATGCGGAGCTCACTTCGACCCCGCTTCGAGTGAATTGACCAATATACATGGGGAACTCATCGCCAAATTGGATGCTGCCGCCATTAGCACTGCTCTGAGGATTCCAGAGATGGATAATGCCATAGTCGTTTCCCGGGATCAAGCACAGGCCCTGTTCGACCAAGACAGTGACAAATATAAGGCACGAGTGGCGAAGTCCTGGCTTAAAAACCCTAGGAAGGGAGCTTCTCGTCTGACCAAAACCCTCTTCCGAGTAGATTTCAATGAAGAGTTGTCAGACTTCATAATCTTGCTGGCTCGGGTTATGGGTTTGCCCTCTACCAACGAATTTCACTTCTGGATGTGCCCGCTCATCAGCATGGTGTGCGAAGGAACGCAAAATATCAATTGGGTGGAAATCATAAGCATGAATTTGACGGAGCAGCTGTCCAATGTGCAGCAAACGAAGAAGTTCTATATGACTTCGTACCTGATGTATACTCTGGCAGCATCAAGGCAGTGGTTCGGTTTTTCTTATATAGATGCACACAAAGATGATCCAGTATATGCTTACTGCCCGCAGTTCACCCTGGAGACCAGCAATCGTAATTTCAGAAGGGTCAATGATGCTTTCACCATGTACGTGGTCAGACTGCTCGAAGGTGATACTGCTAGGAGATTTTCAGATGAAGCTATGACTCTAATATCGCACTACGGTGCTTACTTCATCCAGTTCAGGAAATTCTCTTATATCAAAGCTCACGCTATGAGGGCGCCCTCCGAGACCGCCCATGTTCTCGCAATGATAAGATGGCCTTTGATAGAAATATGCAGTAACTAGACAAGTCACATAAACCTCGCAGAGACAAGAAGATTTCTGCTTGCACTTTCCCATCTCTCTGGGAAACTACACTTGCAAAACAGCCCCGATGCACACAACATGAGAGAGCCCCGCACCTATCACTGCTCATTTCTTCAAGCCAAGAACCCGCTTTGACTTGAAGAAGTTTATCAATAGAACATCAAGATAATCTACCATCATAGGGGCGATACGTAAGACTACCGGGCCGATCTGTAGATGATTTTGAGGCCGAGAAGGCATTGTGGCAGGTTCTCCTCGCACCGATCCAAGAACTCGGTTCGTACTCAAGTTCCCGAAGGTCTCCAGATGACAACTCTGATCTATACTCATATGAGTATGAAAATGTGGTTAAGCACACTCCTTCGAGGACTCGGATTGGAACAGAAAGAGAGGGATGATCTCGGCCGAGATCCTTGCTCCGCCTTAGTCGACTAAGGTCCGGTTTGACAGATGGTTCGAGAATTCAGAGGCATTCAGGAGAATCCTCTTCTAAGGATGCTTCAACACCAAGAAGAGAAGCATCTATTCCAAGGTCAGAAACACCAAGAAGACCCCTCCCGCCTCATCAATACAAGGACCTGCAGCTTCTACTCCTTCTTCATCCACTCAAGTGTACCAGAAGAAGCTCAAGGAGGTTAAGAAGGAGCCTGTGGAAAGTGACCCTCAAAGAAAGCAGGCAGAGTTGCCTATGGGACCAGAGAACATCATTGTTCTCAGTGAAAGTGAAGAAAGCGAAGTACCAACTCTTACAAGTGCTCCCGAAGATCCAACTGATAAAGATAAAGAAATCCAGAGCACTGAGCTTTCAGGTGATGTTGATTCTTCCGCCAATTGCCGCCCAAGTGCCCCACTCACCTCTCAACTCGAGTCAACAAATGCACGCAGACTTGAGCGCATGAGCTCTCTCGCCTCTCTGGTCCCCTTGCTCCTCCCGCTGATTCCTCTTCCTCTTTTTATGCATGGTGCAACCTTTGGTTGACAAAAGGAAGAGGAAATTTTCCTCTCGAGTTCAGTGGTCAAATTTTGATGTCAAGCCGCAGCCTTTATTGGGCACCACTCCTTCTCGTGCCAAGAAAGCCGTAACTACTCTAGAATAGTGTCTCGATGCTCAAGGTCAGCAATTCCTGAGATTTCCAAGCCTTCAACGGATAAATCGAAGACTTGCAGTATCCGACTTAGAGCTCTCGAGAATCCCAATGGGAGAGTCTACCCCGAAGGTGAAATTCACAACCTCCAGAAACAAATCACAAGAGTCATCGGGAGGGTAGAGAAAGGGCAACAAACTATTGAACAAATGGAAGAACAGCCCAAGTTCTCACAAAGTTTCATCAAGTCTCTTTTGTCTAAGGACAAAGTTTTGACCCTACCCCATTGACTACTCTCCCACCTCCCGTAATTCTAAGCCAAGATGAAGTGCAGAGTATCAAAGATATGCACAAGTATTCTGCCTATGGCAGAGCTATCAAGCCCGTGGATGACATGCTTGTTGCTGGATTAAACTTCATCGATGAAGCTTTCAAACTCCACAAAAGGTGAGCAATGTGCAACCAAGCTCTCTCTACTATCGGAATCATTGATAAAGAGCTCAAACTCGGAGCAAACATACAGAGACCTCCGACTCATGGGACAGCAGATGAGAACGCTTTTGTTGGCGAGTAAAGTCTTTGATGATGCAAAGGATAACTGTCGAAGTCCTGGGTCTACAGCATGGAGTGGAAGATCAGAGTCCTGGAGGAGGCTTTGGGAGAACTGAAGAACAGTTGGCAGAAGGGCGAAGCTTTCAAGACACTGGTTATCTCTACTTTCAAAGACATACACTGTCATCTTCAGGATGAGACTTCTGGTACTTCCCTTTCCTTGCAAGAAATCAAAGCTCAATTCAGAGCTTTTGTCAAAGATAACTTATTCAAGGAAAGTTCCATCTCCAAGGAGAAAATGAAGGAGATTTTCTCTCTTCAATCTGCCATTGAAGAAGCAAACAAAGATTATCATACTCATGTCGAGTTTGATAAAGAGATGGAGAAGTGTCTCGGGATTTTGACTCGGCCTACGACTAACACGCACACCTCGTGGCAGAGATATAGCCGAGGCATCAAGAGATTCAGCAGCGAATTCTCAAGTCGGTGGGTCCTCTCAAAGACCGACCACCGTCTTCTTCTCCTTATTCTTCTCTTCTTTTCTATTTCTTTTCTCTCGGATTCATCAGTAATAGGTCGAGGTATTGCGATTGGCAATCCTTAACTAATCTTTAGTTAAAAGAAGTAGTTACAAAGAGTAACTGATTTGTAAGCTATATAATGGCCTTTCCACGCCATTTTGAAAGGAGGAAGAACTTGGCATATTTTCTGAAAGTGTAAATAGATTACAAAGAAATCAATACAGAAGGACTTTTCCATTCTTTGTCTATCTGATCTCTGTTATTCCTAAGCTTTCGTTTATTTTCTTTGTGAAGATCATTTGTCTCAAGTTCGTTAGTCTTACCGATTGCATACTCTTCAACTTTGCAAGCTCGGTGATCTTGTATAACCAAGAAGGAACTTTGTGTCCTTGATTAATGAATCCGTTATGTTAAGAAACTTTGTGTTCTAAGCAGATGTTATTTACAGAACTTTGTGTCTTTAAATTCCATCTTATTTATTCAATACAAATGATCTTGTTTCAATTCACTGTGACTTTCGTGATACATAAAGAATTACTCGATATCTATAATTCCGCATGTTGCCTTTCTCGCTTCTTTCCCGTACTCTCATTTCCTCACCCTTTTGTAATTGATGATCTTCATAGAAAACACTTTCGTGATATCCAAGTTTAACCAATTTGTAAATAAGTTCGTTTCTCGAATAAGGGAACCTCTCGCATTAAAGAGGAGGGACTTCTTGTCCCATCGACTTTGCTCTTCGTAAAGTCCTATCTCGACGACCAACACACGCTCACCAACACACCAATGCATATGAAAGGCATTGAATTTATCAACCGGATGCTCTATCATAATAAAGTCACCACACACCATCCAATAAGCTAAATGTAAGTTATCACCTAACAATTTCCATATAGTTATTCTTTCGGATCCATCATTAGGAGGATAAACATTAAGAATACCAAAAGAAAGATCATTAATAGCCATAATCGCAGACATACGTAGGGGTTAAATTTGATGACCACCCATGCATGTCAAAAAAATTTCATGTGATTGTAAATTTTTAATGTTCTTGGTCAATAATAGAAAACAATGGTATTTACATATTACTTATAAAATTTATAAACGGCTATTCTCTATTTTTGTAACTATGCTTAATATATACTAATATAATTTACATATAAATGTATATAAAAATGGACTAATAATATATAGTAATAATATTTTCTCGAGTATTTTATGTCTAAAATCTTAAAAACATCTAAATGACTATCAAATTTAACCCCTACCCACTAGGCCCAATTTGAAGGATTTTGGCCTCGAGGTGGTGCAAGCATTTCCATAGCGCCTTGTCATGTTTATTCATACTTTTGAACTACTAATAACTAGTGCCCCGGCTATTCTCAGCGACATATTAATGCTCCATCCATTCACACCTACGCAGTCCTTCCAATTAGTGCGTGTGATAGCCGCTAGGTTGAATAAAGGTGTCCTCCATCCTTATCAAGTTACGCTTTTGTCCTCCATCCTTACTATTACAGCGAAGTGTGGATTGTGGTGGTCCGGTGATTGGTGATAGGTGACTAATCTCTATTAAGCGTTGGAGCTCTATTTGTTCATCGTTTACTCTTTTGTCCTCCAAAGTCGGATTGTTCACCACATCCAATGTGACTATGTTACAGCAGTGTCGGATTGTTCACCACATCCCATGTGACCCAATAATACCCACACTTGACTCACAAATTCTCCACCACCAATGAGGCACTCTGCATGAAATGTGGCTTTATTCGCCGGAGGCGTTTACTTTGAAGAAGGCATTGCTGGAAAGTGTCAAATTCCGGTGGCTTAACTTTACAGGTTGCCGGATTTTAGATATTTTTGTAAGTCATAGATATTTACTATTCTTTGACTCCACATCCTTTAAATGACATTTTAGACTTGGCAATAACCATTCTTTGGTGCCCTTGCTTTTGGGAGTGGCTGCCTAAGAACATCATGAGTGACCGCGGTGTTAACTCATGGTTCTGTTTTTTATTTTACTTTACTGGCAGCCATAGCTGGCCGACAGAAGAACCGACTCTCTACACCTTTCCCTTCTTTATCTTTACACTGGAATTGTTCTTTGAGTAAAATTATACACATAAAATTGAAGCCCTCTCCGGCGTAACTTGCAACTCATTTGCAATTGCTAGTTGTACACACCTATGTATATCACCAACCCTCCCCACTACTCTGCTACAGATTTCCACCTTTGATTTCGTTCTTTATTTAGTAGTAGGCTCGAAGCACACTTTTTCGTCTTCGTCTTCCTCTTTGTCCGTGTCAAAGCTCTAGCATCTTCATATTTCTTCACAACTTCAGCAAGTTTAAACTGAATTTTCATGCATTTAATCCTTGCAATATCGGGGTGGAGAGGCAAAAGATTGGGATGGTGATGCAGGTATTTTCCTATAAAATTAAGATGATGACGATAAATTGATACATCTAAGATTTTATTTACAATTTTTCATATACTATATTGATTAGTAATTTTATTATTTTGTTTGTCAATTTTTTAGTGAGTGGTCATAAGTGGTGAGCAACAAATTTGTGATAGGTAAATTTCAAGAGAAATAAGGGCTTCAAACTATACCACATAGCCAAAATATTACGATTTTTCCAATAACTTCCTTAACAAAAATTAAAATAATCCGAGAGAAATAAATAGGCATCCAAATTGTGATTTAAATTAACATATGATGATAAAATTGACATGACATTTAAGATCAACTAAAAAATAAACATGATCATACCATTATATTTGATTCCCCATTGTGCTTGTTGAGAATGTATCTCAACATATATTATTATGTACAAGAATTCTAATGTATGTATGTGTGTATATATATATATATATATATATATCTTAATCCTTAAATAGAATATTATTATTTAAACGAATACTGGACTTAGAGTTCCATATCTCTCATGTACCATCATATCATGTCTATCAAGTATTTAGTGTTCCTCCTTGAGCTTGAGAGTAGATATTCTTCATCTTAATATCCTCTTATTTCATCTTCTTTACCCTATATATGGATATGACATACCCACCAGCTGTGCTTTAAGTATTTGGATTGGATTATAGAGTTCAGTTTGTTGTGATTTACCATACTAACAACTTATTCACATAGTACGTGTATAACAATCAATTTAAGAAATTCTCATTGGAAGATCATAAATGCTCTTGATTGGGGAATGAGATCAAAATCTTCCTTCTACATATAAAACTATATTTAAATTTGTTATAATTTATTAAAAAAACAATGTTTTAATAATATACTGTAATGAGTATACATTTATTTACACCTTAAATAATTTTTATTGTATATTGAGAAGAATTCATGCCTATATATCTATACATTAAAAAAATCATTAAATAAAAATAATAAGTGTGTTTCTCTATGTTTTAATTCAACAAAGAAAGAAAAATTTGACAATGAAGAATTCACTGGCATAAGTTAGCTCAAACATTTCCTAATTTGCAAAGGAATTGATGCATTTTGTTAATATTGATGAATATTTCAATAAAATAATTCAAGAATTAAACTCCTGTTGCACTGGATTAGAGAAAATAATTCACGTTGAGCTCTCTTCTGGAAAACATTTTCTACATGCCCACTTGTCTCCCTGTTTTAAAAAGGAACTTTTACTAGAACATTTTAATACAATTTTATTAAGCAAACCTTAACAAAAACACACTGTAAGCCTGTAAGGAAATGAATGCAATTCTAACTGACCGCAAGCAACGCATTGTGGAGGTCTATGATTTCCACTGGAGAAGACCCTGATGCACGGGAGAGAAAGCATGTATACACCCGCACCTTTATAGATGTTATTTCGATTGTAATGGGTTTTTATTTAATAGCTGACTTCAAAGTAAGTTAAAGAATAAACAAAGGCTAACATTATCATCTTATATAATAGCTGACTTCAAAGTAAGTTAAAGAATAAACTAGCGAATACATTGGTCTTGAAAAGCAAGGTTAAGAATAAAGGAACTGTTCGAGTTATTCTGACCGTGATCGAATAAAGCTACTGGCTAATACATCAATTTCTAATGAGTGCTTATTTCTAAATAAGAGCCTCTAGTAAATTTATAAATATAATTTTACAAAATCTATACGAATAATTTAAACATGAACTTTAATAGTCCAAAGATAATTCTTCTCTTTTTATTTTCTGATTATAAATAAACAGTCTGAAAAGATGTGTAACGTAGAGGAGAAGAAACGTCTTTATAAATCCAAAGAAAGGAATTAGAAAGAACCATACAAGCCTATCTTAGTTTTAGCTTTAATATTGGAAACTATCTCATTTCGAAACCTTTGAATAATTAACTTTTTATAAAGTGCCTACCAAAGTTAATGCTCATGCATTGCATTTACGTTCGCATCACCCAAGTTAGAACTAGTGCTCGCTCTGAGAGGAGCAAGATTACGGAGTTAATATGTCATGAGGGGTTGGTGTGTAATGTAAGGTATCGGTTTATAGTTTGTAATTTTGTAAAGTTGACGTCGGTGTAGTGTGGAAGATGGGGGTGGTTGTGGGCGGGTTGTATTGATGGTGCGGGGACAGGGTGGAGTGTTAGCACGTGGGTTTCGAGGGATGTGGTGTGGGTTTTTGTGTTAGGACTAGGGTTATGGTGGTGGTTATTTCGGGATGTTTGTAAGAGTTGGGGTTGTGTATTTAGTTATTTGGGGCATGGTGATGGTTGCACCGTGAGCATGGGTGTTGGTTGTATGCGATTGTTTTAATGAGTTGTTTGGGAAATTGTTTAATGGTGGAAGGGAGTATGAGAATGTGTAGGTGGGTTTGATAGTGTTAGTAGGTTGCTTACGAGTTGTAGTAGTTTTGGTGGCTTTGGATAGTTTTTTGGAGGTTGGTGTGGGTATGTCCATTTATGGGGAAGTAAGTATGTGTTGGTTTGGGTTTAGAGCATTTGTTTACGTGAAGAAGGGTGGTGGGTGTTTCGGTAAAGTGTGTGTAGTTATGGTTGTTACCAATTTAGTAAGTGAGGCAGTGGGTGGTGGAATTTGTTTTTGGTTTAGGGTTGCAAGGTTTGTTTGGTGATGTTGGTTTTTTATTTTAAATGTGGTAGGAAAAGACCATAAAGTTTAACCCAACAATGACTGAAATATGACAACAATTTGTAACATGCGGTTGTGTCATTTGGTTAGCGGAAGGAACAATACCCTTGGGACCCAAGGGAAGAAGCAGGGTTAAATTTGCACCTGTCAAGAATTTTTTTGTGACATTTCTTATTTTTAGTCTTGACTTTCATGATTTTCATATCAATACCAAAATCTTTATTTTCATAAACCATATAAAACAAAGATATTATTGATATAACAACCACATCTGATTGACAAAGACATAAACTACTAGATCACATTTCAGCGGCTTCACAAATTTAAAAAACATTATAGAACCTATGAGAAGGATGTGTCATACAAAGACATCCTACATGTGTCATAGTGAATATTTTTAAAATTATATGAAAGTGGTTTGGCTTACCTTCTAACATGTAGGTTTGGAATACTGAAGATACTTTGTAGAGAATATAAGTGTTTTGTGAAGTCACATAGTGTGATTATAAATGAAATTTTGGAAATGTACATTTTCATTAAATCTACTTCTACATTTTTGCTAGTTAAAACAAAGGAACTATGCATTTGTATTCAATCCACTTCTACTATAATTATGTGATATTGAAATGTTGTTAACAATGAACTCGATCGATTTCTATGAAACATTGCATTCAAATTTGAGAAAAAAGTAAAAAAGGGGAAATAATCCATTAAAACGTCTTACCAAGTATTATGCACTAGAAGAAATCAATATTGAGGCATCATATTTATCTCCTACTCATTCAACTTGGCGGGTGAAATATCTTGATTCCCCAACTTACTATAGGTTGTATCAGATCCCTCATCCCAACATTGGATCATAATCTCTGACTTTTCAACTTAGTTAATAGGGTAACGCCCACACAAATGTAACAAGTCAACAATAGTTTAAAATGGTTATAGAATATAATTTTTCATTCCTGAATTCAATTAAACTAAAAAAACCTTAACATCCAAGGCTTCTTTGTCTTGACACTTAATCTATTCCACAGTGGGAATTAAATATAACCCATCTTCACTCATTAAATAAATAGTGTACATGGATGTGAGAATCTGCGAATGAGAGATATATATGTATGAAAGATATTTTTGCAACCTCACTAAAAACCAATCCACAAAAATTAGATTGAAGATGTTTGATAGGAAATTAGCCGCAAATAAATTAGAGAGCAAGATTAAAGTTTGACATTAAAATAAACATTCTATTATATGGATTGACATAGGGAGAATCTTACCTTTTTAGCATCATTAGTTTTGAAAATAGTGAAATTAAAGATTGAATTCAGCCATTTTTCCATCAAAATTGACAACTTGAAATCCCCAAACCATATTTTGAAGCAAATTTACTTAAGTCCAAACCAAGGATTTTATTGACAGGGATAAGGTTTGATCTGGTCTATTTTAGCAGCAAGAATGAAGTCATTCATATTCGGCCCAACTGCATCCCAACCTAATATTTACTATTCTACCAAAAAAAAATATATATTACACATATATATTTGATATAATAAAGTAAACATCCATGAGGATGAAAAAAAATTGTATGATATGGGATAAATACCTATGGATGAGTCCATATAAGAACGATTAAACAGTGTCAAGAACAAGATGATGTTCCTTCAACCTCGGCTACTAAACCAATCCTTAAAAATTCCTAAAAAAACATAACTAGATCATTTTACTTACTTCAAACACTTGACTTAACAAAAAAAAGTTTCCAATCTTTTTCATCCTCCATCCACCTCCACCGACAACAATTTCCACCCTACTATTTTAAACTCAACTCCACATTCCATAATATATACATTCTATTATATCAAGATTAAAGAGATGAGTACTTAGATTCAGGATAGGGCAACATTCACCTTTCTTGGGACAAAAATAAAAAAACACAAACAAGAAAAGCAAGGACAAATAAAAATAGTTTACAAAAGAATCTAGAAGAACACAAACCAAAAGGAACAACTACGAGTTTTTGTTTGAATTAACAAGGTGGCAACTTGAAATCCCCAAAAAGAGTGACACACAACAACATTTATTGTGATTTTACAAATCAAGGATGGTCATTATCATGACTTCCTCATTAAATTGGTTAGTCCCAAAGTGTGATGTCTCCAACCTAGATGTCCGAGTGCCTTCCCACTTTTCTCACGGTTTTGACAATAATCACTTCAAGTTCCCTACGAGTTCAAAGAATAATTAATTTTTGGTAAAGATCTTTTCCATGGTCTTGGTGAGGTTCTCCTCCTCGTGAACTACAAAAACATACATTACACATATAAATTTTGATACGGTTGATTTTATAAAGTAAACGATCAATATGAGTGAGTTTTCCCCACAAATCATGAAAGCCATCCTTTGATACCAAAACGATAAATAATATTTTTTGCCTGATATTTTCCCTTATGGATTAAAAACATAAAAATGTCTAAACGGCAAAAATTTAACCCATGGGAGGAACAAGTACACTTGTTCCTTCTTGTTTGGGACCCTAAATCACCATATGATGTTTTCTTTGAAAGTCATATTAATCTGCCCCAAAGAATTCTAAATTCCACTAAAAATAGTCATTGGATAAGATCATTTTACTTGAAGTAGGCTAGAGTTCAAAAAAATCCATCCCCCATTGTTGAAAGTACAAAATAATCATTCTAAGAAAAGTTTTAAATGTTTTCAAAAATCACACAAATTCCTGAGAACAATTAGGTGACAACAACTGGTCGGCTCATTATGAGGATTAGACTCACTTGAAGCTTTCATGAAGACAAGGAAGGACAAAGATCCTCATAAGAAATCTTCCATGCATTAAAGGATGAGTACTTATCCATTCAGTGATAGAGTACAACATAAGTCAATACAAAAGGCACATGGGACAAAAATAAAAATATCACATACAATTCATCAAAAAATGCAGAAAAAGGACAAAAAAGCTCCTTACAAAATTATCTAGAAAAGATAAGTAATTCATTCCTTTCAAACAAGATTGGAACAATTTTAACCTTTCTACCCAGGTTGCTAAAAATGGCAATGGAAACAAGGTCCCATCTATATAGGTTAAGTAACATGATTTCTCACGAGAAAAGTTTCTAATTTTGAAAGGTACAAGCGAGAGAGAATCAAATGTACCATGACTTCCTCATTGTTCTCTCCTTTTATCCCAAAGTAAGATGATGTCTCCAACCTAGAAGTCTCTTTGTGTGGCCTTTTTATCAAATTGCTATTTCACTTTTTGCTGGTGTGCAGTAATCCTCTCAACTACTGATAATATGTCCTCATCTAACTTTTTTAGGTACATTACTCTCTTTTCCATGGAGGAATCTGAGGTTCTCATCCTCAATGGATTTATCTTTCTCCTTCAACTATAATGTTCTCGAGAAAATTCCACTATCATCGGAGGTTGATTTTTCGTCCCATATAGCGATTGAAATGAGGACATTCCAAATTGATCTCTTTGGAGTGATCATGTTTTCCCAGAGAGAATCATAAAGCTTTTTGTGCAAATTCTTCTTTGACTCACCAAAACGATTTCTAATAATTATCACTCAATTTTTTTCTTCATTATTGATTCAGAAATTTACAAATATATAGGAGTAAGTCATTCCTTAATGAATAATAGTACGAAGAAAGTGCAAGGAGATTATGTAACCATAGTAGAAATCGATCAACTCATGGGAGGAGAAATTTGTGGCATTGTATGTAACAATCTTGTTTGGGACTCTAAATCTAACCATGATGTTTTCTTTGATGAAGTCACATATTACTTCAGAAGTTTTCCTCTTGACCAAAACGACTTCTATCCACTTTGTGAAATAGTCATTGGTTGTCAAGACATGTGTATGTCATGCACTTGAAGTAGGGTAGAGAGTACATATAAAATCCAGCCCCCATTGTTGAAAGGATTCTTTCAATTACCACTCATGTTTGAGAGGTGGGTGTTCCACTTATTTAGGTCCACCCACAAAGGCACACCACATGCTTCACACTTTGAGAACAATTTGGTAGCACCTTTAAAGATGGTTGGCCAATAATACATTGCTCAGAGGATCTTATGAGCTTGTTACAGATGAAGAAAAGTTACCTCCACATACTTGATCATGAGAAGCTCCAAGTAACCTTTGTTGATGCTCTCTATCGACACACCTAAGAAATCTTCCATAGATTCCCCTCTTGAAAAATGAATTGTCCCAGAGTACATACTATGTAGATAGAATCTTGACAACTCTCTTTTCTTTGGTACTTAAATGACAATTAAGTACTCTCACACTAAGTGAGGAAAATGAGCAATATCTACATCATTCATCCAAAAGACTATAGAAATGAGAAAAACATTTAATGGATGTCATAATTGTAGCTTCTTCTTTAGATGATTCATTCTTAAATTAATACGACTTAAAAGCAATTCATAGAGTCCTTAACTATTTTAACAAGCTTGGTTAAGGCTTGATATCAAGGTCATATTCTTGACCTTTCCTACCTAGTTGTCTCGTTTTGACACAAATTCCTATTGTGCAGTTATTGAAACTTGATAGTTGTATGCTTAAATTCACAAACACAATGAAATCAAAGTTTAGGATATAGAATCATAACGTTTTCAATTCTTTTACTACTATAAAAGCATGTTTTTCCATCTACGTATATTTCAGTTCATGAGCCTTGAATACATAACTCATGAAGGCTATATGAATTTCATATCCTTTAGGGATTTTATACACTAAGATAGCTATCAAGGTGTGCTCAGAAGTATAGCAATAGATTATGAAATCCTCATAAAAGTAAGGGAAAGTGAGGATGGAGAGTAATGAATTGGCAATAGCTTCTTTAATGTCTTCAAAGGCTCCTTTTCTATTCATTATTCAAGCCAAACCACTCCCGAAAAGTATTTCTTTTCTTTCATCATTTGAGCTATACTCTTAGTCAACTCTGCAAAATTAGGTATAAATATCCTTAAAAATTATTTTTTCCAAATAATGAGAGCACACCTTTCTTGCTTTTAAGAAGAGGAATCTTCTTAATGGCCTAAATCCTCTATGGATCTATCTTGGTTCCTTCATCCGAAACAATGTTCTCAAGAAATTTTCATTCCATGACACCAAAGATAAATTACTTTGGGTTAAAATAGACACAAGAATCATAAGGTCTTTTCACACTTTTGAAGAACAAATCCTAGGTGTCATTCCTAAAGTGATCTTATCTCTTTTCTCTCAGAAAACTAGTCGATCATCAAGATATATCACAACAAATATAATAACATGACTCTCCCCATGATGAGACCAAATGAAATCCTTCTATAGGAATAGTTTCCACATGGAGTTGTTAATGTTATTTTGTGTTGATAATTAACATCTACCTTGATTTGGTTATAACATGAGAATCCATCAAGCATGGATAACATTTCTTAACCAGTGACAACTTGCAAGATCTAATCCATTATGGGGAGAGGATAGTTATCTTTGAGAGATTCTTGATTGAGATTCATAAAATCTATGTAGATGTGTATTTCACTACTCTTCTTTCTCACATGCAAAATATTTTCCACCCATGTCAAATGATGAATGGGAAAAATTATTCAGGCAATTTAGTAACTTTAAAATTTTCTTGATAAATTGTACCTGTGATCTTAGGATTTTATTGTCTATGTTTTTTTCAGAATGTCTTTATACCTGGCTTCAAAGGAATATAGTGTTGCATTTGCTTTGGTTTTAAGGTTTTCAGGTCATCATATGAATAGGCTATTACATCTACATATTTCCTCAGCAATTCAATCATTTTCATTCTTTCTTCATGGGTAAAACATTTTCCAATGTTGACCAATTTTTGCTCCTCTTCACTCCCTATATTAATATTTTTATTTTCAATTGATTTATGGACCTCTTGTGATACATTTCCTTTGATATACCATTCATTCTTGTCAAACAAATATTCCATGCTCTCTAGAAAATAGGTATCTTATTTCCTTTTAGTTTTATGTAGCCATCTTTGATATATTCTTCTTAAACTCCTTCTTCAAAAAAAAAGGGTGAAACATAATCATGATAACCAACCTCACTTCCTTTGAAATAAATCAAACTAAAATTTTCCTTGAGTTCTAGGAAGGAGATCAAGTACTAATCATTTTTAAAAAAAATTCTTTTGTTAACATTATCAAGAACACTGGGCCTATGTATCATTTCAATTATAAACTTATCCTGAGAAAAGTTTGGATAGGGATTAAGCAATGATCCAGAAAATTCTAGATAATATTCCCTTGTATTCTCTTCTCTTGGTACAACGTTGATAGAAAATGTGTCAAATGATTAAACTAAATACTAGAAAAAGTTTCAATAGTGCTTCAGTATTTAGTTTTTTACTTGGGACACCCCTCTAACCTTATTAATAATAAGATTATCATCCCCATGAGCACAAATATTCTTGATCCCCATTTATATTGCTACTACTAGGTCAAGAAGGATGGCCTCATATTCGAAACTATTATTTGTGTTTTCAAATTGAAGCTTGTAAGAGAATGGGAGGGACTTACTTTCAGTAGAACTCATAACAACACCAGCTCTAGAACCAGCTGATGAACAAATTTTATTAAACTTGAGGATCCAAACATCATTGGGATCATCAACCACTACCTTGGGAGTCTTAGCCTAATTTTCAGACATAACCATATAGTTTCCATGACAATTATCATCGTACTAAATTTGTGCCTTAGGATCATCTGTCTTCTAAACAATATATTCTCCTTGTTTATATGGCAACAACATCTTCATCCATCCATTGAATAGGATGAGAGCATGAGACTAGTAAATTTGAACCTCCCCTCCTAATTCTCTCCAAATATTCCTACTCAAGAGCATGTCATATGATGGTGGAATTTCCACTGTAGACACCCATAATTACACTCGGAGAAATTTAAATACTTAAATTGTGCTAATTATCTCCTTTCTCAAAAATTAACGACATATCATCAAAGGCACTCATTTTCCCTCTTATTGTCATTAATTAATTACAATACACTAATTAATTAAGTCACCTATCCAACTAACATCCTGATTAACAACCTTCCATTAATTATTCACCCCTTCTATCTAGACTAATTAATTATTATTAATTAATTAGCTTTCCCTTCCATTTAACTAATAAATCAATATTTAATTGATTTAATCCCCTTCTAATAGCCTAAATCGTACTAATATTCTTCTAAGTAGCTTCTATAAGCTTACATCTACCTATTAGTTAATCACCTTTGATTAATTAAAACACCCCCCAACTCCCATGACTTGCTAAGTATAAATTAAACCCTTCTAAAGTAAGGTTACCTTTTATAAAGCAACCTTATCCATTCCTAATCATGTTTTACCTTTATCCCACATGCAAAGGGATGAAGTGTTTCCTTTATCCATTGGGCTATATAAGGAGCCCTCCTTCTACCTTTATACCTACACCTAAACTTCTTGAGAAAGTAAATGCAAAGCATATAGCAAAATAGACTAAGAGCTTGCCTTTTGTTTTCTTGAGAGTTCATCATCTTGAAGAGTTAAGCCTCTTTCTTAAGTGCTTAGGTCATATGGGAGGTGTCAAAAGGGTCTTGTAGCCTAACTTTGACAAGCCCTCATTCCTAGGTTCTTGGAATACTAAAGACAACCATTTTTGATTGTCATGGAGCCTACTTAGGTCCATTCATTTATTTGTTGTTAGAGAATAGAGGATTTAGATGCTTAACATTGTTAGTTTCAAAGTTTTGTATATTGATGAATGTTAGCATCTAACCCTTGTTTAATTCTTATCATGATGGTGCTAAGTAGTTTGTTTAATTTTTGCTAATTAAGGCTATTTAGGTGTTAGTCTTTACTTACATTAGCATTTTACTTACATTAGCATTGGTTTAAAAACAACACATGCACACATTTGGCACACCCGGTGGGATCTAGTCCCTTAGCATTTTAGTTTAAATTTCATTATTTTGGCTAACTTTTGATATGCACATATAGTAATTAATGTCCATTTTCTTGGAATTTTTACTAATTTTATATGTGTAAGTTCTTGTTCATAGCCATCATTTTAATGGGTTGTTGCCATTTTAAAACTAACTTGTCAAAATTTGAAGTATTGTGAGCTTTCTTGTGTTTTTTTTCCATATTTTGGTTGCAGGGGGTGTAGGCACACTTTCAGGAGCGCAGGCATGTTTTTGGTGGCGCAGGCACCTCTCGGGTGGCACCTCTCGGGTGGCACATATGCACTGCACTATCGAACTTAGTTCTCTTTTCGTTTATCGATCTGGCATCGGTACACACACCTAACCCCGCACACACACATACCTAACCAGTGTATAGATGCACTAAACTAGCACACGTTTTTGCATGGTGCACACATTTTCATATTGTACCTTCACTACAATTCAAAACCTATCAGATCGGCACATACACCCTAACACATGAGTGACACATGTCTTTATGTTGTATTTTGGTGGCACTAGTGGCGTATTTAACTTGGTGGCGTGAGTGTTTTTGTTATCCAAAATTCACCCTCAAGGTAAATTTGATAACATGCATCAAATTCTTTAGTTAGATTGAGAATCCAAGACTATTTTACAAAGTGGTGGCGTACACATGATTTTTTCCGCATAATGCATTTATGTCTTTTGTGGGACCACCTATTTTTATCGAAGGTAGCACATATGTTCTTTTTGGTGGGACATCACACCTGGGACTCGGGTGGCGTCAACGTTTGACATGGTAAGCCAAAATCACAAGAGTAGCACACATGTCTTTTTGGTGGCACATGCCTCGGGTGGCACTGCATGTGCACTTGTAAATCAGAAAAACAATGAATATAGAGGTGAGATATCGATATCCACCCTAACCCATTTGTGGTAGATGCCAAAACAAGGGCACAAGTGTCCTTTTGTTTTCTTGACATTAATGTGTTGAGGTGCTAACATTCTTCCAGATTTTATCTAATCACATACTCATCTTTGTAGGCTATTTTTACATGCTTTTACTTGATTAGATAAGATTTGTGTGTTTACTTATAGGAATAAGATCATGTATGCTCTTCCCTCGCATCCCTTGGGGTGATCTTGGGAATCAAAATGATTCTTAAGTCCTTTTTGATGCTTTGAGGTTGTTAGGAATATTTGAATTGGAATTGGTTAACTTGGTGTGTTTGAATTAAAAGTGTTTTTCCATTTGATATCTTTTCAGATTTTGGAAATACCACGTATGCTCTTCTCTTGCATCCTTGGATGATCTGGAGAATTAGAAACGGTGTTTACTCTTTTGATGGAAAACTACTAAAAATCATCATACATGACCAAAACACACACTTGCTTTTACTTGACAAAGAAAGGAGGAATCAAAATGAAGTCAAAAATTTGAATTACTAATACTTTGGAAATTGTTATACCTTGGAGGTTGCCAAAAAATGGTGTTTTGAGAAACCACACCTAATTAAACAAGATAAAAAACAGAACAACATATTCAAAACATTTGTTACAGGTTTTCGAAAAGGGTACATCCCTCTCCGCTTAACTGGAACATAACCCCTTTGGCATAACATGCCTTAAGATACAACAATGGGGGTGGTTCCAGAGAACCCCAAAGTAGTCCACTTAAGAGGGAACCTTGTGGATGAAATGGGAAGTGCTCCACTACCTATCTGACTAGTGATTCCTTTATGAGATAACGTTACAAGTTGTCCCTACATGACCCTTTTAAGTACACAATGGATGCATTTACTACCCACTGTGCTTGAAGGGGAAAATTCGAGATACTCCCAAGATAGTCGGGACTATTTGGGTAAATCATCCCACTCATGGATAATTTTTTGTAACACCTAGGATGAGAGAACCACATAGGAAAATATACTTTGGCCAGAGCCAACTTTGACCATTCTAAAAATAGTGTTGAGTTGTGAACCATCTTTTCATTGCAAAACATGTGACGTGTTACTTTCACTTAGTTTTTACTTGCCTTAAGGTGAGGTGAAACTCTACCGAAGTGAGGCCAGCATTTTTCATCCCCATTTTGAGTTGATTCCTTCACATTCTTTTGACACTTTGTTGATTAGAAGAAGTGTGACTACCTCTGTGTTACCAATTGATTGTTTCTACCACTTTTCTATCCATTTACACCCATCCATGTTTGCGGTTGGGTAAGTTAAACGTCTAAAGTGCATGGAGACATGTTCATATCATTGGTGGTCATTGTGATCTTAATACCCATGTCAAGATTGTCATTGTAGTTAGGCGTGGTTCATCATCTTGAACTTCCTTAGAAGGGTTACCTTGTTTGTATCGTATCACTACAATTTTGATATTTACGCCTTGTTTCTTGTAAACTCGACATAAATATCTATATTTTAAGGTTACACTACACACATTTTAACTATTCCTAGCTATACTTTGAGCTTTTAGTTCGATTCTATTATTACCTTGATTTTGAAGAGTGCTAGGTGTTACCACTTGTGTGTGTTATATCAATAGCATCTTGATATCAATACCTTACTTTCTCACAAAGTTTGGTTAACATATCTTGGTGATATTGTTGTGTCACTCACGAATTATAACTGGCACTTTTTGGGATATAGGTCTTAATCAAATTTGAACTCACTTTTAGTATATCTTGTTAGGAGGTCACATTAACTTTTTGTATTTACTTACGTCTTGTTCATTCTCTTGAACTTGGCATAAGTGAGAACATCTTGTTAATTATCTTGTGACACTAAACTACTTTTTGAGATGTAGTCTAGGAGGTACTTCATTTAACAGGCTTAAATATCAAACATTTGTGTCACTGGTGATTTATCACTCTATCACATTGGTATTCTCACATTGTTATTCATATTCTTGACAAATTATCTTGCATTTCACTTAGGTGTGGTCACAAAGTTTTGTACACATTTACAACTTACCCTAGTGAAACTATCACAAATCATGGCTCCTAAAACATGATTAGGACTCAAGAAACAAACATACGAGGAACAACAAGTGCAAGCTTGGGAAGCCTCTAATAGACAAGGGTCAAACCCTTTATTGGACATGATCTAGGGCCTCTGTTTTCTGTGGAAAAAGAGATAGAAGATATGGTTGATCATAGTGGTAATGAATTAGAATCCCCACACGTAGAATTTGAATTTGACCCTACTTTATTAGATGAGTTTCTTTTCAGAAATAAGGATAGAGTGCTAGCACAGGTCGTGGAATTAGGGGCCAAAATTCCCATTGAAAGTGAAACAATCCCACCTGCGAATAACGCTAATGAGGAAGAACAACCCCTCATCAACATGGAGGATATTTTGACGCATGGACATGCTTCTACCTCCAATGCAGGAAATAATAAGATAGTGGGACATAGAATACCCTTTATCAAAGTGCCACGTAAAAACACAACGGGACATGAGAATGGTGAAGAACCTCCACAAAACGAGGAAGAGGAGGAACCTTTAGAAGAAGAAACCACAATTCAACAACAGATTAGTAGCCTAAGCTAAAAATTAGCTTTGCTAACCTCTCATGTGTAGAAGGAAGAAAGAAAAATGTTCAAAAGTCAAAGCCTAAGGTTAAGATCAATGAATGCCATAGAGAAAATCAAGAAGAAGATGATATGGTGTATCGCCGAGTATATCTCCCCACTTCTCCCACTAGAGAACAATTACTCATACAAGAGGTATAGTCTATGAAAGTAACATTCTCACAAGCCTTCAAGAGAGAAATATAGGGAGCATTAAAAGTATCAATATGAAGAATTATGCCCCTATCCTTTTGATCAAGACTATGACCCTTCAACCCTTTCCTAAGAAATTTGATATGCCAAAATTTGACAAATATAAAGGGAAAGGGGATCCACGGATCATGTCAAAGATTTCTATATGGCATGTCAAGAGGTGTCCTATAGTGACAATTATCTCATAAGACTTTTTCCCAAGAGTCTAGGAGGTCAAGCATTGGAGTGGTTTACACATTTACCTTGGGGATCAATTTTCACTTGGCTAGAATTGGCAGAAAGGTTTGTGCATCACTTCTCATACAACATAGAGAGTGATGTCACCATGGTAGATTTATGTGGTGCCAAACAATGCCCTAATGAGACTTTTTCCAACTTCCTCCAATGGTGGAGAGGGATAGCTAGCCACTTCCCTTGCACTTTCCCTGAAAAATAGTTGGTTAGTATTTTTGTACCCAACCTCAATCCGGATATAGCTTTCCACCTCCAAATGCATTGTGTTCACACTTTTGAGGAGGTCATTGAAAAAGGGGTTCAAATAGAGAAAGCTCTCATTGCAAAAGGAACTCTCAAGTCCCAATCTAGAGATAATCAAAATGTTAAACCCACGGAGAAGCCAAAGGTTTTTAACAAAAACAAAAATGTGGTGGGAGACGGGATCACTGATTCCAAATGTGTACAAATGGTCCAAACCGGTCAACCTTTTAAACTGACCAAAGGACCAATTCAACCACCACCAAAATGAAGAATGTTCACCTCTCTTAATGAACCTTTGTCGGTTATACTAAAACAATTAGATGCGGCTCACATGATGACATATCCTATGACACAACCATTTGATGACAATGCTCCAAAACCTTCATGGTACAAGGAGCATGAATATTGTGAAATGCATCATGTCAAAGGACATAAGACAAACAAATGTCTATGCCTTCATCATTATATCCAAGACCTCATCAACAATGGGGAAATAGAGGTGGACAACCCAGGCAAAACTCAGACACCCAATGAGAAAATGGGGATATATAAAGAGCCATTCCCCAATCATGATAAAATGGAAAATTCAAAGCCGATCGGGAGAGTCATCCCAAGGTTATAAAGCAGCGAAAATTACTTATACACCAAAAAGACAACAATCATTATGATTCACTTATTGGATGTATTCACTCTCCTACTACCATGTCAATACCATCCAATCAAGGGAAAGGATTGCACCATGGTAACAAGGTGCCCACCTCATGATTCTGAACCTTCTCCATCAACCCCACAAACTAGTAAATACAACCTCTTAGAGCAACTTGAGAAGACATCTGCTAATATTTCAATCTTAGATCTTCTTAAGATATCCAATATACATAAAGACATTCTATACCAAACTCTTTAGGGGTCGGGAGTGTCATTAGAGGTCGATCCTATACACCTTCAAGCCATAGTGGCCAACATCATACCAAATGAACATATTGCATTCAACCATAGGGAGATCCCTACTTGAGAATCCAATGCATAATCTTCCTTTGTACATTGAGGTAGTTGTTACCCGCAAGAAGATCAAATGGGTGCTTATGGATAATGGATCAGGGTTGAACATCTACACACTAAAGTTGGTTAAACAGCTCGGACATACTGAGGCCAATCTTGAGTCAAATATCATCACTATCACCACATACGACAACATGCAAAAAGGGAGTCAGGGAACAATCACATTGCCCATGGAGGTGGGTCCTACTCACCATCAAACAAAGTTTCATGTCCTAGACTTGGAAATTCCATATAACATGCTTCTAGGCCACCCATGGATTCATGCCATGCAGGTCCATGCCATCGATGTTTCATTAGTGCATTAAATTGAAGCATGAGGGACACACCATTAAGATACAAGGAGATTCTGAGCCCTTCGCTCACTATAGAGCTCTCAATATCTTTACACGTAAGGGCACATATGCATGTCCCTCCACCGATATAGTTGTCCCTCTCTAATCTAAGGCCATAGAATCTCAAGTAGATTCAGATTCTCTCAGTTCTTGTGCCCATGGTGCGTCAACATCAACCTCACCTTTTGATTCATGGGAGATGAAAATCCTTGAATATGGCTATGAGAATATAATGTACAACAAGCTCTCTTGGTTTCGATCTCTCCTTGTCACCCAAGACTAGAAGTCGACCCAACTACCACTTCAGAAGACCTAGAAATGAACACACTATTGGGTCATTCTTACCTAGAGGCTTGTTAGCTGAAGAAAAATTGTTGGATCCACCTACAACTTGGGTCCCAAAGGATACTCATTCATCCTATTATCAAACCCCTACATACAAGAAATCTAGTAAAATGATGTACTCCATGGGCTACAAGGGCCTAGGATGTGGAAGAAATGAATAAGGATAGAGAGATCCAGTGCCTCTTCCACATTTTAAAATAGAAAGATATGACATTGGGATTTTCCCTTATGGAGCACACCCCAATGACCAAGATGCTACTTGTTCTAAATGTGAGGATAGCTCTGACTATCTAGACAGCAATATGATTCCCATTGTAGCCAATATGAGGATCTTGCCTCCACAAACCTATTCATGAACAACGTTGTCCTAACCATAACCCCTACGGAACCAACCCTTGACCTTGTTTACCCTTCCCTTGTTGAATGGGACCAACAATGTCACATGTCGCTAGATTTTTTTGAGAATGACAAGGCTATCACAGAGTTCATGGGCATAATGGATACAATTCCCATTGGAGACCACAAGAAGGGTTTCTTTATTGACTTGATACCTATGCCTACTTTGGTGAGAAGGATGAGCTTCATGTGGTCAACAAAAATTAAGAAAAAGTGAGGGAAAAAGTTCTAACATAAAGCCTCGGAAAAATCAAAGTCCAAGTCGCATAGTGAAAACCTCTTTGAGGCACTAGCCGACAAATAGGTGCAAAAATCAATGGATAATAAAAGTGACCACATGCCAAGGATGAAAATCTCATGGAGACATCCTTGGATGAAGATCTCAACCTTCCTCCCATCCTACGCGTATGGAGGACTTGTCAAAGTTACTAGTAGAGGAGACTATCGATGTCAATATTGGTACAGAGGAGGATCTGAAAATAGTAAAATTGGGAGCTTCACTCTCAGCTAGAGAACAGAAGACATTCACTATGCTGCTACGAGAGTTTATCGACGTGTTTGCATGGTCCTACAAAGACATGCCAGGCTTAGACCCAACTTTAGTTGTGCACAACCTAGTTGTGCATGCAGATGCTAAGCCTATCAAACAGAAGCTCAGAAAGATGCACCCAAGGGTAGCCTTACTGGTTAAAGAGGAATTAGAAAGATTTCTTACGGTAGGATTCATCCGTCCTATTGATTATTCTAAATGGATATCTAACATCGTCCCTATACATAAAAAATCCTGTCGGGATCAAATCTACACATATTTTAGAGACATTAATAAGGCTTTCCCTAAGGATGATTTTCCGCTGCCAAATATTGACATGATTTTCAATTCAATAGCAAGATACGAGATGTTATCTCTCATGGATGGCTTTTGGGATATAACCAAATCAAGATTAGCTGATGAAGATCAGCACAAAATGGCTTTCATGACTCCTTGGGGTACCTTCTATTATCAGGTGATGCCATTTGGTCTCAAAATGCAGGAGCTACTATCAGCAGGAAATGACAGTGATTTTTCATGATATCATGGAGGACTATGAAGATGACATCCTCGGAAATTCTAAGACAAGAGAAGATCACCCTGTCATTTTGAGGCATATCTTTGAGTGCCTACGAGAATATAAGATCAAGCTAAACCCAAAGAAGTGTGTATTCGGTGTGCTATCAGGAAAACTATTGGGCTTCATCATATCACAAAGAGGAATTGAGGTAGACCCTACTAAAGTGTCTACTATTACTTGAAATGCCTCCACCTAAGAATATTAAGCAACTACATAGCTTACAGGGAAAATCCAGGCTATCCATCGCTTCATCTCCCAACTTGCAGATAAATGCCACTCATTCACCCACTTGCTTAAAAAGGACGTCACCTTCATCTGGGGACCGAGAAAACAACAAGCCTTTGCTTTTCTTAAACAATACTTGGCCAATCCACCTGTCCTCATGCCTCCAACTCCTGAGAGCCACTCTTTCTCTATATCTCTACTACGTAATTTTCTATTGGTGCGCTGCTCACCTAATATGACCTTGGTCATAAGGAAAAAGTGGTGTATTATCTCAGTCACACTCTCATTGCTTATGAGCTCAACTATCCCCAAATTGAGAAAGCTTTCTTGGCTGTTGTTTTTACTTTTCAAAAAACTTCACCATTACCTATTGAATACCAAAACCAAGATGATATCCAAAGTTGACCCACTCAAGTACTTGTTATCTAAACCAGCCCTCACAGGTAGAATGGCTAATTGGATCATTCTACTAAGTGAGTTTGACATAGAATTTGTGCATCAGAAGTCGGTTAAAGGACAAGTACTCACTGACCAGCTAGCAGAAGCACCTTTGCAAGGTATTGAACCTTTAAATATGGATCTACCAGATGCCTCCTTTCTCTACATTGAAAAATCTATCATGTGGTAGATACACTTTGATGGGTCCTTTACTTTTCACGGTTCAGGTGCAGGGTAGTCCTCATTACTCCTTCTAGGTGACCCCTATACCACATGATTTTCACCTGGGTTTTCCCCTACACAAACAATATCACATAATATGAGGCACTTATCGTAGGGATGAAGCTTAGTTATCAAGTGGAACATTCATCATGTCAAGGTTGTGGGTGATTCTCAGTTAATTATCAAACATGTTAATGATGAATACAAGGTTAAGGATGACAAGCTCATACCTTACAAAAGTTGGTAGAAACTCTAAAGGAGTACTTCATGTGCATTACATTTGAAAAAATTCCAAGAGCACAGAAACAAATAGAAGATTCTATGGTGACAGTGGGTTCTATGCTTCGTATTCCACTAGGGAATAATGACATGCCATTCTTTGTAGAAAATTTATACCATCCTACATATGACATGCCAATATCTTTCTAGGCTTGTGATGTTGTTGGTCCCAATTCTCCATGGTATGAGCCCACCTTTACCTATCTCAAGGACAACACGTTCCCTCTCGATATCTCTCATTTAGAAAAAAAAATCCTGATTCACCAAATAGCCCATTACACCCTTTTAGGAGGTACAATTTATCATCATGGCTACGATGGGAATTTGTTACGTTGTCTTGATATGATGGAGTCAACCCAAGTGATCAAGGAAGTACATGAAGGGGTGTGTGGAGCACATACAAATGGAATGATTTTGGCCAAGAAATTGTTGAGTAGTAGCTACTATTGGCCTACCATGGAAACCGATTGTTGCAATTATGTCAAGAAGTGTGTACTCTACTAGAAGTATGGAAACTTCATCCATGCTCCATCGCAACCATTGCAACCTATCACTACCCCATGGCCATTTTCTAAGTGGGGACTTGACTTGATAGGGAAACTTACTCCTACCTCATCTGATGGTCATACCCACATCATCACGGCTACTGAATACTTTACAAAGTGGGTGGAGGTTGTCCCTTTAACCTATGTAACAGGAGCTCAGATTTCCAAATTTATCATGAATCATATCATTTGTCATATGGCATTCTATGCGCCATTGTTATGGATAATGGGAAGTCATTTAAGAACAAGATGGTGAAAGGTCTTTGTCAGCGGTTCCAAATCAGGTTAAAATGGTCTACACCATATTACCCCCAAGGTAATGGACATAGGCCAAAGCCACAAACAAGACTTTGGTGAGAATAATGGAGAAGATGGTCAGCAAAATAGGTCATAATTGGCACTTGCAAATCCACCCAACTCTTTGGGCTTACAAAACCTCCATTCGCACTCCTATGGGTGTGACTCCATATTCTCTAGTATTTGGGACAGAATCCATCATCCCACTAGAAATTGAACTTCCTTCCCTGAGAATCTCTCTTAGGGACTATTTGGATAAAGATGAGGATTACCGGGTAGCAAGACTAGCTGAATTAGAGCTCCTAGATGAGAAGTGCATCCACACTCTTAATCACCTCAAAGTATATCAGAACAAAGTCTCCAAAAACTACAACAAGAGAATCATACCTCGTTAGTTTGAGGTTGGTGATTTAGTCATGAAGGAGAACCAGTTTAACACAAGAGCGGAACGAGAAAAGAAAGGAAAGTTCGAACCACATTGGTTAGGACCCTATGTTATTGTGGCCAAATACGGCACAGGGGCATACAAACTTGCTCACCCCAATGGTGATGAGCTCCGTGAGCCCATGAACGCCATGCATCTTAAGCAGTTCTATGCTTAAACATGGCACAAAATCAGAAAAGCAAAAAAAAAAAAAAACATGGTAAAATGATCAAAAATACAAAAAAAAAAAAAAAAAAAAAAAAAGAGAAAACAAGTCATCCACAAGTGAAAACCACGCAATTGTGGCACTTTGGATAGGTCCTTGGTGAAAACTAGTTTCCGGTGCCTCGGGGAGGATTTTTGTTCACAAGCATCTTGCATCTGAGGGTACTTTTACTTGGCCTAGCCCTAGTTCTACCTTCGAGATTCCTTGTGAGCCCAATCTTGTCAAGCCTTGATCCGGCTTTGTCTTCTTTTATTCATCTGTGAGGGGCATGGTATTTCATTATTCCCCATCTTACGTTGGGGGAAATTCAATGACTTCACCTTCTTGTTCATAAGCACGTGGCCTCTACCCTTGTACATTCCCCATCTAACACTGGGGGCATCCACACTTTCTTGGTTACCTATGCATAACTCTGGAAAACCATTGGAAAACAACATCAACCAAAAACAGTGAAAATTGTTTCAAAAAGATTGCAAAAACATTCAAAATATCCAAAAACACAAAAACAATAGAAAATTGTTTCAAAACACAAAAACAATTGAGAATTGTTTCAAAAACACAAAACAATAGAAAATTGTTTCAAAACACAAAAACAATTGAGAATTGTTTCTTGAACCAAAAAATAGAAAATTGTTGCATGAAAACAAACTTACAAAAAATTTACTTACATTTACTTGCATTGTCTTGTTTCTTGCTTTGCTTGTTGCTTGTATAGTTGCTTCATGTTTTTGCTTTTGGGTTGTTTGTTGCTTGGGTGTACTTTGTTAGAATTCATATTTTCTTGCTTAGATTAGATTTATTCTTACTTGTGCATATTGAGGTGTGTTTTTGGCATGCTAGTAAATCATGGTGCATTATTATGTTAATTCATTATGTTCTTTGTTAGCATTTGATTGTGTTTGTTGCATGTGCAATGTTTTGTTATCACATTATCGCATTACCATCATATCATCACATCTAACATCATCTATACATCATATATCAAGAAAAATCTAAGTATACATCATACATGAATGCTAAGCTAATCATCACATATCATATCATCAAATGGGGGCAAGAGGGATCACAAATATCAAAATCTATCCCCCACCTTATCATCATATCATCCCATCCACTAAGTATGACACATCACATAAAAAAAAACAACATTTGATATATTCTACAAGATCACATCATCTAGAAATCAAAACACATGTGATACATCACCAAGATCATGATACATATACATGTCACATCAAAAAACATCATAAGCACATCTATCTATCCATGAGAAATAATAAATGTCCATCTCATATACACATATGTCATGTCACAAATGTCCAAATCATACATGTGTGGTATATCTGTATCAAAAATGGATTCACATCATGGTACAGTACATCAAAAAAAAGCCTTCATCTGAGGCATACAAAAGAATGGTACATGTAGTAAAGGAATAAAATCCTTCATCAGAGGCATGTATCAAAACTAATCTATATCAAAAATGCTTTCATCTGAGGCATACAAAAGTGATACATCTATAACAGAATAAAAATCCTTCATCAGAGGCATGTATCAAAATAGTTCTATATCAAAAATTCCTTCATTTAAGGATACAAAGGTGATACATCTATAACAGAATAAAATCCTTCATCGAGGCATGTGTCAAAAACTACTATACAAATACAAAAATGATATACATGGAGCACAATATGCTCATAGCCTTCATGAAGAGGCATACGTAGATATACAAAATATCAGGGCTGACTCGAGCCCTCTGAAGGAGTAGCTGGCCTGTCCCATGGAGGTCACATGGCATGAGCATTGTCGGCTCTCTCTGGTCTTGGCTGCTCCACTGAGGCTTGAGGCCTTTCAGATCTGGTGCCCCTGCTGGACTGCTAACTATAGGATGGTGCCCATCACTCAGAGGCACTACCTCAAAATATAAAGACATGTAGTACAGGCTCTTACCCTCTATTATCACATAATCTCTATGTGTCAGGTGGTCAATCGTGGTACCCTCCATGTGTGCATTGGTAGGATGCTTATCTCTGTTGTAGCTTGGGCTAGCTCAGCCTAGCCTACTACACACTCTACCCTGAGCCTATCTCACTCTAATATTATAGGCTATAGCTGAGCCTATGTCTTCTAGTGTAAACCTATCACCTGGGCCATCTGAGTGGCCATCTGTCGAATCTGCAAGAAGAGCACCACACTATCACCTCCTGAGCTAGCCTAGGCCCGAGCCTGGTCTCACTCTATAACAATTTCACAATTTGGGTCCAAGCTTTGATCTTGCTTTTCATGGTCACACACACACCAGCCTCGGGCCTCATCTCTCTTTTCCCTAGCTTGATCTCTCTCAGCTAGGGCCTATTGTAATTCATGCTTTGCTAATGTGGTTGTCGAGGCCACTAGTTATGCCACTAAGACTTGTCCCTATGGTGCTTTGGATGACTGGCCCTACTCTAGGACCATGGCTCTCGAGATTTGTGTTGGTATATATACTAGGCCCTGTGGCCTCGGTCCCTGTGCCTGTGGGGCACCTTGCTCATCATGTGGTAGGCCATCAAATGGATCCTCTGGATCAGGCCCTGCTGCTCTCTCTCTCCACTCCGAACCATGCTAGATCTCTATGGTCGGTTGGGTACCTACTACCCAGCCTCCTCCAAGATGGTAAGATGCTGAGGTAACACAGTGGCATACTAGGTTAAATAATCTGTTGAGGTACTGGGTCCTAACTGTATCATGTCTAGGTCCCATGCCTATGGGACCACCTGTGAAAAGCTCACTCTGGCTTGGGCCACCGGTATGCGAGGCCCCATGGTATGCCTCTCTGAATCTCTGTGGGCATACCATATATTAGGTTGTGGTACCCCTATACTATGCCAAGCTCATGCACTGGCACCTTTCAACTCTATACGCTCTATGATGTAGCTGCGACTGCCAATGATAAAGTGCTCTACTGAGCACACACTAAGCTTTGTGGCATCCTTGGGCCACTTGAATGTGTCTATAAGGTCTCCATATGATATCTATCTCTGTAGCTCATCAAACTCTCACTTGTATCTATATAGGCTTCCTAGGTGGCCTCGTGCATCACCACCTACTAGTACCCACACCATGTAAGATGGCTCCTCTAGGTCTCGAACATGTAAGGTGCCCACAGGGCATCCGAATCGCAATATGGTCCCATGACCAAATCTATAACAATGAAGCTAGCCCCACGGTCTTTTGACCATGGTAGGTAATCAAATGTAGATCCCAGTATAAGTGGGCCAGTATGCACTGCCCCCAATAATATCACTCACCATTGAAAATGTCATGTACTAAGGGTAGTAACCCTCTCGGGAAGGATGTCCATGTCTTATCAGTGAGAAAAACCCACTGATAAGTGTCATGACGTAAAGAGGCCCCCGATGCAGTGTTGGGTCAGAAATGCACTCATGCAAAGAAATGGTCATACCATCATGAGGTATGTCATCTATGTCGAACAGGTCACTGCAGGATGCTCTAATCAGCCCTACATCAGAGTTGTACTCAATCAAAGTGCCCATGATTTGCACATGGGAGAATCCCATACATGTCTCTAAAGTCATGGTCATCTCCACTCAACAATCTAAAACACTTGCTCTCGCTATGCCATCATTCGCTAGTGCGCATCAAAAACCATGGTCTAGGGTGATAGATGACATCCAAGAGACATGGGCCTAGCCCCACCACCTCGAGAAGTATAGACATAGCTCACCGGTCTCACCGATGCATGCTCCCCTCTACCTCATCTATCTAGGTGTGATGCTTCTGCATCTGCAATACTGGTAGACGTCTCTACAAAATATCAAATCACTCATTAGTTACTAACATTTCTTCTAAAAATCTATCTATCATTTTAGGTTAACCTAAAAATCCTAAAATTTCTTCTAAGTGTCATCTTTTTGACATTTTTTGTCTATCCTCTACCATCTTAGAACACCTATGCACCCTTTCAGGCATGTGTACACCTCCCTTTTGGCACATGCACATGTGCACAATTGTCTTCTAGCGCTTACACCATTATTCAGGTGCCTGCGCACCCTTTTGGGAATGTGTGTCACATATTCAGTGCTTACACCATCATTTTTATGTCTGCGCTTACACACATGTGCCCCCAAGTGTGTGCACCCTTTGTTTTGTGTGTGTGCCCTCCTTTTTGTGTGTGTGCCCCCTTTTTTGTGTGTGCGTGCACATGTGTAGTGTGTGCGTGTGTGCGTGGGTGTGTGTTATTTGTGCATGCACTTGGCACATGTGTTTTTAGATGCCTGTGCCCCCAATGAGATGCTTGTGCCCCTGACTTAACACCTACACCTGCGTGCATGCATGCCAATGTGACCTCCTAGCCCTAAATGCTAATTTTTGGCATTAATGAAAAAATTACTGAGAAAAGTTTGAATACTCACGAAGGTACCATCGTCATCAGCATGTTGTTGGTACCCTCGGACTCGTCGTCTCTCACCTCAACCGATCACGCACAATCACCATCGCCTCATCATTGCATCGAGCCTCAGAGGTAAAAACTCAATAGTGGTCGGTAACAAATGAACTAGTCGCGGTGATTTACCCCCAAGTGGGGTATATCAAGTTGTTTTTCACCACCGGGAGGGCTTGGAGGCTCGTTTTGACCATCATTTTCTCCTCTATTCACCGTGGAATAATTATTTTTATTAAATAATTATTTTTCTCTTATTTTTCACCATATTGGGGCATTTTTTTCTTTTCCATACCCCTTTCTTCTCCCTAGGGAAATTTTATTGCTCCTAGGTGATTTTTATTCTTATTCACACTCTCGTAAATAATTATTTTATTAATTTTTCCACTAAACAAAGACATTATTTGTCGTTTGTTCCTTCTTTCTTCCCCCTAGGGAACTTTTTTATTCTTAGCCCCTTTATTCTATTTTATTTTATTTTCTTCCATTGTCCACCGCATTTTAGAAAATAGAAAAAAAAACATATAATATATCCCGTCAAAAATCCAAAAAAAAGGGAAATTTTTTTACAAAATCCTAAAAAGTAAAAAACCTACAAAAATGGTAACTTGCTTATTATGGCTGAAACTTGTGTCTTACGCATGGTATTTTCTCCATATCCTACTAGTTTGTTTCACATCTTCCCGATTAATACACTCATGGATCATCGGATTCACAACCATTCACAAAGCTAGTTGCTTGCTTCATCTGTACTCTGGGGCACATTTGTTGCCTGGTGTTGTTTCATTGCACACAACACTTTTTACTTGGACCAAATGTCCATTGTCATTTCCCCTTGCATATATCCTTTCTCGAGGCATCATTTTTAACCCTTGTCATCAATCATGAACATGTGGATCTCTTCATCTTGATAACAAAACATTTGTACAACTATCTTGACCATTGTTGGGTTGGATATGTGCGTTCATACTTGTTTTCCTTATTAAATGAGCTTGTTTCCTTCTCATATTGCATTGCATTGTTGTATGTTGCGTGGAGTTGGTATTTTCAGCAATGGAAAAATTATTCATAGTATGGCTTTTCATGTCATTCTACCTTTTCGTATGCTTATATTTTTCATAAGGACCGATGACGTAGCTCTTATGGCAATATGATGACAAGAAATTGTTCCAATAAAACGGCTAGAGGCTAAGCTCTTCTCTCCCCTCCTCCATATTTCTTCTACATCGCTTTCCTCTCACCCCTAATCTTCCATCTTACCAGGGCATCCTACCCCTTCCCATTCTTCTATCTATCTCTCACCTTTTTCGATCATCGATCGTCTTCCTTCATCACCCTATCGACACTCGAGGGGGCATCTCTCCTTCCTACTAATTTTTCTTCTATCCCTTCAAAATTTCTTCCATCTACTATCTTTGAAGTGGCGTCACTTACGCCACCCCAAAGAGGGGAAATGTAGACACCCATAATTATGCCCGAGCAATTTAAATACTTAAATTGCACTAATTATCTCCTTTCTCACAAATTGATGACATATCATCAAAGGCACTCATTTTCCCTCTTATTGTCATTAATTAATTAATTACAATACGCTATTAATTAAGTCACCTATCCAACTAACATCTTAATTAATGACCTTCATTAATTATTCACCCTTTCTATCTAGACTAATTAATTATTATTAATTAATTAGGTTTCCCTTCCATTTAACTAATAAATCAATATTTAATTGATTTAATCCCATTCTAATAGCCTAAATCATACTAATATTCTTCTAAGTAGCTTCTATAAGCTTACATCTACCTATTAGTTAATCACCTTTGATTAATTAAAACACCCCCAACTCCCATGACTTGCTAAGCATAAATTAAACCCTTCTAAAGTAAGGTTACCTTTTATAAAGCAACCTTATCCATTCCTAATCATGTTTTACCTTTATCCCACATGCAAAGGGATGAAGTGTTTCCTTTATCCATTGGGCTATATAAGGAGCCCTCCTTCTACCTTTATACCTACACCTAAACTTCTTGAGAAAGAAAATGCAAAGCATATAGCAAAATAGACTAAGAGCTTGCCTTTTGTTTTCTTGAGAGTTCATCATCTTGAAGAGTTAAGCCTCTTTCTTAAGTGCTTAGGTCATATGGGAGGTGTCAAAAGGGTCTTGTAGCCCAACTTTGACAAGCCCTCATTCCTAGGTTCTTGGAATACCAAAGACAACCATTTTTTATTGCCATGGAGCCTACTTAGGTCCATTCATTTATTTTTTGTTAGAGAATAGAGGATTTAGATGCTTAACATTGTTAGTTTCAAAGTTTTGTATATTGATGAATGTTAGCATCTAACCCTTGTTTAATTCTTATCATGATGGTGCTAAGTAGTTTGTTTAATTTTTGCTAATTAAGGCTATTTAGGTGTTAGTATTTACTTACATTAGCATTGGTTTAAAAACAACACATGCACACATCCACAACAAAAATTGTATCCTTGACCCTCTTCTCTAGAAAAGTTGTAAAAGCTACTTGGGAATATTTGATCGTCCCAACGAGAGGAACCTCCCTCGCTTCCATTAAATAACATGAGCCAAAGGTTTGGGTTAAGGTATGGCCAAGCACATGTGCAACCTTGGAAAGCATTACATTATTATATTCCCCTGAGTCGATGACACAATTACTAAGCTTATGACCCACTATAAGCAACATGACATAGAAAGGATCAATTTTTTCAGAGGTGGAAGGTGTAAAAGCAATTAATTTTTATGGGGAAGAGGAATTAGGAGTAGGTAGAAGTTATTTAGAGGTTTTGGAAGGATGATTGGGTTAGGGACTTAAAAACTTTGATAACTTGGGAAAAGGTTTCAGGATGGGTTTGATAAAACTCAGCCTCTGACAATTGAATCTTAGTCCTTTTAAGGTGATCAATAATATCAAAGGATCTAGAGGTCAATGAACAACAAGGTTTGACATAGATGAAGGATTGAACTTGTCTACTTTTGTAGACAGGGTGATTTGGATAAAGGGGTATAAGGATTTTTTCCTTAGAAACAAAAGAGGAAGTAGAGGAAGCATTAGATGTAGATTGGTTACTCACCTTTTTTGTAGCAGTGGTAAGAATAAGGGCTCCTCTACTTGCAAAAACTTGAATAGTAATTGGAGCTTCCTTGGTTTTCTTTTTTACCAGGTTGTACCACCTCTTTCTTCTTGTTCAACTTCCATATGGTCATGATAGCATAGGAATTACTATTCATATCAGTTACCACTTCATCATAATCACCCTCATCATTGATTCCTTTAGTGGTATGAAAATTGACCTAGGAATCATCTTCATCATATTGAACTTCTTCAGGTTCCTCCTAAAAATATTCCAACTCTTCAACTTCCACTTCATCATCAGGCTCTTGAACTTCACAAGTTACATTTACTGGGACCTTGAAAAGAGGAGCTTTGATCAGCAACTTAGGCTTGGTGGGAGGTAGATGGTTTCAAGGTTGAAAATTCCTTGTTGGTATGTATTTGTAAGGAGCATTCCAAGACAACTACCCTTTTAATGGTGATCAAGTCCTTGGCCAATTTTTGAACCATCTCATTAGAGTTTGTTGTCCTAGAAATAGAGGCCTTGTCCTTGGGTGGTTTTTTCATCAATTTCCATGACATTATTAGGTCATCTTCCATGCTATGGCCAAATGTTGATCATCATCAAGATTTACAAGATAAGCTCTTCTCAATGCATAGCTTACCTCAGGGAACTAAGCATTAAGGAAGAAACATTTTTTGAATTTGGTCAACAGGATGAGTGGCTACTGGAAATGTTTTCACCAACTTATTGAATCTTACAAAAACTCTCGTAATGGATCATATGGTTCCTTTTTTATTTGAGAAAGTTATGTCAGTATATCATGTATGTCTTCAGTGGGATTGAATCAATTTTTAAACCATGTTTTCATAGAATCCCAATTGGTAATGACACCAGTTTGGAGATGATAAAGCTAGTCAGCAGCATTGTCCTATAATATTTCAACAAATAGCCTCACAGAGACATCCTTATGCTCAACTCCAAGTAGTCCACAGGAAATAATGAAGGCACCAATATGCTCATCAAGATGTACTTTTCCATCACATTAAATTTGGAAAATTATTTCTATTATCCTTTGGAAAATCATCCAATGCTTGAGGAAAAGCCAAAGGCCCAACTTGGTGAACCCATGGCAAAGGTACAACAACCATTGTAGGAAAAATTTTGTAGTGGGACTGTGACACCTGCTAACACCAAAGAGTGAGAGCTGGGACTTTCTTGAGGATGGGATTCATAATCGTCTTAGGAAAATGAACTTAATCTCTTCCTTTTAGGAGGAGTACTGGTAGTTCTTTTACCTCTATGTCTTATTTCTAGAGTTATTTTGAATCCTTGTTGTTCTAGTAATTGAAAATAAAGATCCTCAATACCCTAATCTCTTCTTCCTTGTGTGTTGCTCCTCTCCGCCAATGTTTTAATCATTGGTCTTCTTAGAAGATAAATTATTGGGGAATCACAATGCATGTCCCCATGGTGGGTAGCCAAAAACTATTGGATGGTAAATTTGTATATCATAACATTCAACAGTTCAGGGGACAATAGTCCCTCCTCTTTATGGGAGAGCTTCCCTTATTCAACACACACACAAAAAGAAAAAAACTACTTATTTACAAATATACAAACTATTAATAATTGAATGAGGATTTTTATGCATTAAATGTCTTCATAATAGATTAATTTCAATACAAAAGAGGTAACAAGAAAGGATTTTTCATAAGAACAATAGTTTTAATGAATAAGACTGGAAAATAGGAACACAAAGTTTACCCTATCCACCTATCAATAACATTTATATTCTTCTTACTTTTGCAAGATTATCCACTGAAGAAAGATACATGTTTAGGCATATAGATTGTAGAACAACACCTTACTAATGCTTGCATGTGATTTTAAAAATTATATGAATTTTCATATACTCAAATAACTCATAAGACATAGATGTTTCAGAAAAAAAGTTCTTTGCACTACATCCAATGAATTGAACTCAAAGTTTCCTATTTGAATATATCAAAGACACATGTCTAGATCATAGAATGAAACATGAAGAGGAAGAGAGGTAGGAGGAAAGAACTTATTCTATATTGATCAAATAGTTATGTGCATCTACATTCTAAGCATCAAAATCCAACCCCTTTTAATGATACAAAAATGCCTTATATAGCCACAAGGGTAGTTACAATCGAAGTCTCTTCAGTTTCCCTTTCTTTTAATTAAACATTATAACTTAATTAAATGTATTATAAAATTTAACCGACCTTAATTACAAATTACATTTTTACCAATGATAAGGCTAAGTTTGAAATATATCAATTAAAAGAAAAGGATTATGAACTAGTGGAGGGGACATTTCAAATTGATGTTACTAGAGTATTCAATTTTAAAATTTGGTTCCTAAACTCCACAAGTGCTCCAACAATATCCATTCCCTTGGGAATGGTTGTATTTGCAATAAAATTTATCTAGCTACTTAAATAGTCCTCCATCTCTCTTCCTATACATGTGTTATGCAACAAGTCTTTGTTTTCTTCAATAAATACATTTTATAGGGAAATGATCTCATCCATTTCTCTTTTCTTGCTGTTTCAAGTTTGAATAAATATTCTTTGACAAGAGACCTGAACTTTGCCTTGATATCCTTCACTGTGAGCCTCTCTGTACAATTATCTTTATACAATTTGTACTAAAGATCTTAGAATTGAGTTACTATGGCAGCTTTGAAAGTTTATCTCTTCTGTGTTATACTTTTGAGTTCATCAATTACTTCTTCTAGCACCTTCATCTTCCACTCCTCACTAAGAAACCATTTATTAGAGAGATTGTTCTTTGAGTCATCAAAGACCTTATGTACAAGAAGGCCTTGTTCTTCTATATCACTCATGAGTCTGAGATCTTGAATGCATTCTTTCTAGATCCTGAGTTCTTTCTCTGAGATAATGATAACTGAATCAAACTTATTTTCTATCAAGGAAATGTTTTCATATGTTTTATGTGCTTCTTCAATGAAATTGAGACCAAGCATAAACATTCCTTCTACCATTTCCTCAATTTCCTATCCATAATAAATATGCTTATGGATGTCCTTGATAGCTTGTACATCCTCATCAGATAGGAAAGTGGGAGGGGTAATTAATTCAGATGAGCAGGATCAAGTAACTTTTCACTAGAGATGAATGAATTGATGAATTTTTCTAGGACTTATATTATTCCTCAAGATGCACTTGTGTTTATTTCCCTTTCTCAACTCTTTCAATGACATTGGATACCCTTTACTTTATATTAGGAACCTCACTCTCGAAACTAGATTTACCAAGTGGAATCCTTCTCTCTCTTTGCTTTAGCAAATTACAGATATTCCTTTCCCTTTGAGTCAAATACTAACCTTGAAGTAGTCTTGGCCTTCTTGGGAGTTGGAGTTGTGCTAAGGAGGGCATCGATAACATAAAATTTTTTGATCGTGAGCTGAGAAAATGTTTTCCTTTTCTTACTCTCAATTATGGGTTAAATCCATGTGAATGAATCACTTGAACGTGGATCAGAGACTAGAATCAAATAAATTACATTCCAATAACCAAGGGTTTCATCTGCAGAGTCCTTCAAGGCATGTGTGTCATTTCTTGAAGAAGACACTTCTCTAGATGGTGACTGTGGCTTGAGAGTGCTCACTTATTCAACATTTGGATTTCCAACTTCAGCTCTATCCTCTTCACCATCTTCATTTTTGGTACTACCACCTTCATAGTTTCTCTCCCCATGTTCTTATGTAGCCTTCTCTTCTTCTTCTAAGAGATCAATGATTTTTTAAACCACTTGAACCCTTTCTGTGGCCCCAAGAGAGAGGGACTTCTTACCTTCTTCTTCAATTATCAATTTTGTCTTCTCATTTCTTTCAATTTTATCTTCCTTAGCATATTCCTTTGTTGAAGATTCAATAGGTGTAGGAGAAGGGTTTGGTTGGGTATGAACTTTTGGCATTATTGCAGCAGAGTCTCCCTATGAGATGAGTAGGCTCCTTGTGAGGAAGAATGTGCTAGGGTTTCTCTGTAAGCTTTAATTTTCCTATCAAAACATATTTTAGTTCTTACTAAAACTTGGTTTATTAGCTCACTAGGATCATCTCTTTCCTTTTTGTACTAGTAAATAGTGAGCGGGGAGTATGTTGAATGGTTTTCATGTATTCCACATAATATAAGTCCTTGTCATCATCAAATAAGTCTTCTGGTACATTAAATAGTTGAAAATATCTTATTTGCTGTAAGGAGAGTCTTCCATAGTACATTCTTCTTACTTCATAATCATCAAAAAAGTCTTCACTATCAAACAAGTGAAAAAATATCATAAGTAGGTGACTAGAAATGAAACCTTTACTATCAAAATAGGACCTTTTATTGAAGGAGTAGAGATGAAAATCAACGATGGTCCTCTCCACATTTTGGGCATCTAAGGTCGTTATTCAAGTATAGTTTCCCAAGGTGATTGGGAACTGAATACCTATGGTGTTCTTATCTCTACAAGTCATGTGCAACATGTCAAGTTGTTTGCATACTTCCAAAAAAAAATTTTATCATTACATTACATAGGAAGTTTCTTTGGTGTTCCCTCAAAACTAGCCAACCTAATGTACAAGAACTTCCTGAACTTAATGAACAAGCTTCCATAGGTGGAGATTAATTATTTTTCTTCTATTTCCACCCTTTCAGTTGTGTTTCCTTCTAGTAGTCCTGACAATGTACATGGTGAAGGCGTTATTAACTCTCTTGAAATGAGCCTTACTATTTTCATAGGTTAGCTAAGGATGATACTCATATACATCCTCGATTCTTCTTATTTTCAATTTTTGTGAGCCCCGACCAAACTATATATGTGGAAATGGTATACATAAGGTCTTAAGTCATATAAAATGACTTATTTTCTTATGTACTGACATGTTGTTCACTGAGATTATCACATATAATATGTCCCAAAATTAAGCTCATCTTCCCTTCACAAATGATATTGATATATATGCACATCCAATACTAGAACTCATTAGTTTGAGGGAGACCCATAAAGCTATCCATCATAGTAATAATATTAGATAATTCCCCTTGAAATTATACCTATATATTGTTTTGGGAAGTTTGGAGGCACCTATTTTTTTATGTTTAGAAATGACTTGGCTATTATTAACTTATAATTCTCTCTATCTTGGTCAAAAAGGGATTTAAATTGTGCTTTAGTGAGGGTGTTTAAATTTTCAACCACTAGGGATTTTGATTGCAGAATTTATACAAACCACATCTAATTTGGCTATTACTTGTCCCTGGGGGTCCACAATTTCTTTTGTGTCGAGGTTGAAACAAAAAGCACAAGCTAATACTCTATTTGCACATTGTACAAAAGGGTAAACCCAACTACATGTGCAAGGCCATTCTATTTTATACATTGAGTAAGGGGATTGGGGGTTTTAGAAGAAATTCAAGCCCAAAATTCATCAAGGTTTACATGATGGACATCATTATCACAAATATTAGGTGTGGAGATCTCGATAGAAGATATAGATGCATACCATGGAGGATTTATATGCAGAAAAACTAGAACCATCCATAGAAACATGGAAAGAGGAAGGAAGAAGCACAAACAATAGGGAGTGCTCAACTAATGGAAAATAAGAAAAAAGGTAAAACTCATGGGTTTCAAAGCTTTTCAAAACCCAACAGAAGGATATCTTGAAAAAAGCTAACCTCGGAGTAGAAGAAAGAGTCTCGATGGTTGAGAGTACCATATTCAGTGGTACAAAGAGCAAAAGGAAGATTCAAGTTTCCATTGATTAGAGCTTTTGCTAGCACATGGTTGAATAATGATCAAGTCAGGAGCTGGATCAAGAAAAAGTGGAAGATTTTGGGATAGGTCAACACCATCACTTTATCAGACAGAAGCTTCCTATTCATCTTCACACTTTAAGAATATCTTATACAAGTTTTGTAGGGTGGACCATGGTTCTATGGAAGAAACACTCTCTCTTTCATGAGGTGGAAACCATGATCCAAAATTCACATCCCATTGCTTGTCCTATCTTGATAAGGTTCCTAGGACATACCCTGGAGTACTGGGAGGTAGATGTATTATCAGGAATTTCTAAAGCAACGGGGGAATTGATTGCTATAGAACCAACAATATTATCTAGGACTATATTTATTACAACAAGGATATGCATAGAAATCCCATCTAGTTCTTCCCCTCCCGAGTTCATCAACTTGAAGAGCAGAGATGGGATTTAGAAATAAAAAAATCTTATACGAAGATTCACTAAATTTCTGTAACATGTGCAAAAGTGGGGCATAATGGAATCGGTTGTAAAGGAAAAAATAATTTTAGATTGAATACTTACCAAGACTAGACTAATACAATACCTCAAATCCCTAGCCTCAATTTGGTGATTGACCTGAGTAACACATTGGAAGAGAAACCACACGATTATGGAAGACAAGATGTAGAGCCAAGAATCCTTGGTGACGTGGACAAGGAGTGCCACATTAACCACCCAACAGGTTAGGATATGAAAAATCTACTTACTTCATCCAAAAAGGGTGACATGGATTTGGGTAACCAAATAATAATAGTTTTAAGCTATAACACCCGCAATAAAAACAACCCACTTGAGACCTAAGAACAACCTAGGATTAGTTAGGAAAATTATGCAATAATTTTTTTATTTAAAAAGTCTTCAACCAGGTTACAAGACAACAGTTTTCACTAATAGGTTCTGGAACAATTCTAATCTACTAGAATATAATTTTCTCTTATTAACAATTATTAGAGGTCATAAGGTCCAAAATTTAGGGTTAGAAGTTTCATCTGGTTCAGAGACTAATTCCTCACCATACCCACTCTCTAACATGCTTAAATTTTCAACTTGATTTTTCTCAAATTTAATGCATTCAAAAATTTCCTAAATTACTCCCATTGGATAGGAAATTTCCTCACCTTTCCAGTGATATAAAGAAGTCCTCCTAACTCCTCATATTTTTTGAGTTATGGGCCGGCGGGCCTTGTGGTGAAAATTTTCCCCAAGAGGGGGCTTGCGGGCCCGGGGTGAAAATTTTCCCCAAGGGTGGGTTGGTGGGCCACAGGGAGAATTTTGGAAGATTTCCCACGTGGGGTGAAAAAAAAAATTTGCACTCGTGTGCCCATGGGTCCGCAAGTCCACAAGGGACACATGGCACCTCCCAAGCTAGCGAGGAGAGCGGGGTGGCAGGAGACATTTTAAAATTCTCCCACGTGGGGCGAGGAACCAATTTTGTGCCCACTCCCACGAGTCCATAAGGGACACATGGCATCACATAAGCCAATGTGGGAAAGCGGGGCAGTGAGGAAAAATTTCTTTGTGCCTCAAAGGGCTAAGAGGATAACAAAGACCCGCACCTCCACCGACACCTAGTGATGCCACGTGGTAGGTTCTAATTGGCTGCAGGCCGGCGGGGCGGCAAAGAAAACTTGGAAAATTTTCCCAAAATTTTTAAAACGTAAAAAGGAAAAGGGGACCCACTCCTCTACCGATTCCTCATGATGCCATGTAGTATCACCTGATTGGTCATTGGCGGGTGGGACGATGGAAAAAATTTAGAAAATTTTCCCAAATTTTTTCCAAAGCTCCAAGGAAAAATTCAGACCCGTGGGCCCCAAGGAAATTTTTCCCAATTTTTTTTTTTGATGCCAATGAAGAAAAACTTTAGAAGGCCATAAATTTTTATAGAGAGCTCAGTTTTGGGAAAACAAGGACTTTCTAAAATATCTTGACATACTCTTCACTCCAGGATCATTAAGTTTTTGTTTTGACAAATTTTAAGGGGTCAATTTTAAGAAAATGGCCTGTAGGCTTTTACAATGCGAACTAGTAAATTTTAACTTGTGAGATTTATTAAATTTGATCTTCTTCCTCTCTCTACATGTCAAATAGACATGGAGAATATTTCTTAGGTGGATTTAAGAAAGGATTCAAGATTCAATTTTTCTAATTGATTTGCAATTTGAACATTTACATTTCTTGACAGCAAAACAACTGTAAAACAGTTGAGCTGATCTTGCTAAGTTTTTAAATATTTCCTTTAAGTGTCTTTGTCTAATTAAACTCATTTATACCATGGCATGTTCAATTTTAATGTTTCGTTGTTATTTCTTGCTTGCAGGTTTGAACTATGCATTTTTGGTTTAGATAATTGCCAGTTTGAAATTACAAAAATAGGGATCAAATTTTAAAGGGTCTATTTGCCACTTTCTTCTTCCAAGCATTTAGAATACATTCCAATTCCAATCTAACACATTTATTTGATTCAAATCAAACTATTCAAGACCAAAATGCATTTTTGATTTCAAATTTTTCACATTCCAAAGAGACAAAATACTATATTTTTCTCACACGCATTTTTTCCTTTCAGACAGAGATTTCAATACATTGAAATGATCATATTCAATACAAAATACAATTGAGAAAAGTATGACATTCATTTATTGATTCCAAAATACAACTTTACAACTTCCTTCTTTTATTCCTTCTAAAATCATTTATTGTATATAGGGCAGAACAATACATTTCTTCTCATGTGTTTCCACTTTACCACTTTTCAACAGGGATTTCATAGTGCATGCTAAACACATAATTCCAATATAATAACATCATATGGACAAGACAAAGCCACTTCCATTAATTCAAATGAACTCTTACAACTTCCTCTCTATTTGATTTCAAAATACAACATACCAAACACATATCATTCTTTCACATTCTTTCCAAAACATAATACAGAGTATAACTCTTTTACATTTCAATATACGTCTTGCAAATCAGTACAACATCTTTCCATTACAAACATTTACAAGTTCATCCACTTCAAGTGGGAAGGGTTACAATGAGATTTCATTTCACAAGGGACTATCAAACTGTCTTTTCTCAGCTCCAGAACAACAACATGCATATTTCTCATTCTTCCAATTTGATCACAATAGGAGTAGGGAAAGGCAATGCTCTCCACCCAACCAAGACATCCAATGAAGAGGAGAATACATCCTTCTTCATTGGCCCCTGAGCCCCAACCACAATTCAATAAAATATGTGATCCAACTCATGGCAACAACAGGCTTCCACAAAAAACAAGCAACATTTTTCAAAGAAACATAGTTCAATACCAAGTGTAGTTTACAACTACATTACAACATGACAATCAATAAAAAGGCTTCATCAAGGAAGCCAAAGGAGAAAGAACTATGGGGATGATTCTTATGCCTCCCAAAAGGGGAAATAGGTATCACCACCTGAGTTACAAACCGCCAAAAATAGTATATCAAAACCCTAACATTCCTTATGCCTCCCCCAAGTACCCTTTATTCCTCACATTTCCTTATGCCTCCCCAACCTCTTATGACACCCCATAATGAGTAAATAAATGAAAGCTATTTCTTTGTAAGGTGGAACCCAAATCCCAACTCCCTCCACCCTTATACCTCCCTAAAACACACTTGTGCCTCCCACAAAATAAACCCCATAGTCTTCTCCTACACCATTCCTAGGCCATCTACCCAACAACCCACAAACATGCCAAAACATTCACACATGAACATTTTCATAAACAAAAGAGAAGCATTACAAGAGCCAAGCTCCTATCTCTCCATGATGGAGTTGTTCCAATTCCAAAACAAATCCTGATGTAAGCAATCCAAAACACAAACACAAGCATGCAACAATCTTCCAAAAAATTCTTCAAGCAAGAGCTCCCAAAATAGCCAAAGAATTCACCCAAGAAATGAAGTCTCCAAAGTGAAGCAACCCAAAACAAGGCAAGTAATTAGAATCTTATAGAAGAGGGGAGAGAAGAGGATGAGGAGGATCCATGTAGGATGCCACATCACACATCCTCAACCCCAACCCCAAAATCAATTTCATTATCCAATGCATAATAAATAAGTGGGTAAATAATATGATAGTCTACTTACACACTCAAATCTAGCCCACACCCCAAAGGACTAAAATTAAATCATGTAAGAAAATTCCAATTAAAACCTATCATTTGTCTTCCCAAAATGCATTATAAGAGTCTAATCTCAACTCCCCAACCATAGGTATGGTTGGTAAATAAATTTAAGAGGTATGGGACAAGTTTAACTTGTCCCACAAGCCTCCAAAACAGCCTCCAAGGACAAATTCCAATTTCCAAGAAAGTGGAGTGTTTACACACTAAAAAGTTAACTTACACATTACTTACAACACTTTAATTCAAAGCCAACAACTCTATTAATTACTTTCTTATGACATATTTTAATTAATTATCTTAACAACATGATTACCCACAATATTTACACACCATTTAATAATAAATGAAAGGGGGTAAAAGCATCACCAAAATAAACACATGCAACCATAAACAAAGGAACCAAATAAAAGAAACACATAAAACCCCTTGGTCACATTTAAAGGTGATCCCCTCCCATGGGAATCCCTAACAAAATACAAACACACACAAACAAAACATGTTGTCATGGTGACCTTGTTGAATTCATCTAGAATTCCAATGTGGTTGGTCTCCAATCCCTCGATGTTTGTTGTGATAGTTTAACCTACAAAACAAAATACCTCCTTTGGCCTCATGGCCATATCAAAGCATCCAAAATAATATAAATATAATTCCCTAGATCATCTAGATATATGAATCACAACAATATCAAGGCAATTTAACAATATCATTGATAGTTTTATCAACAACTATATCATCATCCAATAATTTTCCCATTTCTAGGTCTACTCCTAATATCCAAATATCACAAGTCTGAACAACATCTATCATATAACCATGTCAAATAGTATATCATCATCAACATATAAAATGTCTTTAATAATCATCATGCATCATAACTGAATCAAGTCATCAATAATCCATGATCTAATGTTTAACATCATACTATAATAAAGTCCATAATCATGTCCATAATATAATCAGTAGTATCATGATTAGTATCAAAAAGGTGTCAAAGGAAGTGGGCACTACATAAGCAATAATGGTGGGGATAACCTGCTTATTTAAAAATCAAATGGGCAAGGAACATTTAATATGGATGGAGCTGTCTCTTTTAAAAAGGTACCATAGGTCAACGAAAATGATGGGATATCTGTTGAAAGGACTACGTGATCTACGCAAATGAAAATATATCTCATTCTAGCCAAATAAACATGGTCCCTTCCTCCTTGGGATGCAAAAGAAGAGTGATTCAAATGACACTTTTGTTGGAAACTTCAAAGCACAAATGGTGGAGTCCCTACTCAATGAACTGGAGTGGGAAAAAAGTAAAATGAATAAAGAGGTGGTTCAAGCAGGGTCCGTTGTTAAGAATGGTACCATCAAAGAAGTGAGTCTTGTTATCTCTCAAAAGTGCACCCTATAGAGAGATGGCTATAAGTTTTCTAAGCTTGCAAAATTGATCTCTCTCTTTCGTAGATACAATGGAAACACCTCAGGTCTATGGGTATACCTATTTTGAGGTGAGTCTCCGGTATCAAGGCCGGTTCCTTGTTGATGTATCCTAAATTGATTATGGGTTTAAGAGTAAAAGATGACTGTAAAGTAATTAAAACTAACACGATACACCAAATTTGTATGAGGACTTTGACTAAGTATATGCACAATTGATATGTGAAGGATTTTTATGCATGAGCCAATAGTTTTCTACAAAATTTAAGGGCAAACACTTTTTTTTACTGAGGGAAAAATATCACAACAACATTGATAAGTTAACATGCACATTAAAATTATGCAGAAAATACTAAATTTGTAGCAGGGTAAGATGATTGATCGGGAATTTGCATTCACAAGACTAATAGAAACATACACAAGACTGCAAATAATTAGAAAGGAAGAAATTCTTCACACTCAAAAGGAAAAACTGGAAAAATTTCTTCAGTACTCTATATGTGAGAAAATTCCTCCAGTAGTTCCCTTTGTGCTTTGCAAAGGCACACAATATATAGTGAAAATAAAATTCACCCTCTTCCTAAAAATAGCCTAAGGCTTATACTCACCCATGAATTCTATTTTTATCCTTTATTTAATAATAGATAAAGGAATAAAAATAGAGCATGCAATTACAAATAGGCATTATTAGCCTTAATTACAATACAGTCAAACTGAAGTTGACTGTTCTATTTTTAAGAAGAGAATGATGAATAATTTGCTAAAAATAAGATTGCTTGCTAGGCAAGTCTTTTCCATGTGCATGTGAATTCGTTTTCTTCTGTTTTGTGTCCTCTTGTGAAGGCATGCAAAAATACTCCTGTGTATTGAGAAAAAATTACATTAATTACAATACTTTGCAAAATAATTCTTCCAAATATCCATTTGGTGGGGACCACCCTTGTCTCTGATGTTGACATCTCCTTCAAAATGGTCACATGAGTGACACTCTACAAATCAATTCTAACTCCTTGAAGTGGGGACCACCTTCACACTACCATACTTGGCCACCTTTGATTATTTACCATGACCATACTACATAGTCTGCCACCTTTGTAATGAGTACTATAGTATATAGTTGCCACCCCATAGTTTTCAGCCTTGGCATATTTCAAAATTCACCTTTTCGGTGATAAGCATGTATGATGACATTTTGCATTATTTGGAAATGACTATAGTTTGGACTTTAAAAGTCAATGCAATGATAATTTGATTAATTGACATGGTTGGTGGCCCTTCTTCCCATGGTGACTCACCCCTTGGTAACTTTGTCAGTGGCATATGTAACTCAAATTGAGTTTTCTTTGATATTTTTTGATCGTTCTAGGCCATCGATCTATGTCCTTTTTCATCTTCGGTCATTGATCTTGAACCTACGGTTTAGGGTTTCAGCCGTGGAGGCTCGGGCTTGCGGGAAATTTTTGGAACTTTAAACCTTTTTGTAAAAAGTTTCAAACTTAAAATATCCCCGGCCTCTCTTTTTTGTTGTAATGATGACACATGTACTTCTCGGGCCTATGCCTATGGACAAAAGCTTGGAAATTTTAACTTTTCAAAAAGGTTTCAAAACTTAAAAGGGCCTAACCCCCACTTTTCCAGCTTCTATTTTGGTGATGACACATGTCCTTATCGGGCCTGCAGGTGGAAGTTTTACAATTTGAAAATTTGGCAATTGAATAAGTTGGTCAACAACCACCATTTCACTTGGACTACTTTTGCATTGATTCTGATGATCCATTTGTGAGCGTTGATCTTTGTACTTGTCAATTTTTTATTGTTGATCTTTAAACTATGGTTTTAGGGTTTCTGCCATATCATAAATGCATTTTAACCATGGTTTTCATTGTTCACAGAGCTTGATCTTTGGCCTTTGATCTATGTACTTGTCATTTTTGATCATTGATCTTTAAACTGTGGTTGAATTCTGCTAATTCATCTCTCGATTTTGCATTATAAGATCAATTCAACCCTAAACATCATTTCATTTGGACTTTCACTCTATGGGTGAAGCCCTGGCAAAATTTTCTTTGACGCCATTATTCTAAGCATTTGAGCTCAGACTTTAAGCATTTCCTTAGCCTGTGGGGCCTTTGTGACTTTGTATCTGGTATATTCGTAGCCATTCTTCTTCTTTTTGAGCTCTCTATGTAGGAATGTGAAGGTAATAAAATTATTGTTCTTTAGACTCTAATGGTCTATTGAGTTCTATGAGGGTTTAATGAGAAGACTTGTTTACCATTACTGAACTCGGTTATATTTGGTTCTTGATCTCTATGAGTTAGCTAAGGCATGGTTGAAATCTTCAAGCTCATTCACTGTAACAAGGTAAGTGACTTTTGAATACTGGTTTGGGCCAGATTTATCTTCAAAGGGTGTCATAAAAGAAGAAATTTTGTTCACTTGAAACTGGTCTATATTTTATTATCATGATCTCTATAATTCTTTTGTTAGCTTACCTCAAACAGTTGTGAAGGGTTTGTTAGATGATTTCCATTTTGGGTAATTTTTTATCTGTCATTTTTTAGAGATCCTTCGGTTTGACTAACTTGGAGAGTTAGATAAGGGTTTTCCCATTCGAGTTCTAAAAATGACCATCATTCGGGCTTATGGCATTCCATTTTAACTCTACCACCATTTTGAAATCTGAACCTCTTCTACTCTCTAGAAGCTTTGCATTTTTGTGCTCGAAATCCATTTGGGTTCCATTTTCTTCATAACCTTGCTCTACCCTTAACTCTAAATATAATGTTTTTGATTTGGGTATTTTTGTTTCACACACTGTAGTGTCTTTGATTCAAAGTTTGAGCTCGAGTAGGCGTGTTGTCAAGAGAAAACTTTGTGGGTGAATGTTTACCCTTCTCCACCGGGATTGTTTCCCTTTACCTTGAGTATGTTAGATTTTCTTTTCAGACTAGGGCAATATTTTTATTTGGGTTCAAAGTGTTGGCCCATGTGGTAAGTTGCATAGTTTATCTCTGACATTTTGATTCAAACCTGATCTACTGACACCCATTCATGGGTTATTCGATTGTTGACCCAGATCCACACTCCTCTCTGATATTTGTTTCCTTCCTAGAGGCTTTGTATTTTACTTTGTTTTCTGTGGTGGACATAAATTAATTTCTTCATTCTAGATACTTACTTTTGCTCCTTTTTATATGATTTCTTTGTGCTTTAACCTCAGGACAACTGTTATTTCATTTGCATTTGTTGAGAATATTGTAGAAATGATGGTTATGATTTTTCTACAAATATAGGTTTTGTATATTACTTCAGGTCTTTGAAAATCCTTGGCTCAATTTTTGTATTCTGGAGAATCCATTTAGAATTCATTATTCAGGATCAACTTGATTCTTTGAAAAATCTGTAGCACCCCTATTGTATTTAAGATTTGTAAGTTGTGCTTATCTCAATGCTAAACTGAAAACTAGTGCTCTAAGATGAGTAAATATGGATCTTCTGATTTTCTATTTTGTAATCCCTCTATTCTAGAGCTCTTGAAAAATACAAAATCTCATTTCTAAAATAATTCCATCATTTTTTTCCCTTGTCCTTCGGAACTAGAACAATGTCTTTTTTGATGGTTACCTTGAATTATTGCACTACTTATTATGAAAACACCATCTTTGAACTTGGTAAGCTTTAAGCTTTGAATGTTTCTAAAAAAATTTATCCATTGACTCTCTTGACTTTATCAATGTTCTTGACTATTTGAAAATAATGTAACTCTTATTCTTGAAAAATAGTGTTATAGGGTGGCTCTATATTGTGAAATTTTGAGCTTGACTTTGATTCCTCACTTTTCTATAACTCTACATTGACACATTATTTCAAAACTTTGTTTCAAAAGTTTGTAAATTCCCATATGTTGAACAATTTAAGTTTTGTCAAAATAATGTAGTTCCATTTCTTTTCTACTTCAATACTATGTTTGAGCTTTATTACAGCTTTATATGTATGCTAGAAAATTTGAAATGTTGATTTTACATGGCGAAGCCCTGGTAGCAAATTTTTTCCAGAATCTTATCTTCATTCCTTTTTTCTACATACACTTATGACTTGTCTATTTTTCCTTGGCTTGTAACCTATACTTGCACACTTAGGAAAACATTTAGAAAATACTTAGGCTTTTTGGCCTCTCTTATGTCCATGTTTTCTTCTTTTCTTTTCTTTTTCTTCACTCTAGTGAGCTATGTAATCTGATCTTTGAGAAAGCTATATCTCATGTTGCTTAGAGATCCATATGCATGAATTAGGCAGTGTAGGAATATGGATTAACCCTGAGCTCTTTATTGATGATTCCTTTCTTTTACTTTTCAGGTACCATGCCTTGAGGATGAAAGGAGCTGGCAAGGAGATGCTCTGCACAACAATGAAGAATATACAAAGGCAAATGATGGGTTCACTCATATTCCTTTGCTTTCTATTTCATGCATGTGTACCTCTTTCTTCAGTAGATGTACTTTACTTTTTAGTCACATCCCACGGCTTGTGTGGGAAACATTTGACCTTCCTTGTGAATAAAACATTGAATTCTAAAATGAGTTGTATATTTCTTCTACATTTCAACTTTCTGTATGGATTTTATGACAAACTAAACAACTCAGTCATTTAATTAAATGTCTTAAACATGAAGGAAAGAACATCAATGAGAACCTGTAACATTCAGTAATGAACTCTATTTTTTTTAATTTACACTTATGTTTGTTGTCCTAAAACTCAACACTTCACCTACTCTGTAATTTGGTGTCTTCATCAAGACAACACAACTTGTCCTTCATGGCCCTTGTGTTCTTTTGCTGAAGGTATCATGAGATTGTAGAATATGTGATCTATTACGTTTCGTAACAACACACATAGCTGCAAATTTCAATTAATCTTATAACTAATTCAGCAGTAACAAATGATATCCAACTCCCTTAGTTTAGGTATACTTCACCCATGACTTTCATCGTAATGATGAAGTTTCAAGTTTCCCATTTTTACACAAGTGTAAAAATTGTCAACATTTCTGCGATCCTACGGGGAAAGCTACCTGCTAGCTTAAAGACTAGTGCCTTGCTCTTGTCCATTGGGCATGGAGTCCAAAGCATATAACCAAAATCTACCTTTTCCAAAAGGTCCAACCCTTCCAAAATGAACTAAAACTAGGAAAGGATCTAGTAAACCAGATCACATGCATGAATGCACTTATTGAATTTGAAAAATGATGCAATGTGCAGAAACTACACTTATTGAAGGGAAATCCTACTCTAACAATCACTGTAAGATATTCAATAACAATGTTTGAGAAACATACCATTCACAGGAATGGGAAGTTCCTCTCCATTCAACTTTGAAAGTTGAAAATCATTGTGTTCCTTACTAGCTGAAATCATGTAAGGACCACTCCAGAGTGTATCAAACTTTGAGTGTCTTCCTGGCTTTGCACGATCAACATCCCATTTTAACACAATATCTCCTTCATTGAAGATTCTAAATTTGGATTTCTTGTCAAAAGTCTTCTTCATTTGTTTCTGATTTTTTTCCATATTTAAATGAGCTTTCTCTCTTAGCTCTTGTAATTCCATTAACTCTGCATAATGAACCTACAATGGTTCATTTTCAAGAAGCTCCATTTGATGTAGCAAATCCAATGCAGTAACTCAACTAAAATAGGCATTCTCGCTTCTTTTCGTACACAAGTTTGTATGGTGAATTGCCAACTGATCTTTTAGAGTCACTCTGTCAGCCCAAAGTGTTGAATTCAACATCAGATGCCAAGCTCTTTGATTATCCTTGAGTTTTCTTCTAATGATCCTTAACATATTCTTATTAGTACTCTTAGCTAAGCCATTACCTTGTGGGTAATAATTAGATGAAGAACTTAGATAGATTTTGTGTTTGACATCCCAATTTATTATCTTTGCACCAAGAAAACCTAAAGCATTATCTGATATGATAGTTGCTAGAACACTAAATCTATAAACTATTCCTTCATAAAAGGATAGTATCAAAGCTTCATTAGCATCCTTCAAGGCTATTGCTTCATCCATCATGTAAAGTAATCTGTAGTAGTTAAGATCCACTTGTGTCCTTGTGAAGAAGGTGGATTTATCATTCCGATAAAGTCAAGACCCCACTACATAAAAGGTTGATCAACTGAAATAGGTTGTAAAGGTAACGAAGCTAGATGTTTTTTTCCAACAAAGAAGGCACATTTTTACACTTTCTAATCCATTTGAAATAGTCTTTGAATATGCTAGGCCAATAGTAACTAGATTTCATAATTTTTAAGGTTGTGGTACATGTTGAGAAGTGACCTCCTATAGGTCCTTCATGGAATTCTGACAATATTTTCTAAATTTTATCATAGTCAACACACCACAACAAAGATTCCATTTATATCTCTTTTGAACAACACATTATCAATGAAGATATAAGGTACAACTTGTAATCTGAAATACCTTCATTTATTCTTGTCCATACCTTCTGGATAGGTGCCATGCTATAGATAATTAACCAAATCAGTCATCCATCTTGATTCCTAATCTTGTGAGTGAGCTCAAGCTACTGATTTTCTAGTTGAACCATGATTTCTGATTGTTGATACGTAATTTTCAGTAGGTTGTTTTGAATCATCTAGTTCTGTAACTTGTTGTTTTTCCATATCAGCAATTAGATGTTCACATAAACCTTTCCCTCGAACCATCTTAGCAACCCGAATATCAACATCATACTCCATGACCTTCGTTATCCAGTTTGCTCTTTTCTCATTCAACTCCTTATTTAGTAAGAATGCTTTCACACTTGGATGAGAAACAAGAACATGGATTTTATTGTTTGAAAGCATATACTTGAAATTATTTAGTCCTCTAACTACTGAAAGTACCTATTTTTCAAGAAATGTGTACCTTGTTTCATAATCATGCAAGCTCTGTCCAAAGAAAGCAATAGATTCTCAATATTTTCATCATTGAATTGAGTCAAGATAGTGAGATTGTTTCAGCTCCTGCAAGTGCATACATTATAAAATATTTATCAAAATTGGATTTAAAGAGTAGAGTAGGAGCTTGAGAGATATCTAACTTTGATTGATTCAAATCCTTCTCTCCTCACATTTGGTCCAAGAGAAATTTTTCTTTTCTTTAGCATAGTTGTGAGTGGTTTAACCAATGCTTTAAAAAATCTGGAACAAATCTTCTAACAAAGTTGATTTTTCCCAAAAAACTCTGTAATGCCTTCTTATGATGGGGCAATGATAGTTGTGATATGGCTTCGATCTTAAAGGATCAATTACTAAACCTTTCTTAGAAACAATATGACCAAGTAGCTTTCCTTGATGTACTAAAAAGATAGACTTCAAGTGGATTCAAAGATATTCCAAATTGCCTACACAACTAAAAGTCTACCTTAAATGCATTAGATGTTCTTCAGAATCTTTTGAAAATATAGTAACATCATCATCTAAATAAACAAGGATGCATTTATTTAATAAGCTGCAAAAATCCATGTCCATTACACGTTGAAATGTTGCACCATCATTTGAAAGACCAAAGGGCATTCTTTTGTAAGCATAGGTACCCCACTTGTGGTAAAAGTTGTTTTATATCTATCTTCCTCCCAAACTAAAATCTTATTATATCCACTGTAACCATCTAGAAGAGATAGTCTATCTAAACCTGAGATTTTTCTCAAAATTTGATCCATGTTTGGGAGTGGGTAATGATCTTTTAATGAAGCCTTATTAAGATCTCTGAAATCTACACATAGTCTGATTTCACCATTCTTCTTCCTAACAGGAACAAGATTGTCTACCCAACTTGAATGCTTAAATGGAAAGATAATACCTGATTCAATCAACTTAGATAATTCTTTCCTCATCAGAGGTTCTATTTTGGGATTCACAGGCCTTTGTTTCTATCTAACAGTTTAGAATTTGGCTACAACTCAATTGTATGTTGTGCTAAACTGGGATCAAACCCTTTCAGATCTTGGTATTTCCAAGCAAAAACATCCTTAAACTCCTTGCAAAGATTAATAAATGACTGATTTTTTCGTTAAGGAACATACCTTTCCAAGAAATAGTTTTTTCCCTTCATCAACCGAGATCTCTTCGTAATTATCAGCGTGGGTTGACATTTTAGTCTTGACCTTTCTTAACTGATCGTCAATGTTGAAGATGTCTTCTAATGTGACCAGACCTCGAGGTAAATTTATTTGTCTTTAGCTGAACAATTTGGTCACCATATAAGTGTTGTAATTTATCCTGATTAACTACAGAAAACTCAACTTCTTGCTAAAAACCTAAAATTTGATCATCACTTTCAAAAACTTGCCAATTTGAATCATTATCAGGTATTGAGGGCCTAACAATTAACTTTATATGAGGCTAGGATTTTCTATTTTCAATTTGTTTCCAGCACTTCAAAACTAGCTCCAACTACTGCAAGTCTATCTTACATGCTTGTTTTCAGCTCTAGGAATAGACTGAATGTTAATAGCATCAAAATATTCCATTAAGTCTAAAACTCTATGTCTGTAGGACTTCATTAATGGATTCTTACAAACATTGAAATTTCTTACTTGATTAATAACCAACTCAGAGTCACCAAAAATCTATAGTATGTTGATACCTCTCTTTCTAGCCCAAAGTAAGCCATGAATTAATGCTTCATACTCAACTACATTACAAGTACATGAAAATTGAGACTCAAAGCTGAGAAATACCTTTCATTCATTGGGGAAGTGAGCATCAAACCTTTCTCCCTGTCCTTCTTGTTCTTAGCTCCATCAAAATGAAGCTTCCAAATCCCTTCTGCTGAAATCTTCTATTTTGGATAGTAAGGGAAGTGGTGTATTTTCTTCATGCATACAATAAACACCAAAAAGTGTTCTTCAACTTCCTTAAAAGGATCATGAGCATGTTCTTCCACTGTCTTTTCATCCATAAACATGTTAGAAACACCATCTAATGTTGAAACATGAGCTACCTCATCAAAATCGACTTGATCTAGGGTTAAATAATTAGCCACTACATTTGAAGAGTGAGGCTCAATGTGAAATCTGGCCAATGGCTCTGAATTGATAGTAACTTTGGTACCATAACAAGTAGTGAAAAAATAAGAAGGACCAATCTAAAGAGAGATAACCTCCTATTTTTTCGTGAAGTCTCTAGATAAGCATAAGGCAAAGTATGGAGGTAAATCCACAATAGTAACATCTTGCAGAATAGAAACATTTGGGCAAGCATGTAACGTCACTTCTAAATTTTTGATTATACCAACTATATTAGTTGTAGTTCCATCAAGCTATAAGACACTCCTTTCTGTAGGCTCATACTATAAACCCAATTTTTCTGCAATCACTTTTGGCATAACTGTGCTACTTACACCACTGTCCACCATGCAATTATGAACTAGATGTTCTCCAATAATTAATGACAAATAAAATGGTGGTGGTTTCTTGATATCATGAGCATTCAAAACCTTCTAGACCATCCACTTAACTTCTTTAATGTGGTCTTGTTCAAACATTCCAAGGACCATGTCTATCTTCTGAACTTCCTTTTCTGTTGTATTTGAAGAAATCTGCAGCTTAGCTAGTTCATGAGAGAGTAAATCTTGTTGTCCAGGAATACTTAGAGCATCCCACATTGAGATATTAACATTATGCTTTTTCATTACATCAACAATGTTAAAAGAAGCAACTGTTTTAGAGATGGATTCAATTGTCTTAGAGTAGGCCTTAGTGAAAATTGATTCTACTTCAACTTGCCTTAGATATCTGAGGTATAAACAGTCTTCTTGGATCAAGCTATAGTAGTTATTTTTGATAAACTTTATCAACTGGAACACTTGTTGTTTTTTGAGGAACAACAGGTTGTTGGTTGACTTTGGAACTATAGATGTTGTCTTATCAGTGACAGTGAGGCAGGATAGGCCTATTTTGTTGTTTTTGACTTTCAGTAGCTTTCCCTTGAGCCCTAATAGTGACTACAATGAAATCCTCCTCATTAAAGCTGACTAAATTCTATTCAGGTGCCTTCTAAACATGAGTCTCTTGCTTCCCACCCTCCATTTGAGGCATGAACAATGTTTTAGATTGAGGTTGTGTAACAAGATTCAGATTCAAAAAATCATTTGGGAAAGTTGCAGTTGAATGAGGTTGATTGCAAGGTTGAAACCACTCTTCTATAGCCATATTAATTGGGACTAAAGCATTAGATGAACTAGGAGCCTTTGGGTCAAACTACCTTTGCTGGTAAGGTTGCCTATAATTTTGATTTTGTTGATAGGGCTGCCTATTTTGTTGATTATGTTGATTTTGTTGATAAGGAGTCTCGATAGGGTCTACTAGATAATGCAATTTTGTTATCAATCGAAGTCAATTTATTTCCCATAGTTTGCAAAGCTTTAAATACATCATCTAATGGAGCTACAACAGTAGGTTCTATGATTGTAATAGGCTGAGGAATAGGTGCTAAATCTACCGAAAAGGGCATTGAAGGCCTTGGTGCCAATTTTCCAGCTTGAATAAGACTATTTTCAGCTCGATAGCATATCGTAGGATGTTGGGAGTGTCTCTCCCCATTGACTGAATCATAGTTGAGATATCACTATTTAATGCTCTAAGATAATAAAGAAAAGCATGATCAGCTTGAGGCTTGACACTTGCTGGAATTCTTTCCCAAGTTCTGGAAAAATGGATATTGAAACTAGACATAAACTCATTGGGAGCTCTTTTAATAGTAGACAACTGTTCAATGAGAGACAAATGATCTGAATTATCCTAGAACTATTTCAGCAATTTTTCACCTAAGTTATCCCAAGTTCTTATGCTTCCAATTTCTAGGTTTCTATACCATTGCAAGGCCTACCCTTTAAAAGATGCAACTAAAATTCTTAAAGCTACATCTTCATGAGTGATATTATGGACTACACATAGGGCTGCAACATCTTTGATATGTTCAAGTAGGTGTAACCTGATTTTCACCCGAATGATGGCAAACTTTTCATGGCAGCATTAGGAATGTCATGGTAAACTAGGATTACTAATGGACTGCCATTAGTAAAGGTCACAAAATTCCTTGGTGGTTGAATAGCCATTTGAAAAATTGGGATGTTAATAGAGAAATTAATACGTGGTGAAGGAATATTAGGAGGAGGGTTATCAAAACCAGGTCTATTATAAGGTAAAGTATTACCAACTCTTCTCCTTCTAGCAAAATTCAAGGGTAAAGAAACAAACTCAGGAGGAATTCCTCTTACCGATGATCTTGTAGTCACTTTAGGCATGGAACATGTTGCAATACTGGTCTAAAATCAGCTTTGTGAGTCGCCAAAAGATCTTCAAATCTTTAAAATAAATTGTTGTAACTTGCTCCCGAAAGTGACTTTGTAACTGCTATAAATCTGTTGTAGATCTGTATAGAATTTGTAACTTGCATGTAGATCTGATTCGTTGTCCCACTGGCATGCCAAAAATGTTATCTCTCGAAAGTGCACCCTATAGAGAGATGGCTACAGGTTTTCTAAGCTTGCAAAATTGATCTCTCTCTTTCGTAGATATAATGGAAACACCTCAGGTCTATGGGTATACCTATTTTGAGGTGAGTCTCGGTATCAAGGTCGGTTCCTTGTTGATGTATCCTAAATTGATTCTAGGGGTTAAGAGTAAAAGATGATTGTAAAGTAATTAAAACTAAGGTGATACACCAAATTTGTATGAGGACTTTGACTGAGTATATGCACAATTGATATGTGAAGGATTTTTGATGCACGAGCCAACAGTTTTCTACAGAATTTAAGGGCAAACACTTTGTTGTACTGAGGGAAAAATATCACAACAACACTGATAAGTTAACATGCACATTAAAATTATGTAGAAAATATTGAATTTGTAGCAGGGTAAGATGATTGATCGGGAATTTGCATTCACAAGACTAATAGAAACATACACAAGACTACAAATAATTGGAAAGGTAGAAATTCTTCACACTCGAAGGAAAATTGGCAAAAATTGCTTCAGATACTCCTATATCCAAAAATCCTCCAGTAGTTTCCCTTAGTGCTTTGCAAAGGCACACAATATATAGCAAAATAAAATTCACCCTCTTCCTAAAAATAGCCTAAGGCTTGTACTCACCCATGCATTCTATTTTTATCCTTTATTTAATAATAGATAAAGGAATAAAAATAGAGCATGCAATTACAAATAGGCATTATTAGCCTTAATTACAATACAGTCAAACTAAAGTTGATTGTTCTATTTTTAAGAAGAGAAGGATGAATAATTTGCTAAAAATAAGATTTCTTGCTAGGCAAGTCTTTTTCCTTGTGCATGTGAATTCGTCTTCTTGTTTTTTCTATTTTCTTGTGAAGGCATGTAAAAATACTCCTGTGTATTGAGCAAAAATTACATTAATTGCAATACTTTGCAAAATAATTCATCCAAATATCCATTTGGTGGGACCACCCTTGTCTCTGATGTTGACATCTCCTTCAAAATGGTCACATGAGTGACACTCTACAAATCAATTCTAACTCCTTGAAGTGGGGACCACCTTCACTTACCATACTCGGCCACCTTTGATTATTTACCATGACCATACTACATAGTCTACCACCTTTGTAACGAGTACTATAGTATATAGTTGCCACCCCATAGTTATCGGCCTTGGCATATTTCAAAATTCACCTTTTTCGGTGATAAGCATGTATGATGGCATTTTGCATTATTTGGAAATGACTATAGTTTGGACTTTGAAAGTCAATGCAATGATAATTTGATTGGTGACATGGGTTGGCCCCCTTCCCATGGTGACTCACCCCTTGGTAACTTTTTCGGTGGCATATGTAACTCAAATTGAGTTTGCTTTGATATTTGTTGATCGTTCTAGGCCATCGATCTGTGTCCTTTTTCATCTTCGGTCATCGATCTTGAACCTGTGGTTTAGGGTTTTGGTCATGGAGGCTCGGGCTTGCGGGAAATTTTTGGAATTTTAACCTTTTTGCAAAAAATTTCAAACTTAAAATATCCCCGGCCTCCGCTTTTGTTGTAATGATGACACATGTACTTCTCGGCCTGCGGACGAAAGCTTGGAAATTTTAACTTTTCAAAAAGGTTTCAAAACTTAAAAAGGGCCCAACCCCACTTTTTTCGCTTTCTATTTTGGTGATGACACATGTCCTTGTCGGGCTGCGGGCCTACGGGTGGAAGTTTTACAATTTGAAAATTTGGCAATTGAATAAGTTGGTCAACAACCGCCATTTCGCTTGGATTACTTTGCATTGATTCTGATGATCCATTTGTGAGCATTGATCTCTGTACTTGTCAATTTTTTATCATTGATCTTTAAACTTTGGTTTAGGGTTTCTACCATATCATAAATGCATTTTAACCATGGTTTGCATTGTTCACAGAGCTTGATCTTTGGCCTTTGATTTGTGTACTTGTCATTTTCGATCATTGATCTTTAAACTTGTGGTTGAATTCTACTAATTCATCTCTCGAGTTTGCATTGTAAGATCAATTCAACCCTAAACATCATTTCATTTGGAATTTCACTCTCACGGAGAATCCTTGAAAAATTTCTTCGACGCCATTATTCTGAGCATTCTAGATCAATTTAAGCATTTCCCTAGCCTGTGGGGCCTTTGTGACTTTGTATCTAGTATATTCGTAGCCATTCTTCTTCTTTTTGAGCTCTCTATGTGGGAATGTGAAGGTGGCCAACATTATTGTTTCTTCAACTCTGATGGTCTATTGGAGTTCTACGAGGGTTTGAAGAAGACTTGTTTTCCATTGTTGAACTCAATTTCTATTTGGTTCTTGATCTCTGCGAGTTAGCCGGCATAGTTGAAATCTTCAAGCTCATTCATTGTAATAAGGTAAGTGACTTTTGAATACTAGTTTGGGCCAGATTTATCTTCAATGGGTGTCGTAAAAGAAGAACTTTTGTTCACTTGAAACTGGTCTATATTTTATTATCATGATCTCTGTAATTCTTCTGTTAGCTTACCTTGAATGGTTGTGAAGGGTTTGTTGGATGATTTCCATTCTAGGTAATTTTTATCTGTCATTTTTTAGAGATCCCTGGGTTTGACTAACTTGGAGAGTTAGATAAGGGTTTTCCTAGTCAAGTTCTAAAAATGACCATCATTCGGGCTTATGGCATTCCATTTTAACTCTGCCACCATTGTTGAAATCTGAACCTCTTCTGCTCTCTGGAAGCTTTGCATTTTCTGTGCTTGAAATCCATTTGGGTTCCATTTTCATTACAACCTTGCTCTGCCCTTAACTCCAAATCTAATGTTTTCGATTTGGGTATTTTTGTTTCACACACTATAGTGTCTTTGATTCAAGTTTGAGCTCGGGTAGGTGTTTGTCAAGAGAAAACTTTATGGGTGAATGTTTACCCTTCTCCACTGGGACTGTTTCCCTTTACCTTGAGTCATAATAATAATAATCGTTGATGGGTACCTCAACTCTATTGGATTTTCTTTTCAGACTAGGAAATATTTTTATTTGGGTTCAAAGTGTTGGCCCATGTGGTAAGTTACATAGTTTATCTCTGAAATTTTGATTCAAACCTGATCTACTGACACCCATTCATGGGTTATTTGATTGTTGACCCAGATCCACACTCCTCTCTGATATTTGTTTCTGTAGAGGCTTTGTATTTACTTTGTTTTCCTATGGTGGACATAAAGTAATTTCTTCATTCTGGATACTTACTTCCACCCCTTCTCTGTATGAGTTCTTTGTGCTTTAACCTCAGGACAACTATTATTTCATTTGCATTTGTTGAGAATATTGTAGAAATGATGGTTATGATTTTTCTGCAAATATATTACTTGGAGTTATGTATATTACTTTAGATCAACTTGATTATGAAATCCTTGGCTCAATTTTTTATTGTAGAGAATCCATTTATAATTCATTGTTCAGGATCAACTTGATTCTTTGAAAAATCTTGTAAGCACCATTGTATTTAAGATTTGTAAGTTTTGCTTATCTCAATGCTAAATTGAAACTAGTGCTCTAAGATGAGTAAATATGGATCTTCTGATTTTCTATTTTGTAATCCCTCTATTCTAGAGCTCTGTTGAAATACCAAAATCTCATTTCCAAAATAATTCCATCATTTTTTTCCTTTTCCTTCAGAACTAGAACAATGGTCTTGCTTTGATGGTTACCTTGAATTATTGCACTACTTATTATGAAAACACCATCTTTGAACTTGGTGAGCTTTGAATGTTTTCTAAAAATTTATCTATTGACTTGCTTGACTGTATCAATGTTCTTGACTATCTTGAAAATAATGTAACTCTTATTCTTGAAAAATAGTGCTATAGGGTGGCTCCATATTGTAAAATTATGAGCTTGACTTTGATTCCTCACTTTTCTGTAACTCTACATTGGACATATTATTTCTGAAACTTTGTTTCACAAATTCCTATATGTTGAACAATTTAAGTTTTGTCAAAATAATGTAGTTCCATTTCTTTTCTGCTTCAATACTATGTTTGAGCTTCATTACAACTTTATATGTATGCTGGAAAATTTGAAATGTTGATTTTACATGGCGAAGCCCTGGAAATTTTTTCAGAATCTTATCTTCATTCCTTTTTTTGCATGCACTTATGACTTGTCTATTTTTCCTTGGTTGCTAAACTTGTACCTGCACACTTAGGAAAATAGTTAGAAAATACTTAGGCTTTTGGCCTCTCTTATGTCCATGTTTTCTTCTTTTCTTTTCTCTTTCTTCACTCTGAGTGAGCTATGCAATCTGATCTTTGAGAAAGCTATATCTCCTGTTGCTTAGAGATCCATATGCATGAATTAGGTAGTGTAGGAATATGGATTAACCCTGAGCTCTTTATTGATGATTCCTTTCTTTTACTTTTCAGGTACCATGCCTTGAGGATGAAAGGAGATGGCAAGGAGATGCTCTACACAATGAAGAATATACAAAGGCAATGATGGGTTCACTCATATTCCTTTTCTTTCTATTTCATGCATGTGTACCTCTTTCTTCAGTAGATGTACTTTACTTTTTAGTCACATCCCATGGCTTGTGTGGGAAACATTTGACCTTCCTTGTGAATAAAACATTGAATTCTGTAAATGAGTTGTATATTTCTTCCTGCATTTCAGCTTTCTATATGGATTGTATGATGAACTAAACAACTCAGTCATTTAATTGAATGTCTTAATCATGAAGGAAAGAACATCAATGAGAACTTGTAACATTTAGTAATGAACTCTAATTTTCTGTAATATGCACTTATGTTTGTTGTCCCAAAACTCAACACTTCACCTACTCTATAATTTAGTGTCTTCATCAAGACAACATAGTTGTCCTTCGAGGCCCTTGTGTTCTTTTGCTGAAGGTATCATGAGATTGCAGAATATGTGATCTGTTACATGTTTTGTAATAGCACACATAGTTGCAGATTTCAATTAATCTTATAACTAATTCAACATTAACAAATGATATCAAACCCCCTTAGTTTAGGTATACTTCACCCATGACTTTCATTGTAACGAATTTTTGAGTTGCCCATTTTTTCACAAGTGCAAAAATTGTCAACAAGTCCCCTTATAAGGAACAAAATGCAATCTCACTATTTATACAGGAACAATAAGGAAAAAGACAATCTCACAATCTAAACTAGAAAACATAAAAAAAAAAGATGAAAATAGTAAACCCGACCAACCCATTAAAAATCTTGACAATCGACCACACACGTGAGGATAGACCTTTATCAATGAATAGAAGAACAAGTGACATTAATGATAAAATCAAATCCAATATTTAACAATCGAGCATTTCTAATCCCTCACGGAAAATATGATTAATATCCCACTCTTAAAATCATGTTTATATTTCCAATTTCGAGATCATTTGCCAATTTTAGACCATTTTAGAGACAATTAAGTAGATATTTATCACCACTATATACTTGTTTCATGTAAACCTTCATGCGAAATAATTATATTTTGAAAGTGTTGCTTTTTTTGCAAGATGACTTCTTGAATGGTTGTCTTACTTTGGTATATCATTTCTTAAAGTAGTAGTTTATTAGCACTTTCAAAAGTTTTAGAGTGTTTTATGCATTGTAGGTGTAATTATTGTTTATTTAAGACAATGAAATAATTGCCCCTTGTTGCTTTAGACTTGATAATTAATATTTGCACGAATAACACTTAACAATGACACAAATGAAATACTCTCAAATGTAAATGATATGAAGAAAAGATTAACCATAATTGTGTATGCACATATAATATATCTATAGATGACATTGAAGCATCTTAAATTATGGACCTCCGATACTTATCATCTATAGATGACATTTTGATAGTGAAATTCCTTTCGAAATTATGGACCTCCAATGATCTATAAAAGGTTATCATCTCTTAAAAATATATAAAAGAAGTGACAATAACACCTTATTAGGATGGGTTTCACTAAAAACTTAGATGTATTTTGTAACACGGTTTTATAATTTTATGTGGTTTGAACATATAATTTTATTTTTATTAGTACCTACAAATCCATCCCAAACTAATTTATTTTATTTTATTAAAAAGTTGTACTCAAATTAGATGCATGATTTTATGTATGCATGCACCCTTACAGTTATTACCTTATATGTGTTTTTTTATGGTTTAGCATACTTCAAATTTATCACCATAATGGAACGAAATCCACTTAGATCGTATGATTTTCAAATTTCAAGAAATTCCTTAGGATAAATTTGGTACTAAAAACTTAGATGAATATTTTGTGACTTTTTCTAATTATATGTGGAGATGAATTAATTTATTTGTAGGAAAGTGATAGATTTAATATAAAGGCACAGTCGAAGCATCTCAAAGTAAAATATGTGGGCACTAGAAATGCCAATCTTAATAGATTGTGAGTTAGTTTTCTTCTATTAAGAATATCATGTTTAGATAATTTGTAATCACTTATTGTTTAGATACAGATTTAATTTTATGCTCATAACCCTTCTATTAATACCTACCGTATTTATGGTTTATTTAAAATTGCATGGATAAATAGATGCTCCTCCATGTATTACGAAGACTATAGAGAGCCTAATGTTTTATTTTCTGTCCATTTTAGTTGCTTTTCCTTTAAGCCATCGTTTTATTCTACATTTATTTCTTTTCCCTGACTGAATTTACCCTAACATTTTGGCATTCTCCACGTGCCTCGGGGGTTTTCTTCCTATTTTATTGAGTTTTGTTTTCTCTATTTTCTCCATAGGTATAGCTAAAATTTGTTCTCAGTTGATTTTGGGAAATGGCATCGCCATCCATTTTCTTTTGACCATTGAGGAGCTAAGCATTTAGGTGGATAATTATTTGGACCCTTCACCAAAAATACTACTCACCTATTTATTTTGTTATCATAAACCCTTATTGTTTTACTCGCTTTGGACTATTTTTTTAATTTGGATTATATCCTCCCAACCATTGTTTGCATTGTCTTCAACTGTGGCCATGAAGGGATTTCAAAAATTATTGATATATGCTTTAAGGTTTATGATAAGATACTAGTTTTTTTCTTTTTCTATTAAATTCCATGCGGTGGGGTGGTGGGTTACTAGTGGTAATTTTTTTGGAATGCTTTAGCTTTCTTTAAGGTCGCACTCCATGTATTACGAAGACTATAGTTTGCGTAGGCCTAATGTTTTATTTTCTGTGCTTTTCATTGGTAGTTGTTTTTCCTTCATTGTTGACCTTATATTTTATTCTACATTTATTTTTTTACCTGACTATTGTTCATATGTGCTATAGACATTTGGGTCTATGCATGATCTCTTGTTGCCTCAGCCCAAGGTTTTCTTCATTTTTTGTTTTTTTTCTGCATGGTTGGAGGGGTTTCAGACATCTCATTTTTCTCCACAGGATTGTGTTTGTAGGGTCTATATGGAAGATATGGTGATAGGATTGTGCTCAGCTTCCTTTTTCTATTATTTATATTGATAATGGTTTATTTCTTGCATGGATAAATAGATGCTTCGGGAGATCTGTCCATTTTCCTTTTTTAAGCCATTGTTTCTCTTGCTTTAGGCATTTACCCTAACATTTTGGCATTGAACTTACAGGATAGAGTTTTGTTTTCCAGTGTCAGTATAGCCAAAATGCCTGCGGATTTGGGGAAAGGGCATCGCTGTGACTGTTGAGGAGCTAAGCATTTAGGTGCCCAATTATTTCGACCCTTCACTAAAAAGACTAATCGCATGTTTATCATAAACCTGCTAAAAGCCTATTGTTTTTGCTTTGGTGGATTATATCCTTCAAACCGTTGTTTGCACTATCTTCAGATGTGTGGCCATGAAGGGATTTCAGAAATGATTGATATCTACTTTAGGGTTTACGATTATAATGAGGGCTTGTAATCTATCATCAAATAACATATCTATGCTTGGCAATCTGTCATCAAATTAACAATTGATAGTATCTATCTTGTCAGAAATAATTGCATATCTATGCTTAGTTGTTGTTTTATATACATGATCTTCCAGTCTCATTTGTGCATCATATTTTTGGTCACTGGCTATATGCATGACCTCCACATGGTTGGAGTTAGGGTTTTCCTCTTGAACTACTTCTCTTAAAGTAGTTCTAGCTGATTTCATTGTCCATGTTGGATAGAACTCATGTGCTTTGAACACCTTTTCTAGATATTGTTGTGGATCCTAGGAACTAGTTAAAATTAAATCACCCTCTGAAAATATGTGACCAAATGCTAGCTCCTCTTTATCTGCTCCCTGAAAAAGAATTGTCAAAGAGCTGTGTTTATAAATGACCTAGAGGATGCAATGACAAACTACGAAGGAAACACATGAAGCATAACTGGTATCAATAAGCATTATTTTAACAAGCAAGAAAGGTCCTAAATCCAACCTTGAATGATGGAAAATATGTCAATGTAGTAAAATCGTATAGATTTTTCCTTCTTAATCAAGAATTTCTGAGAGAATAAATTAATTGTATATCCTTATTCCATAACTTTTCATTATATCTATATGACATTTTATTATTTTTCTCAAGGAGTAATTGCATGGATATGAGGCTTGGAACAACACAAAAATGTCATAAAAGCTCTATGCATTTTAAATTTTGGTACATGCATAATTTATATCCTTTGAAATATTTACATCTTTCCTTTGAAGTGAATGTGTCTATATATGGACATGTGCCAATTAGTTGACACAATTGATACATGAAAATACTTAATTCATATTTAAAGCTCATTTGTACACCTTAGGTAGACGTTTAGCCCTTTCAATTTTGGACAGATATATGGATTGCAAATTTCTACTAATACAAAAGTAAATTTTAATCATAGATCATTGTCAAGAGTGTAGATTGGTTGTTGTCTTGGACATGTATATGTAATAAATATTTGTGTATGGAAAGAGCGTAACACAATCCAATACATGCCTAAAAATAAATGTTATGAGATGCGAAGAACTTTCCCTACTGAATATTATATATATAATTTTCTATATTTTCATTGTTTCTAATTTTATTACTGTTTTCATCATCAAAATCAAATGAGTACATGCAAAAGATGATTCCATCATGCTTAAGATCCTTTTACACTTTGTTTCAAGTTTTCTCTCCAAGACAATAAGCTCTATGATTATGCTTATACTTCTCAACCACGGTTTCATGCACTTCCAAGTTCAAATTTACTAGTTGTATATTAATATTCCATGCCTTTGTCATCTGATTCCAATTATATTTTTTTATCTTTAATATAGTTTCCATTTCTTTATTGCATTCTCCTAGATTTACTTTCCCCTTGCTTGTTTACCATACAAAACTCATTATTCATAGTGGAAATGTTGACAATTTTTGCACTTGTGCAAAAAAGGGCAACTCAAAACTTAAAGTCATGGGTGAAGTATACCTAAGCTAAGGAAGTTTTGATGTTATTAGTTACTACTAAATTAATTAATGATTAAGTGAAATCTGCAGCTATGTGTGCTATTACAAAACGTAACAGATCACATAGTCTACAATTTCATGATACCTTCAATAAAAGAACACAAAGGCCCCAAAGGACAGCTATGTTTGTCTTGATGAAGACACCGAATTATAGAGTAGGTGAAGTGTTGAGTTTTGGGACAACAAACATAAGTGCAGATTACAGAAATCAGAGTTCATTACTGAATGTTACAGGTTCTCATTAATTTCTTTCCTTCATGTTTAAGACATTCAATTATATGACTGAGTTGTTTAGTTCATCATACACTCCATTCAGAAGCTTGAAATGCATAAGGAAATACACAACTCAATTTCAAAATTCAATGTTTTATTCACAAGGAAGGTCAAATGTTTCCCACACAAGCCGTGGGATGTGACTAAAAAGTAAAGTACATCTACTGAAGAAAGAGGTACACATGCATGAAATAGAAAGCAAAGGAATATGAGTGAACCCATCATTGCCTTTGTATATTCTTTGTTGTGTAGATTGTCCCCCTTCCAACTTGTTCCATCTTTGTCTTCACAATTCAAAGCATGGTACCTAAAAGTAAAAGAAAGGAATCATCAATAAAGAGCTCAGGTTAATCCATATTCCTACACTGTCCTAATTCATGCATATGGATCTCTAACCAATAGAAGATATATAGTACCTAAAAATCAAACTACATAGCTTACTCAAAAGAAGAAATAGAAAAGAAAATAAGAAAAATGGATACAAGAGAGGCCAAGAGCCTAATTATTTTCTAACTATTTTCTTAAGTGTGTAGGTACAAGTTGCAGACAAGTAGAAAAGGACCATGTACATGCTTTGGAAAGAAGGGTTAATGTAACTCAAAACTCAGATATCTTCTATAAAAGGAAAAGGTTATAGTACAGAACAAAGAAGATGCATGTAGACAATGTACACTTTCCATAGATTTCAGTCAAGGAAGAGAGAATTCTGGAAAACTTTTGGCAAGGCTTTCGCCATGTGAAATGGACATTTTAAATTTTCTAGAAATGCTACCATCAAAGAAGTATAGTATCTAAGCAAAGAAATAAGATGATGGTATTTCAACAAAGCATCTGAATCAAGGCTTATGCCTACTAATGGTGTTACATGAATGAGAAATTGTTTTCAAAAGGCCACATACAAGGTACAAAGATCTCATTAAAATCAAGAATAGATTAAAGAATCAAAAGGAGTAAAGAAGCGTGAATACCCATGCCAAAGGAAAGATACCCAAATCTGGGTTGTAATACCTCAAGCCACAAATTGAAAGATACATGGGTATATACAAATTTTGGGAAAAATAACTCATTCATACAGGACAATTAAAAATCCATACACATATTTGTTGCAATATAACTCAAAGGATCGAATACAGTTACAGGTCTACAAAAGAAAATGTAGATCCTAGCTTTGATTGAAAAACCATTAAATGGGTATCCAAAAAATCAGGAAGGAAGCAAAAACTTACTGGTAAAATCAAAAGTTGAGCAAACCCTCAAGGATCATCAAACTTAGAGCCAAAAGGGATAACCCACAATGATTTTTTGACTCAGAGATCAAGGTTTCACAAAAAAATGACATCTTAAGTATAAAATATCAGAGAATATGCCTCTATCACACTTGGGAAATCAAAGAAATCAGAGCTTAAGAATAAACTACCATGGCGGCCTTTCTTTTATACAAGCCAAATATTTCATAATATTCGAGCTAAAATATGCAAATACCCACAACAGACATGGATCTATCTCACAACGAGCTCAAAATTTCAAAGAAAAGCATGACTACCCACGATGCAAGAATGCCAGATCTAGAGATATGATTCAAAAGTAATGGTTTTTTAGGGCACAAGGTAGTGAATCCATCAATATAAAAGCCTATTAATACAAAATCGTGTTTTGAAAGATGAAGTAGCAGAGAGACAAAGTAAAAGGGTGAGCCAAATATTGATCGAAATGAGCAATATACAGTCAAGAGATTACAAAAACACAAGCCATGACTACCTTGCTCAAAATAATGGTGTTACAGGTGCAAGAAAGCAACAAATGATCATTTTTACAGGAGGGATAAGCTCACAAACCTGCAACAATGGCGGCCATAGAATCTTCGCAGAGCTCCTACAGGCACAAGATCTCTTTTAAAGAAAATCTGAGCTCGAAGACAATGACAACTGGTTAAAAATTGACCAGATCTCACGCGAAGAAAGCCAAGTAATAGAGCTTGAAGGCTTCATCAATGGTTGTCATTAAAAAAATTTTTTTAGAGTTCGTTTAGCTCGACTAGAGCTCAAGAATGAAAATGTGAAAGATTAGGGTTTTGAGTGTTTTACTCATCAATGATCCAAAGTAACCTAACTCACTCTGAGTTAATGATCAGAGGATCGATGGCCATGAATCAAAAGTACAGAGGTCAAAAGTACAAATGGATGAGGATGGAACCCAAGTTCTTTAATTAATGAAAATGTCGAAAAACATAAGATCAACGAATGAGGTTACATCATACAAAAGATCAATGGATGAAATCAAATCACCAAAATCGATGCAAACCCCAGCTTGACTCATGAAAATGGTGGGCCCATTTTGTAAAACTTGGCACTTTTCATATTTTGCAAAATTGTCAAAAAAATTCTACAAACCCGCAAGCCCGCAAGAGTACACATGGCCCTTTTATTGTAGAGGTGGAAAAGCGGAAGGGCAGAAAAAAATTCCTTTAAAACCTTAAGCTTTGCAAAAAGGAACAAAGTTTTAAAGCGGCCCGAAACTCCGCCAGAGAAAGTCAAAACATCAAAAGTCAAAGTATTGAATAAACTAAAGGCGGGTCATCGGGCCAATTTGAAACTTTGAACCTTTTGTTAAAAGGGTTAAATTTATAAAATTTCCCCGTGGCTCCACCCAAGGACCAAACAAAGCATCATATTGAAAGCGGAAGTTCAGAACGAGTATTTTGAGACTTTGAACTTTAAAAAAAAAAGGAAGAAAAGTGTTAAAGTCACCCACTGACTCCATCCAAGCATCAAAAGTTGAAATCGGGGAAGCGGGCCGCCAGGGCATTTTTAAATTTTAAGCTTTTTTTTTCAAAAAGTAGCAAAGGGAATATAGAAGGCACGACTCCACTACAAAAAATAGATAGAGACATGTGTAAGGCCCAGATTAAAAGTGAATGGGCAAGCCGAATATTTTAAAATGCACATTTTTTATCAAAAAATAAGGAAAAAATTTTCCAGGCCCATTTTTGGATCAATTTTTTCCTACGTGGATGGTCTTTTTCAAATAATGAATTACAAAGTTCTTCAGAAAGCCTTCAGTCAAGCTTGAGGTCTGCAACAATGGCAGAATTTCTTTTCTCACAAGAAGCTTGAGGAGTTATTAATGGCAGCCACAAAAAAAATTTTTACAGAGCTTGGCTAGCTCGAATGGAGCTCAATAATTTAATTACCAAAAAATGACTAAGTCTACAATATTTTTGCATCTAAATCTGAGCCCTGAGTTCACCAGATTCAATCATGGTTAGAAAATAATTAATTTTTCTCACTCACAAAAGAGTAAAGTTGCATGCCTTCACAAAATTTAGAAAAGGACAGATCAGCAAAAAGACATGAGTCTGCATGCACATGAAGAAGACTTGCTCAGCAAGCAAAGCTTATTTTTAGCAAATCATCCACTCATGCTTTTCTTAAAATAGACATGCTTTTCTTAAAATAGATCAATCAATTACAGTTGACTAGTTGTAACCAAGGCTATTAATGCCTATTTGTAATTGCATGTTCTATTTTTATCCCTTTATCTATTATTAAATAAAGGATAAAAATAGCATGCATGGGTGAGTACAAGCCTTGGGCTATTTTTGGGAAGGGGGTGAACTTTATTTTTCTATATATTGTGTGCCTTTGCAAAACACAAAGGAACTTCTGGAGGACTTTTTGGATATAGGAGTACTGAAGCAATTTTTTTCTAGTTTTTCCTTCTGAGTGTGAAGAATTTCTGCCTTCCCAATTATTTGCAGTCTTGTGTATGTTTCTATTAGTCTTGTGAATGTAAATTCCCTGATTAATCATCTTACCTTGTTACAAATTCAATATTTTTTGCATGATATTAATGTGCATGTTTAGCTTAGCAGTATTATTGTGATAATCTCCCTCAATACCTCCAAGTGTTTTTCCCTTAATATTCTTAAAAAAACTATTGGTTCGTGCACCAAAATCCTTCACATATCAATTGTGCATATACTCAATCAAATCCCTCATAAAATTTGGTGTATCACCTTAGTTTTAATTACTTTATAGTCATCTTTTACCCTTAAACCCCATAAATCAATTTAGGATACATCAACAAGGAACCGGCCTTTTAATACCAGAGACTCACCTCAAAATAGGTATACCCACAGACCTGAGGTGTTTCCATTGTATCTACAAAGAGAGAGATCATCAAATTTTGCAAGCTTAGAAAACCTGCAGCCATCTCTCTATAGGGTGCACTTTTGAGAGATAACAGTTTTTGGCACACCCGGTGGGACAATGAATCAGATCTACATGCAAGTTACAAATTACAAGATCTATAACAGATTTACAATAGTTACAAAGTCACTTTCGGGAGCAAGCTGCAACAATTTATTCTAAAGATTTTAAAATCTTTTGGTGACTCCATTAAGCTGATATCAGACCAGTATTGTAGCATGTTCCATGCCTAAAGTGACTACAAGATCATCGGTAAGAGGAATTCCTCCTGAGTTTGTTTCTTTACCCTTGAATTCTGCTAGAAGGAGAAGAGTTGGTAATACTTTACCTTATAATAGACCTGGTTTTGATAACCCTCCTCCTAATATTCCTTCACCACGTATCAATTTCTCTATTAACATCCCAGTTTTTCAAATGGCTATTCAACCACCAAGGAATTTTGTGACCTTTACTAATGGCAGTCCATTAGTAATCCCAATCTACCATGACATTCCTAATGTTGCCATGAAAATTTTCCATCATTCACGGGTGAAAATCAGGTTACACTGCTGAACATATCAAAGATGTTACAGCCCTATGTGCAGTCCATAATATCACTCATGAAGACGTAGCTTTAAGACTTTTAGCTGCATCTTTTAAAGGGAAGGCCTTGCAATGGTATAGAAACCTAGAAATTGGAAGCATAAGAACTTGGGATAACTTAGGTGAAAAATTGCTGAAACAGTTCCAGGATAATTCAATCATTTGTCTCTCATTGAACAATTGTCTACTATTAAAAGAGCTCCCAATGAGTTTATGTCCAGTTTCAATATCCATTTTTCCAAAACTTGGGAGAGAATTCCAGCAAGTGTCAAGCCTCAAGCTTGATCATGCTTTCCTTTATTATCTTAGAGCATTAAACAATGATATCTCAACTATGATTCAGTCAATGGGGGAGAGACACTCCCAACAGCCTACGATATCACTATCCAAGCTGAAAATAGTCTTATTCAAGCTGGAAAATTGGCACCAAGGCCTTCAATGCCATTTTTGGCAGATCTAGTACCTATTCCTCAGCCTATTACAATCATAGAACCTATTGTTGTAGCTCCATCAGATGATGTATTTAAAGCTTTGCAAACTATGGGAAATAAATTGACTTTGATTGAAAATAGAATTGCATTACCTAGCAGACCCTATCAGGCTCCTTATCAAGCAAAATCAATAGAATCAACAAAACAGGCAGCCCTATCAACAGAATCAAAATTATAGGCAGCCTTACCAGTAAAGGCAATTTGACCCAAAGGCTCCTAGTTCATCTAACACTTTAGTCCTAGTTAATATGGCTATAGAAGAGTGGTGTCAACCTTGCAATCAACCTCATTCAGTAAAGTTACCCAAATGCTTTTCTAAATCTAAATCTTGTTTGCACAACCTCAATCTAAACATTGTTCATGCCTCAAATGGAGGGTGGGCAGCAAGAAACTCATGTTCAGAAAGCACCTGAATAGAATTTAGTCAGTTTTAATGAGGAGGATTTCATTGCAGTCACTACTAGGGCTCAAGGAAAGCTCATTGAAAGTCAAAAAAAACAAAAAATAGGCCTATCCTACCTACTGTCACTGATAAGACAACATCTACAATTCCAAAGTCAACCAACAACCCTGTTGTTCCTAAAAAAACAAGTGTTCCAATTGATAAAGGCCATCAAAAACAACTACAACCTGATCCAAGAAGACTGTTTATACCTCAGATATCCAAGGCAGCTGAAAGTAATCAATTTTTCGCTAAGGCCTACTCTAAGACAAGTTGAATCCGTCTCTAAAATTGTTTCTTCTTTTAACATTGTTGATGTAATGAAAAAGCATAACATTAACATCTCAATGTGGGATGCTCTAAGTATTCCTAGACAACAAGATTTACTTTCTCATGAACTAGCTAAGCTACAATTTTCTTCAAATACAATAGAAAAGGAAGTTCAAAAGGTAAACATGGTCCTTGGAATGTTTAAATAAGACCACATTAAAGAAGTTAAGTGGATGGTCCAGAAAAGTTCTGAATGCTCATGATATCAAGAAACCACCACCATTTTATTTATCATTGATTATTGGAGAACATCTAGTTCATAATTGCATGGTGGACAATGGTGCAAGTAGCATAGTTATGCCAAAAGCAATTGCAAAAAATTGGGTTTGCAGTATGAGCCTACAGAAAGGAGTGTCTTACAACTTGATGGAACTACAACTAATACAATTGGTATAATCAAAAATTTAGAAGTGACATTACATGCTTGCCCAAATGTTTCTATTCTGCAAGATGTTATTGTTGTGGATTTACCTCCATACTTTGCCTTATGCTTATCTAGAGATTTCATGGCAAAAATAGGAGGTTATCTCTCTTTAGATTGGTCCTTATTTTTCACTACTTATTATGGTACCAAAGTTACTATCAATTCAGAGCCATTGGCCAGATTTCACATTGAGCCTCACTCTCCAAATGCGGTGGCTAATTATTCAGCCCTAGATCAGTCTGATTTTGATGAGGTAGCTCAGGTTTCAACATTAGATGGTGTTTCTAACATGTTTATGGATGAAAATATAGTGGAAGAACATGCTCATGATCCTTTTAAGGAAGTTGAAGAACACATGTTTGGTGTGTATTGTATGCATGAAGAAAATACACCACTTCCCTTACTGTCCAAAACAGAAAGATTCAGCAGAAGGGATTTGGAAGCTTCATTTTGATGGAGCTAAGAACAAGAAAGGACAGGGAGCAGGTTTGATGCTCACTTCCCCAATGAACGAAAGGTATTTCTCAGCTTTGAGTCTCCAATTTTCATGTACTTGTAATGTAGTTGAGTACAAAGCTTTAATTCATGGCTTGCTTTGGGCTAGAAAGAGAGGTATCAACATGCTACAAATTTTTGGTGACTCTGAGTTGGTTATCAATCAAGTAAGAAATTTCAATGTTTGTAAGAATCCATTAATGAAGTCTTACAGACATAGAGTTTTAGACTTAATGGAAGATTTCGATGCTATTAACATTCAGTCTATTCCTAGAGCTGAAAATAAGCATGCAGATAGACTTGCAGTAGTTGGGGCTAGTTTTGAAGTGCTTGGAACAGATTGAAAATAGCAAAATCCAGCCTCATATAAAGTTAATTTTCAGGCCCTCAATACCTGATAATGATTCAAATTGGAAAGTTTTTTAAAGTGATGATCAAATCTATAGGTTTTTGTAGCAAGAAGCTGAGTTTTCTGCAGTTAATCAAGATAAATTACAACACTTATATGGTGATCAAATTGTTCAGTTGAAGACAAATAAACTACCTCGAGGTCTGGTCACATTGGAAGACATCTTCAACACTGACGATCAGTTAAGAAAGGTCAAGACTAAAATGTCAACCCACGATAATTACGAAGAGATCTCGGTTGATGAAGGGAAAAAGCTATTTCTTGGAAAGGTATGTTCCTTAGCTGAAAAAAGTCATTTATTGATCTAAAGGAATTTAAGGATGTTTTCTCTTGGAAATACAAGACCTGAAAGGATTTGATCCTAGTTTAGCACAACATACAATTGAGTTGCAGCCAAATTCTAAACCTATTAGATAGAAACAGAGGCCTGTAAATCCCAAAATAGAACCTCTGATGAGGAAAGAATTATCTAAGTTGATTGAATCAGGTATTATCTTTCCAGTTAAGCATTCAAGTTGGGTAGCCAATCTTGTTCCTGTTAGGAAGAAGAATGGAGAAATCAGACTATGTGTAGATTTTAGAGATCTTAATAAGGCTTCATTAAAAGATCATTACCCACTCCCAAATATGGATCAGATTTTGAGAATAGTTTCGGTTCAAATAGACTATCTCTTCTAGATGGTTATAGTGGATATAATCATATTTTAGTCCTGGGAAGAAGATAGATATAAAATAACTTTACCACCAAGTGGGGTACTTATGCTTACAAAAGGATGCCTTTTGGTCTTTCAAATGCTGGTGCAATGTTTCAACATGCAATGCAATGGACATGGATTTTCACAGCTTATTAAATAAATGCATCCTTTTTTATTTAGATGATGTTACTGATATTTTCAAAATATTCTGAAGAACATCTAATGCATTTAAGGTAGACTTTTCAGTTATGCAGGCAATTTGGAATATCTTTGAATCCACTTAAGTCTATCTTTTCAGTACATCAAGGCAAATTACTTGGTCATATTGTTTCTAAGAAAGGTTTAGCAATTGATCCTTTCAGGATCAAAGCCATATCACAACTATCATTTCCCCATCATAAGAAGGCATTATAGAGTTTTCTTGGAAAAATCAACTTTGTTAGAAGATTTGTTCCATATTTTGCAACATTGGTTAAACCACTCACAACTATGCTAAAGAAAGAGAAAACTTTCTCTTGGACCAATGAAGGGAGAGAAGGATTTGAATCAATCAAAGTAGCTATCTCTCAAGCTCCTACTCTTGCAAATCCAAATTTTGATAAATATTTTACAATGTATGCACTCACAGGAGCTGAAACAATCTCAACTATCTTGACTCAATTCAATGATGAAAATATTGAATAGCCTATTGCTTTCTTTGGATAGAGCTTGCATGATTATGAAACAAGGTACACATTCCTTGAAAAAAAGTACTTTCAGTAGTTAGAGGACTAAATAATTTCAAGTATATGCTTTTGAACAATAAAATCCATGTTCTTGTTTCTCATCCAAGTGTGAAAGCATTCTTACTAAATAAGGAGTTGAATGAGAAAAGAGAAAACTGGATAATGAAGGTCATGGAGTATGATGTTGATATTCGGGTTGCTAAGATGGTTCGAGGGAAAGGTTGTGTGAACATCTAATTGCTGATATGGAAAAATAACAAGTTACAGAACCAGGATGATTCAAAACAACATGCTGAAATTGCGTATCAACAATCAAAAATTATGGTTCAACTAGAAAATCAGCAACCTGAGTCAGTTCAAGAGTTTCAGAATCAAGATGGATGACTGATTGATTAACTACTTATAACATGGGACCTATCCAAAGGTATGGACAAAAATAAATGAATATATTTTAGGTTACAAGTTGTACATTATATCTTTATTGATGGTGTGTTGTTCAAAAGAGATATAAATGGAATTTTGTTGCGATGTGTTGATTATGATAAAGTTTAGAAAATATTGTCAAAATTCCATGAAGGACCCATAGAGGTCATTTCTCAACACATACCACAACCTTAAAAATTATGAAAGATGGTTACTATTGGCCTAGCATATTCAAAGGACTATTTTGAATGGATTAGAAAGTGTAAAAAATGTGCTTTCTTTGTTGGTAAAGAAATGTCTAGCTTCACTACCTTTACAACCTATTTCAGTTGATCAGCCTTTTATGCAGTGGGGTCTTGACTTTATCGACATGATAAACCCACCTTCTTCACAAGGACATAAGTGGATCTTAACTACTACAGATTATTTTACATGATGGATTGAAGCAATAGCCTTGAAGGATGCTAATGAAACTTTGATACTATCCTTTTATGAAGGTATAGTCTACAGATTTGGTGTTCCAACAACTATCATATCAAATAATGCTTTAGCATTCCTTGGTGCAAAGATAATAGATTGGGCTATCAACCATGGAATCTATCTAAGTTCTTCATCTAATTATTACCCACAAGGTAATGGCTTAGCTGAGAGTACTAACAAGAATCTTTTAAGGATCATTAGAAGAACACTTAAAGATAATCAAAGAGCTTGGCATCTGATGTTGAATTCAACACTTTGGGATGACAGAGTGACTCCTAAAAGATCAGTTGGAAATTCACCATACAAACTTGTGTATGGAAAAGAAGCAAGAATGCCTATTTCAGTTGAGTTACCTACATTGGATTTGCTACATCAAATGGAGCTTCTTGAGAATGAACCATTGCAGGTTCATTATGCAGAGTTAATGGAATTACAAGAGCTAAGAGATCAAGCTCATTTGAATATGGAAAAGAATCAGAAATAAATGAAGAAGACTTTTGACAAGAAAGCCAAATTTAGAGTCTTCAATGAAGGAGATATTGTGTTAAAATGGGATGTTGATCATGTGCAAATCCAGGAAGACACTCAAAGTTTGATACAATCTGGAGTGGTCCTTACATGATTTCAGCTTGCAAGGAACACAATGCTTTTTCAACTTTTGAAGCTGAATGGAGAGGAACTTCCCATTCCTATGAATGGTATGTTTCTCAAACACTATTATTGAAAATCTTACAGTGATTGTTAGAGTAGGATTTTCCCTTCAATAAGTGCGTTTCTACACATTGCATCATTTTCAATTCAATAAGTGCATTCATGCATGTGATCTGGTTTACCAGATCCTTTCCCGTTTTAGTTCCATTTTGGAAAGGGTTGGACCTTTCAAAAAGGTAGATTTTGGTTATATGCTTTGGACTCCATGCCCAATGGACAAGAGCAAGGCACTAGTCTTTAAGCTAGCAGGTAGCTTTCCCCACAGGATCACCAAAAATGTTGACAATTTTTTCACTTGTGCAAAAATGGGCAACTCAAACTTCATCATTACGATGAAAGTCATGGGTGAAGTATACCTAAGCTAAGGAAGTTATGATGTTATTAGTTACTTGCTTGAATTAATTAATGATTAAGTGAAATCTACAGCTATGTGTGTGTTACAAAATGTAATAGATCACATAGTCTACAATTTCATGATACCTTCAACAAAAGAACACAAAGGCCCCAAAGGATAGCTGTGTTGTCTTGATGAAGACACCAATTATAGAGTAGGTGAAGTGTTGAGTTTTGGGACAACAAACATAAGTGCAAGATTACAGAAATCAGAGTTCATTACTAAATGTTACAGTTCTCATTAATTTCTTTCCTTCATGTTTAAGACATTCAATTATATGACTGAGTTGTTTAGTTCATCATACACTCCATTCAGAAGCTTGAAATGCAGAAGGAAATACACAACTCAATTTCAGAATTCAATGTTTTATTCACAAGGAAGGTCAAATGTTTCCCACACAAGCCATGGGATGTGACTAAAAGTAAAGTACATCTACTAAAGAAAGAGGTACACATGCATGAAATAGAAAGCAAAGGAATATGAGTGAACCCATCATTGCCTTTGTATATTCTTTGTTGTGTAGATTGTCCCCCTTCCAGCTTGTTCCATCTTTGTCTTCACAATTCAAAGCATGGTACTTAAAAGTAAAAGAAAGGAATCATCAATAAAGAGCTCAGGGTTAATCCATATTCCTACACTATCCTAATTCATGTGCATATGGATCTCTAACCAATAGAAGATATATAGTACCTGAAAATCAAACTGCATAGCTTACTCAAAAGAAGAAATAGAAAAGAAAATAAGGAAAATGGATACAAGAGAGGCCAAGAGCCTAATTATTTTCTAACTATTTTCTTAAGTGTGTAGGTACAGGTTGTAGACAAGCAAAAAAGGACCATGTACATGCTGGAAAGAAGGGTTAATGTAACTCAAAACTCAGATATCTTCTATAAAGGAAAAGGTTACAGTACGAACAAAGAAGATGCATGTAGACAATGTACACTTTCCATATTTTAGTCAAGGAAGAGAGAATTCTGAAAAATTTGGCAGGGCTTCACCATGTGAAATGGACATTTTAAATTTTCCAAAAATGCTACCATCAAAGAAGTATAGTATCTAAGCAAAGAAATAAGATGATGGTATTTCAACAAAGCATCTGAATCAAGGCTTATGCCTGCTAATGGTGTTACATGAATGAAAACTATTTACAAAAGGCCACATACAAGGTACAAAGATCTCATTAAAATCAAGAATAGATTGAAGAATCAAAAGGAGTAAAGAATCGTGAATACCCATGCCAAAGGAAAGATACCCAAATCTGGGTTGTAATACCTCAAGCCACAAATTGAAAGATACATGGGTATATACATATTTTTGGGAAAAATAACTCATTCATACAAGACAGTTAAAATCCATACACATATTTGTTTAATATAACTCAAAGGATCGAATATAGTTACAGGTCTACAAAAGAAAATGTAGATCCTGGCTTTGATCGAAAAACCATTAAATGGGTATCCAAAAAATCAAGGAAGGAAGCAAAAACTTACTGGTAAAATCAAAAGTTGAGAAAACCCTCGAAGGATCATCAAACTCAGAGCCAAAAGGGATAACCCACAATGATTTTTGACTCAGAGATCAAGGTTTCACAAAAATAATGACATCTTAAGTATAAAATATCAGAGAATATGCCTCTATCACACTTGGGAAATCAAAGAAATCAGAGCTTAAGAATCAACTACCATGGCGGCCTTTCTTTTTATACAAGCCAAATATTTCATAACAGTCAGAGCTAAAATATGCAAATACCCACAATAGACATGGATCTATCTCACAATGAGCTCAAAATTTCAAAGAAAAGCATGACTACCCATGATGCAAGAATGTCGAGATCTAGAGATATGATTCAAAAGTAACGGTTGTTTAGGGCACAAGGTAATGAATCCATCAATATAAAAGCCTATTAATAAAAAATCAGTGTTTGAAAGAGATGAAGTAGCAGAGACAAAGTAAAAGGGTGAGCCAAATATTGATCGAAATGAGAAATATACAGTCAGGAGATTACAAAAAAACACAAGCCACTGACTACCTTGCTCAAAATAATGGTGTTACAAGTGCAAGAAAGCAATAGATGATCATTTTTATAGGAGGGCTAAGCTCACAAACCTACAAATGGCAGCCATAGAATCTTTGCAGAGCTCCTAAAGGCACAATCTCTTTTAAATAAAATATGAGCTTGAAGACAATGACAAACTAGTTAAAAATCAACCAGATCTCAAAGAAAGCCAAGTAACAGAGCTTGAAGGCTTCATCAATGGCTTCCGTTAAAAAAAATTATAGAGTTTGATTAGCTTTAGACTAATAGAAAATCAAGAATGAAAATGAAATATTAGGGTTTCGAGTGTTTTACTCATCAACGATCCAAAGTAACCTAACTCACTCTGAGTTAATGATCAAAGGATCGATGACCATGAATCAAAAGTACAGAGGTCGAATGGCTGAGGATGGAACCCAAGTTCTTCAATTAATGCAAATGTCAAAAAATAGAAGATCAAAAGATAGAGATCAATGAGGTTACATCATAAAAATGTATCAATGGATGAAATCAAATCAAAAGAAAATTGATGCAAACCCCAAATGGATCACTTGAATCAACTTGAAAATGGTGGGGCCATTTTGCAAAACTTGGCACTTTTCATATTTTATAAATTGTCAAAAAAATTCTGAGACCCACAAGCCCGAAAGTACAAAGTGGCACATTTTATTAGTAGAGGTGGAAAAGTGGAAGGGGGGAAAAAAAATTCCTTTAAAACATTAAGCTTTGCAAAAAGGAACAAAGTTTTAAAACGCCCCAAAACTCTCACACTGAGAAAGTCAAAACATCAAAAGTCAAAGTATTGAATAAACTAAAGGTGGGTCATTGGGCCAATTTGAAACTTTGAACCTTTTGTTAAAAGGGTTAAATTTATAAAATTTCCCCGTGGCTCCATCCAAGGACCAAACAAAGCATCATATTGAAAGTGAAAGTTTGGAGCATCAGAGTATTTTGAGACTTTGAACTTTTAAAAAGGAGGAAGAAAAGTGTTAAAGTCACCCGCGACTCCATCCAAGCATCAAAAGTTGAAATCGGGGAAGTGGGCCACCAGGGCATTTTTAAATTTTAAGCTTTTTTTTTTTTGAAAAAAGCAAAGGGAATAAAGAAGGTTGTTAAGTCTCCACTGGACCAAATAGATAGAGACACGTGTAAGGCCTAGATTAAAAGTGAATGGGCAGGCCAAATATTTTAAAATGCACAATTTTTATCGAAATGATAAGGAAATATTTTCCAGGCCCATTTTTGGATCAATTTTGTCCTACGTGGATGGTCTTTTTCAAAGTAATGAATTATAGAGTTCTTCAAAAAGCCTTCAGTCGAGCTCGAGGTCTGCAACAATGGTGGAATTTCTTTTCTCACACAGGAAGCTTGAGTAGTTATTAATGGCGGCCACAAAATTTTTTACAGAGCTTGGCTAGCTCGAATGGAGCTCAATAATTTATTACCAAAAATGACTAAGTCTACAATATTTTTGCATCTAAATCCAAGCCCTGAGTTCACCAGATTCAATCATGGTCAGAAAATAATTAATTTTTCTCACTCACAAAGAGTAAAGTTTCATGCCTTCACAAAATTTAGAAAAAAGGACAAGATCAGCAAAAAGATAGAGTCTGCATGCACAGGAAGAAGACTTGCTCAGCAAGAAAAGCTTATTTTTAGCAAATCATCCACTCATGCTTTTCTTAAAAATAGACATGTTTTTCTTAAAATAGATCAGTCAACTGTAGTTGACTAGTTGTAACCGAAGGCTATTAATGCCTATTTGTAATTGCATGTTCTATTTTTATCCCTTTATCTATTATTAAATAAAGGATAAAAATAGGATGCATGGGTGAGTACAAGCCTTGGGCTATTTTTGGAAGGGGTGAAATTTATTTTGCTATATATTGTGTGCCTTTGCAAAACACAGGGAACAACTAGAGGACTTTTTGGATATAGGAGTACTAAAGCAATTTTTTCTAGTTTTACCTTCTGAGTGTGAAGAATTTCTACCTTCCCAATTATTTTCAGTCTTGTGTATGTTTCTATTAGTCTTGTGAATGTAAATTCCCTGATTAATCATCTTACCCTATTGCAAAATTTAGTAGTTTCTGCATGATATTAATGTGCATGTTTAGCTTAGCAATATTGTTGTGATAATCTCCCTCAATACCTCCAAGTGTTTTCCCTTAATATTCTAGAAGAATTGTTGGTTCATGCACCAAAATCCTTCACATATCAATTGTGCATATACTCAGTCAAATCCCTCATACAAATTTGGTGTATCACCTTATTTTTAATCATTTTACAATCATCTTTTACCCCTAAACCCCAAAAATCAATTTAGGATACATCAACAAGGAACTGGCCTTGATACTAGAGACTCACCTCAAAATAGGTATAACCACAGACCTAAGGTGTTTCCATTGTATCTTCAAAAGAGAGATCAAATTTTGCAAGCTTAGAAAACCTGCAGCCATCTTTCTCTATAGGTGCACTTTCGAGAGATAACAAGAAAATTGGTTTTGTACTTAAGAATTTTTAAGCGCTCAAATCTGTAAAATTTAATCTATGAATAGTTTTTAATCTCTTATCACTCTTTAACTATGTTCGGCTACTTCTAATGAAACCAACATCATTTCATTTATTAAAATTTTCTTCAACTCCTCCTTCCCACTACCTAACACTTAACATGTGTAGATGGCCATTGGATAGTGCATTCCCACCACCACATTGCATTTTCCTATAAAATTTTGTAGAAAAATATTATCTTTTAATGAACTACTTAATAATGAAACATTGAAACACACAAATTGATATTTCTTGTTATTTACTATACTCCCAAAATAGCACTCCACTATTTTCCTACCACATACACGGTAGGTATTTCTGCTGTAAGCCCTTGTTTTGTCTACATTACCTTAGGAGATTATGGATTTCTGTGACACTTTTGAATCACTCTTTCACTATACATTATTCTTTTATAATAGATTTACTATTTTTATCTATTAGACCCCTATTGTTTTAGTGAAAATTTTATTATTAAAATATTTTTTTGACCCATTTGACTTTTTACATTTTGTTGTGTTTGTAGTGAGTGCCCCTTGTTATCATTTATTCATTGGAATTTATTTTAATTATTCATTTTATTATTTATATAATCATTCATTGAATTTGACATATTTTCATGGAATTGTTGACCACTCAAGGCCTATAGATGGATACTATTACCTTTTGATTGGATTGAGCATGGCCCATGAAATTTCTCATTTTGAACGAGCATGGACAAAAAATAATAAATGCACAAAATAACCTTAAATTATAATACAAATTATTTAGTAACTAGATGCCACAAGATACCCATCCTAATTATTCTTTGAAGAACGTACATATGAACCATAATATTGTTTCATAAGGCATAAATTTGATGGTAACATAATGCATGCTAGAAAATATAAGAAATAAGAAATTGTATCAATGCCTTAATTTCCCCCTTTCTTCACCTAACATTCACTTAGATGTACACTTTTTTACAGCATATACTTAATTTACAACACATTTACCTTCACAATCAACTATAGATCAATGAAAGAATGAGAATAGGGAAATAGATTTACATTTTATCACCTTCACTTGTCCATTTCATTTAGCTGGAGGTGCTTTGTATGATATGATCTTCTCTATCTTTTGCTATTTTGTATATGTGCTCATGTATAATTAAATATGATAGATGAATTGAAACTAACACCTAATAGTTCCAAAGAAAATATAACTAAACAAAAACCATCAAGATAAGAGCTTATGGAGACTAAAATTCTTCAAATGCATGCAACTTTGAACAAAATCAAACTAACATACTAAGATGATCTCTACTCTTTAGATTGCTAAACTACAAATGAACCTAGATAGATCCATAGCAATAAAAGTTGATTGTTTGATATCAAGGTTTGAGAATGGAATCTCATCAAGAATGGCTATAAGGCCATTTTGATTCTTCCCATATTACTCAAGATTTGAGTGATTAGATGCAAGATGAAGATGTTAGCTCAATTCTAATGGAGAATTCTCAAGATCAAAATGCTTATAGTTTATGTTATATGCATGTAAGGTGTAAGAAGAAAGGTAGGAAGAGGGTTTTCTTATATATCTTTCCAGTTGGGGTAAGGCTATGGATTTGGTAAATGTGGGATAAAGGGAAAAGTAACTTTAGTTTAGTTTACTAAAGCTAGGTGAGTTAGTATGTGGGTTAGTACTTTAGTTAGCACTTTATGGGAATTGGGGTGCATATAATTAATCAAAGGTGATTAATTAATAGGCTAGGAGTAAGCCTTTTTAGGTTATTTAGAGGAAGATTAGTGTGATTTAGGGATTTAATAGAGGAAAATGGATCAATAAATGGTAATTTATTGATTTAGGCTAGCGGTCGTAATTAATTAAGAATAATTAATTGACCTAGGTAGAAGTGGACATTAATTAATGAAAGGTCATTAATTGACATCCTGAGTGATAAGAGGGTTAATTAATTAGTGAAATGTAATTAATTAATGGTGTGTTGAAGAGAAAATTTTTGAATAGAAAAACTTGTGGATTTCTCACAAAATCTCTGGGAATCTGAGTCCCTCTACTTAACCGGTCCAGCTGTCGTATATGCATGCAGTGAGTAAATGTAGATTTTCCTTATGGCCTTGTGGCTAGGGATCCAATGGGGGAACTCTAATGACCATGTGGAAAAGCTAGAAAATACATGCAAGAGAAGAATTTTTAGGAGATCAAGAAAGGGAGTGAGAATATTAGACACGATAAACTAATGTTGCAAGTAGGAAATCAGAGACTTGAATTATACTAGTTGGAAATTACATCACGATGTATTTAAATTAAGAGGAAACAATACTACAAACAAAAAAAGATGAGGTAATATTGAGAACTCAAATTTTCTAAAATCCTCTCATCAAAAAGGATAGAAACTCCTTCATGTATTGGTGCTCATGTAGAAATTGTACATAGTGTAGGAAATAGAAGAAATTTGAGAATGAGGGGAATGGAAGAATTTGGCTATTTCCTTTGTTCTCTCAAGGTAGAATGCACTCTTGAGCTTACAAAATTAATGACCAACCACTTTGAGATGGGAATGGATTTACAATTTATAGAATAGACTCGACTCCTCATCTTCCTCATGACCCTCCATATGCCTTATTTCTAGCTTTAGACTATTCATATTCCTACAAAATATTTAAGTCCCTTTTATAAAATCAAGGTGAATTAATTTACATTATGTTTCTAAAGTCACTTTTGGGTGACTTAAAGGCATATCAAAAAGTGCTAACCCCAACGTGAAATTAGAATATTGGAAAGTGAGAGAAAGTTGGGGGGAAGAGGAGAGAAAGAGAGAGAGAAGAAGAAGAGGATATGTCATTCCCAATGAATTTCGGGGATCCTCATTGATGGAAAGCTCCAAATGCAAAGTGAAAGTATGAATTCTCAAACTCCTTGTACACTTTACAAATTCTTCAAATAAGCTCATGGATGCTTTCCAAGTTGAGTGAATTGTTCCGCTAATGACTGAAACTCCCCACCTGTGTATGAAATACTTGCAACCTGAACTATGTAGTGGGTGTCGAAAAAACATTATTCAATTCCTGAGATGATCTTCCCTTTATGCCTCTTTGTACCAAACTTTCCATTTGAGAATAACCTACTATTAATAGTAAGTTTCCAGATGGAAGGCTTACTTTTTTTTTTGAAGGTGATTTTTTCCTCTTCTTAACCATTTTTATGTGATGAACTCCCTCATTCTATCCTGCACACACTACCCTTGCCTCGGCCTCCTTTTGGGTTGACCTACCATTTTTAGTAAGCACCCACATGGGGAATTTACTATTTTTACTAAGTGGTCATTTTAACTATTTTCTACTCCAGAAAATCATTCTAGCTTCCTAGTGACTTTGGGTATGCACTACTTTCACCACAACTTATTTTGATGATGAATTTCCAAACATAACAAGTTTGTATAAGAAAACTTACTAATTTTAGAATGTGTGTTTCTAGTGCTTAGTTTGTGATGGAACATATTTTTTAGAATCGTATCACCGTCAAGGCCCCATCCTAAAAATTTCACATTATTTTTCCCACTAGAATGCCGGGAAATAAAATTTAAAATTTTCACCTAACAGTGGCTTCAAGCACAGAGCTACAATGGCGGCCACTAATGGAGCTGAAAATTTGTAGTTTTAGTTTTTGTCTTTGTTTACAATGAAAAAAATCCATTGCGATATGTTTTTCATTTGGAGCTCTTGTGCATGTTTTTTGCTCATTTCCATTTCCAGAATGATGGGAAATTTGACGAATGTGACTTATTGCATGAAATGAGGATTTTGTTGGAACAAATAATTCTAGGCACCATTTGACCTCTATTTTATGGAATCATGATCATCTTAAAAAATATGGAAGTCTGTTGAAGATGGAACCTCGATCTAATTTCTATCTTATCAGATATGAAGATTTTTTGATCGGGTGAGTTCACGATTATCTGGCAAAAAACCTTCATTTTCTTCAGCACTTTCGATCATTCTTTCCCCTAAAACCTATGAACTTTCATGGAATGGATTTTTATGTGGCCATGGCAGAGCTGGTTTGGATCAGAAATGGATGACTGGGTGTGTGGACAATCTTGAGAAAACTCATGGCATGGTGAGGAGCTGTGGAGGAGAAATGAGAGGAAGAAAACGGCTAAGTTCTGGATTTGAATTTTTAAAAAATGTGCATAGAGGGGCTGGGCACATTTTTATGTTCCTAACATCCCTCACCTTAGGGAAATTTTGGAAATCAAATTCCATGGTGTGCAAGAGGATGGCACGTGTCCTCAATCCGATTGCAAGATATTTTCTTGAAAAACCACTAGAAGCACTAGGGGCTGAAATCTGGTCACATGGATGACCAAAAACTATTAGTGAGAAAACTTTTAGGTGGAAAAAATTGTGGAGTTCTTGCAAACACTCTAAGAATCTAATTTCGTCTACTTAACCGGTGTAACTTCGTATTTACATGCACGAGAAAATGTAAATTTCTGGGTGGCCTTATGGTGGGGATCCAATAGGGGCACTCCACTGACCTTGTGAAAAATCTAACAATCCCTTTCTAGGGAAGAATTTATATGGAAGTGGGAAAAGGAGTGAGAATATGAGGTAGAATAACTAATGTTACAGGTAGAAAATCAAAATCCTACATACACTAGTTAGAAACTTCATCACATGCATTTGTGAGAAGAAACAAATCTGAAATAACAACCAGACCAAATAGATTTTATTAATCACAAAATATCAAGAAACCCCTTAGTCAAAGAAATCTAGAAATTCCTTCTTATTGTATTGATTTCTTAAACAAAAGTTGTACATAGTGTGGGAATCGAAGAAATTTGAGAGTGGAGGAAAGTAGAAGAAAATGGCTATCTCCTTTGCTTTCTCTATGTACAATGCACTCTTGGGTTTACAAGATCAATGGCCAACCCTTTGAAATAGGAATGGCGTTACAATTTATAGAATAAGAGATGACTTATCATCTACTCCCAATGGCTTTTCATATTTCCTTGCACAACCTAAAAAAAAAAATCTTCCTAGAGAATATTAAGTCCATTTTATAACATAAATGTGACTTATTACATTAAGAACATTAAGACATATGATAAATTGCAACCCTAACGCAAAATTAGAATATTGGAAAGTGAGAGAATGTTGGGGGAAGAGGAGAGAGAAAGAGAGAGAGAAGAGGAAGAGGAGAAGTCATTCTCAATGAAGTTCATTGATCCTTGTTAATGGAAAGCTTCAAATGCAAGGTGAAACTCGAATCTTCTAACTCCTTGCACACTATAAAACTCCTTCAAAGTATCTCTCGAATGCTTGCTAAGTTTAGTGAATTGTTTTGTTGATGATCGTAACTCTTATCATGCGTATGATATATCTGTGATCCAAACTATATAGTGAGTGTCAAAAACATTGTCCAGTTCCTTGAGATGATCATCCCTCTATGCCTCATTGTGCCAAACTTTCCCTTTGAGAACAACCTACTATTAATAGTAAGTGTCCAGATGGAAGGCTTACTATTTTTAGTGAGAGGTGATTTTTGCCTCTTCTCGACCATCGTGATGTGATGGACTCCCTCATTCGATCCTGTGCACACTACCCTTGCCTTGGCCACTTTTTGGGTTGACCTACTATTTTTAGTAAGCACCCATATAGGGAACTTACTATTTTTAGTAAGTGGTCATTTTAATTGTTTCTTCTCTGGACAATCATTCTAGCTTCCTGGTGACCTTGGGTACACACTGCTTTCACCACAACTACTTTTGATGATGACTTTCCAAACATAGCAAGTATGTATAGGAAAACTTACTATTTTTAGAAAGTGTGTTTCCAATGCTCGATTTGTGATAGAACATATTTTTTTAGACTTGTCTCTCATCATCATGACCACATCCTCTAAATTTCACATAATTTTTCCCACTAGAATGTCAGAAATAAAATTTAAAATTTTCACCTAGCGGTTGCTTCGAGCACGGAGCTGCCATGTGTGCCATAAATTGAGCTCAAAATTTACAGTCTAGTTTTTGTCTCTGTTTGTGATGAAAAAAACTCCATTGTGATAGGTTTTTCATTTGGAGCTTGTGTGTAATTTTTTACCTTGTTTCCATTTCCGGAATGATGGGAAATCCAACGAATGTGAGTCGTTGTATGAAGTGAGGATTTTATTGGAACAAATAATTTTTGGCACCATTTGACCTCTTGTTTATTACATCATGATCATCTTGAAAAATGAGGAAGTCTGTAAAATATGGCATCTCGATCCGGCTTGTATTTTGTAAGATACAAATACTTTTTTATTTGGTGAGTTAGTGGTTATCTGTAAAAAATCCCTCATTTTCTTCATGTTCTTTGTTTGTTCACTTTTCTTTGATATTGATGCTTTGTTTTCAAGTGAATATATTTTTTTGGGCCATGGTGGAGCTGGTTTGATTAGAATTGTGGAGATTTGGATATCGGGATAAGCTTGAGCAAAGCCATGGCATGGTGAGAAACTGTTAAGGAGAAATGAGGGAAGAAACGACTAAGTGCCTAATTTGAATATTAAAAAAATGCTCATGAAAGGGTGGGGCACATTTTTTCATGTCTTATTTCCCTTACCTAAGGGATGTGAGGGAAATTATATTCCAAGGGTTGAGTAGTTAAGTCCGAAGATCACATGAGGGTCCCGTGAGGTCACATGGGGGACTGGGTACATTTTTCCAAGGTTTTTGTACCTGACCTTAGGGATTTTGGGGACATAAAATCCTGCCAGGATCCTAGTGCTGACACGTTTCCTCCCAAAAATTGACTAACTCCTGAACTGTCTCCAAGAGGGTAACTTGGAACGATGATAACTTGAGCTCCTAGTGGAATTTATTGTTGAAATTTTATATGATACTAATTCGAAATGGAATTTTAAATTCAAAGGTGGGGTATAATGTCTTTATTCATCCATTTTATACCTGAAAAATCATAATTGTGATTTGTTACTCCACTTGTGCCTGAGAAATAATTCTTGCAGACCTGATGCACCAAAGTGTTGTGAAAAATATTATTTCACCATAATGTAGGGATTAGAATCCTCTTTTTGGAGTTATTTTTTTACTCCTAAATTCATCCGAAGGTCCTGACCTTCATCTAAAGCTCAATATCTATTTTAGGCATGTGTACTTTGTGAACCCTTTTTTTAATTCAAACTTCTCCAAGTATTTCAAAACTTCCCCAAACCTTTCAAAATCATTTCCTTGATGTTATAAGGTCTTCAATTCACCTCCATGTTGAATTTGGTGCTTCCATTATTCTCCAAGGGGGTTGATCCAGTTCTGAGAATACCAACGATATTCCTTCCCAATACTGCCAGAAGATAGCATCTTTTTAGAGCTTCCTAAAATCACCTGGGGGATTAAATTGACACTCCTAAATAACCTAGGGGGAAATTTGACATTAAATATGGGGTGACCAGACTGATGGATTTGACCTGGGGTTCCTAGGAATGATAAAACATGCAAATTTTGACACAAGGGTATAATTTTTGTGCTAGAAAATTGTTAATTTCCTTGTTACACATTTGCACAATAACAACTTGATCTAGCTTGGGGACATGGCATGGACTGATCATAGTGAACACATGAAATGGAAATCGAGAATCTCAATTTTAGGCCATATACTTCATTAACTAGTGCCTTATCCATTGATCCATGTGAAGTCATGTACAACTTATAAAAAGAGGGAAAGAGAGAAGAAGGAAACACACTTACACATGAAAAGGAAATGACACACGCAACAGGAAGGGAAACACACACAATAGAAAGGGAAATACATCTAGAAATCACCTATTCTACAAGTTAGGGGACAACCTACTTTCACTAAAGCTTTTTTAATTCTTTAACAGATACCCCTAAGTGGGCAACACTGAGTGATGTTGTTCTACGAAGCCATTTACTAGTTCCAAAAAGTAGCTTCCTCTCCTTATTTGTTTATGAAATACAGGTACTTTCATAACTATATGTGTACTTGATAGGAGTGAGTCTACATGATCTTCTTGGTGATTAGGCCTTTGCTTATAAATTCCGTTACCTTCACCCTTTTTAGACTCAATTTTATAGTGTCACTACATTATGTGTTTATCCATATAGTTGGTTCTTCATTTAGCATCTTATATCTTCCCCAAAGATGATTTTTGTTCTAATCCCTTGGATTTTCTAAGTTACTTTCTTTCCCAAGTCTATGCTCATTGAGATCCTATCCATGAGAAACATTTGATTCATCCTTTATCTCTACTCCACTCGAGGTGTTTGAGTGCGACAGGAGGATCGGAGGCAAACTCACACTTGTCTTGTACATCCATGACACAAGTTAAGAGATCAAGAATCATCTCAAGGTCTTCCGTAACTTCTACTGCATCCAATATTTCTTGCACGGAGTTATGCTTTGTCATTTCCTTTAACTCTTCTTTATACGCCTTTGAAGAATCTTTATTTTGTAGCTCAAAGAAACTATATAGAGGGATTACCTTGTCATCTTGGGAATCACTGAACTCTACTAATCTTGATATTCCCACTAAAACCAACCTACTTGAGACCCAAGAACAACCTAGGATTAGTTAGGAAAAAATTATGGAATAATTTTTTTGTTTAAAAGAGTCTACAACCAGGTTACAAGATACTTGTTGTCACAAGCCGATTTCAAATCCAAATACTATTAATCGCTTATATTTTTATTAATATGACAATTATAAAAGATTATAAGGTACAAACTTAGGGTTAGATTAATCAATTTGGTTAAGAGGGTAATTTCGCACTATACCACTCTCTAACAATCTTATAAGATTCAACTCGATTTTTCTCAAAATTAATGCTCTCAAAACTTCCCAAAAACATTTTCATTAGATAAGAAATTTCCTCACCTTTTTGATGATATAAATAAGTCCTCCTAACTCCTCATATTTCTCAAGTTATGGGCTGATGGGCCTTGGGGTGAAAATTTTCCCAAGAATGGGTCTATGGGCCTAGGGAGGAAAATTTTCTTGAGGGTGATCTTGTAGGACCGTAGGAGAAATTTCACCTAGAGAAGGAATCACGGAGTGGCGGAGTGAAATTTTCCAAGGCGTGGGCCGATGGAGTGGGGAAGGAATTTATCACTTTTTCCCCTCCACGTGCCCACAAACTAGAAAGGGAAACGTGTCAAGCATTTCCAAGTGCCACGTGTCGATCCTTGATTCACGCAGGAAAAATGGAGTTACGGGGAAACATACAATTTTAGACTTTGAGCCAAAAAATGCAAGGGTTAATATTTACCCGCATCTTCGTCGACGCTTGAAAATGCTGCCACGTGGCATGATCTCATTAGCTATGGATGGTGGACTATCAAAGGGACTTAGGAAATTTAGACTTTAAAAGAAAAAGGATAAAAGGGTTAAAATGCTCCGCACCTCCGCTGATGCCTAATGATACCATGTGTCGACTAACCATTGGCTGCGGGGCTACGGGATGACGAAGAAAGTTAGGAAATTTTTCCAAAGGTATTTAATAAAAAAGTTAAATTGAACATATGGGCTCACGCGCTGCGAAAAGTACATTTCTAGGCAAGGGTGGGGATGCGGGGCCATGGAGAATTTTTAGAAAATTTTCCAAAGTTAGAATCAAAAGGGTTAAGTTAAAGTGCGCGCCCACGGAATGCATACCAAAAGTGAAGGGTGGGGCGGCGAGGGATGCAGGAAAATTTTCCAAATTTTCCCTTTTCGAACTTAGACTAATTTTGATAACAATGAGGTTTGCGGGCCAGCGGGGTGGTAGAAAACTTCATAACTTTAGCATTTTTGGAAAAAAACACAAAAGGGAAAAAAATTAAACCCATGGTCGCCACCATGAATATTTTAATCATTTAAATTTGACAGTTAGATTATTTTTTAGGCCAAAAATGAAGTAAAACTTCATAAGGCCATAACTTTTGATAGGGAACTCAATTTTTGGCAAATGAAGACTTTCTAGAAATATCTTGATGCCCTCTTTGCACAAAAACTTAAGAATTTAATTTTGATGAATTTTAAAGTGTCAATTTTGAGAAAATGTTTTTCTGTCACTTAAAAAGTGAACTGGTCATTTTAACTTGTAAAATTTTGTTCAAATTTGTCATTTTATCTTTCTCAACATGCCAACCAGGCATGGAGGATTTCACTAGGAAGGTTTTGGGATAGGTTGCAAGGTTAAATTTATTTGATTGAGTTGCATTTCAAATTACCAATTTTTACAGCAAAAAGGTCTGCAATTTTGCCTTTGCTCGATTTGAAAGTTTCTTTAAAAATTTCTTAAGTGTTTTAGTTTGTTTGGTGTCATTTTTCCTTTACAAATACAAATTGATATTTAAATTGGTCTTTTAGATTTTATAGTGTCATGCTGTTAAATTTTGATTAATATTTGTCAGTAAGAAAAATTACCTAACAGAACTTCAAATTCGAAAAGATTTGTTACATTCACCAACTTAAAACTATGAATTCATTCCATGCTAGTAAGTTGTATATTTCATCCTTCCTTCAATCCAAAGCATAAAAACACAAATGCAGTTTCTATCTTTTCCCAAAGTCAAACATTTCAGACAAAACGGATTAATACATTTCCTTCATACGCATTTCACCTTTTTTTAAAACTTTCCTACAGATAATTCATAGTGCATTTGAATGATCAGATTTCAATATAACAATGCCATTATGAAACAAAGTAAGACAACTTCTATTATTTCCATGAATCTTTTACAACCTTTTTCTTTTATTTCTCGAATCCAATATATAGAATACAATTTCTTTCACATTCCTTTCAAAGATAGAAATGGAGTATATCTCTTTCACATTTCGAATTTACAATTTTCATATTCAATACAACATATTTCCATTACAAAACATATATGAGTTCATCCACTTCAAGTGGGAAAGGTTACAATAAGATTTCATTTCAACAAGGGACTGTTAAACTGTTTTCTTTTTCTCCTTTGCTCCAGAACAACAACATGTAGATTTATCATTCTTCCAATTCTGATCACAACAAGAGTAGGGGAAAGGCAATGCTCTCCACCCAACCAAGACATCCAATGACAAGGAGAAGTCATCCTTCTTCATTGGCCCCCGAGCCCCAACCATAATGCAATAGAAGATGTGATTCAACTCATGGCAACAAGGGCTTCCACAACACACAAGCAACATTTTCACATTTAAAACATAGTCCAAAATAGAATGTAGTTTACAACTACATTAAAGCATGAAAAACAACACTGAGGCTTCATCAAGCAAGCCAAAGGAGCAAGAAACTATGGGGGATGCTACTTATGCCTCCCAAAGGGGAAATGGGTATCACCACCTAATTTCAAACCACAAAATATAGTATATCAAAGCCCTGACATGCCCTTATGCCTCCCCAAGTACCCCTTATTCCTCACATTTCCTTATGCCTCCCCAACCTCTTATGGCACCCCATAATGAGTAAATAAATGCAAGTTATTTCTTTGTAAGGTGGAACCCAAATCCCAACTCCCTCCACACTTATACCTCCCCAAAACACTTGTTCCTCCCACAAAATGAATCCCATAGTATTCTCCTACACCATTCCTAGGCCATCTACCCAACATCCCACAAATATGCCAAAACATTCACAAAAATAACAATTTCATGAAAAGAAAAGAAGCATTCCAAGAGCCAAGCTCCTACCTCTCCATGAAGGAGTTGTTCTAAGTTCCAAAACAACAAGCTTTATCCCAATGCAAGCAATCCAAATCAGCCAAGCACAAGCATGCAAAAATCTTCCAAAAACTTCTCCAAAGAAAGAGCTCCAAAACAACAAAAGAATTCACCCCCAAAAGGAGTTTCCAAGTGAAGTAACCCAAAACAAGGAAAGCAATTCAATTTTATAGAAGAGGGAAGAGAAGAGGATGAGGTGGACCCATGTAGGATGCCACATCACACATCCTCAACCCCAACCCAAAAGTTAACTTCATTCTTCAATGCATAATAAATAGGTGGGTAAATAATATGACAATTTACTTACATACTCAAATCAAGCCCATATTCCAATGGACTGAAATTAAACCATGTAAGAAAAGTGTAATTAAAACCTACAATTTGTCTTCTCAAAATGCAATATAAAACTCTAATTTAAACCCCCAACCCATAGGTATGGTTGGTAAGAAAAATTAAGAGGTATGGGATAAGTTTAACTTGTCCCGAAACCTCTAAAACCATCCTCCAAGGACAAATTCAATTTACAAGAAGGTGGGGTTTTCACACTCAAAAGTTAACTTACACATCACATACATATTACTTACACATTATTTACTCATTCTTACAACACTTTAAATCATATCCAACAACCATATTAATTACATTCTCATGATATCTTTTAATTAATTAACTTAACAACATGATTACTCACATATTAACACCACATTAATTAAATAATGAAATGGGTAAGTGCAACACATAAATCACATACAAACATTAAACAAAATGGAACAAATAAAAGAAAAACATAAAATCCCTTGGTCACATTTAAAGGTGATTCCCCCTATGGGAATCCCTAACAAAACAACCACACACAAACAATACAAGTTGCCATGGTGACCTTGTTGAATTTATCTAGAATTCCAATGTGGTTGGTCTCCAATCCCTCGATGTTTGTTGTGATATTTTAACCTACAAAACACAAATACCTCCTTTGGCCTCGTGGCCATATCAAAACATCCAAAATAATATAAATAAAATTCCAAAATCATCTAGATATATGAATCACAACAACATCCAAGAAACCAACAAGATCATTTGTAATTTTACTCAACAACTATATCATCATCAAATAATTTCCATTTCTAGGTCTACTCACAATATCCAAATATCACATGTCCGAACAACATCCATAATATAACCATGTCAAACAACATATCATCATCAATATATAAAAATGTCTCTAATAATCATCATGCATCATAACTAAATCAAGGTCAACAATAATCCATGATCTAACATCTAACATCATACTATAATAAGGTCCATAATCATGTCCATAATATAATCAACAATATCATGATCAGTATCAAAAGGTGTCAAAGGGAAGTGGGTACTATAGATCCTTCATCAAAAATATCTTCATCTTCAAATGCCTCAAAACTTCTTACTTCTATTTCTTCATCATGGAAAGAATCTTCTTCTGCAAATGGGAAAGAAAATATCTCGATTTCATCATTATATCCATAAATTGGTTGATCTAGAGAGACGTTGGATTTCTCTTCTTTATTTATTTCAACATGAACAACTTTCACACTAGTTGAGGCTTCCAAATAAGAGTCATGTTTTTCTTACAAGTTTTTGGCTTGCATCAAGAGTTCAAGACTGAGCTCAGGGTCCTCAGTTTCTTTTGCGGCTTTGAGTAGTTCTTGTAAGAACATTTCTTTCAAACCATATGACATAATCTAAGCTACAAAATCATCCAACCCACTTAACATCATTTATTCTTAAAAACATCATCTCCTTTATTCTATTCATCTCTAAATTCTTCTAAAAAATTTATATTTTCCCTTAAAAGTTGTCTAAAAATAACATTCTACGAAGTACCACCTATGTTTTTACACTAGCACGCCATATTTGCAACTAGCTCGCGTCTTCCCTAGCACCTCTATTTTGACACTAGCGCTCACGATTTCTAGATAGCGCACCTCCTCACTAACCCTAGTGCATGTTTATCGATTGCATGACTAATTTTACACTAGTGTTCTCCTTTCATGCTAGCACCCCTCAAGGCCCATGATACCATCATCCTGCCAAGTTTCTCTACCCTTAAAAAGCATTAAATGATCCCAAAAATAATAATTTTATTTTATGTACCTGAGGGCCATCTACGGGAAGTATCATTTAATCTTGAATTGTGTATGCACTATGTCTATGGTTTTAAACTTGTGCCATTTCTCTCCCAAATAAGAGTAAAAAATTCTATAATATCAATAATGGTTAAAAACAGTAACTCATCATGATGGTTTTTCGTCCTCCCGCCTACTATAAATAGTCGTTTCCCCCTAATTCCTCATTTTTCTCACCCTTGAGGGGCCAGATAACTAATAGAATTCTTCTATATTCTTCTAGCCCTCATTCTGATCATTATTTTTATTGAATAGTCATTTTTCATTCATTTTCACTATATTGGGGCATATTTTTAATTCCTGACGACATTTTCTTCTCCCTCGAGATAATTTTTCTTCCAGGATATCCTTTTCAGCATACCACCACACTATAATTCTTCTTTACCATTTTCTTCTAAAAAAATCCAAAAAATTGATAAAATTCAAAAAATCCTAGAAGTCGTAAAAATCCTAAAAATCGGTAAAAATTCAAAACTTCACAAAATTGGCAAACACCACATTTACCTAGCAAAATTTATATCGGACACAACATCATCAAACATAAAAAATCATCCTACAAAACAATATTTATTTAGTTCTCGCCTTTTCATGCGCATGACTTGTGGATCGTTTTGGTCTGTACATCCATTAGCAAAGTTGATTCTCCCGATATGTCCATACTTCCTTGCACAAATGAGTTACATGGTATTGTTTCATATGGCACATTTACTTTTAATCAGACTTCCCTATCCTCTATTTATTCACCTTGTAATGTATTGTTTCTTGGGGAGTCATCTTTAACCCTTGTTCTATAACTCTAATAGGTGGAATCAAGATAAATAACAAAAAAATTGATACAGAAATCTTGAGCGTTGTTTGTTTGAGCATATTTGTCTATATATATTTGGTTGCATGTCTGCTTGTTTACTTTCTCAAAAATCATTTTGTTTTGAGTTAGTATTTGGATGTATAAATAGAATAAAAATTTGATGACGTAGATAATTAAGAAAAATGATAAAATAAAGTTGTTCTTACATCAGTTGGAGTGCAAGCTATTTCCATTCTCTTTAACTTCATTTTCTTCCTTATCATTTTATTTTATCACACTTTTTCTTCAACAACACCAGGTGCAATAGGGATCACCTTCTATCCCCCCATCCCCTTCATTTCTTCTATCCATTTCCTTCCTCTTTTTTGGTCATCCATCGACCTCTTCCATCACCCAATCGACACTCGAGGGGGCATCCTTCATTCTAGTAATTTTCTTCCACTCCTTTAAAATTTATTTATCTATACTTTTCTACTATATTTGAAGTGGCGTCGCTTATGCCACCCCAAAGAGGGGAAAATGTAGACACCTAAAATCCACTTACACGTTTTAATACTAAAATTACACTAATTACCCTATTTCCTGTCATTTCCTTAATAATTAACACCTTTCCACTAAATAGCTCACATTCCCTATCTTATTCATTAATAAATGAACTCTTTAAAATAAATTAACCATTCCCCCATTTTGGATGCTAGTAAATGACCTTCGTTAGTTGTAAAATGAGCAAACAAAATTATTGAACCAAATTTTAGTGAAACGGCTAAGGAAAATGTTCCTCATATTTTCCCTTTAAACGATAGTACATATCGAGTTGATTGAAGCTCTTGAAGTGTTTATTCCTATTGTGGACACCTTAGATGGTTGTAAAATGGTGCATAGAAAGAAGAAATAATACCACAAGTGTAACGACCACAAATTCACACACAAACAACACAGTAAAAGACAGGATATTTTTTTGACTCGCTTGAAGATAATACGACACTACACAAGTTCTCTAGGAAATACAACCAACTAAAGACATGCTTTCCACAACACGGACCCACACTGGTTACAGATAAACATGAGGCACACACTAAGGACACACTGGTTCATCTAAAGTATGCAATTTTACAAATAAGGTCTTCCCACAGAAGGTTTCTTTAAAATCATGTTTTAGGTGTAAGTGCTTTTACATTCTTTACTTTTCCCAGAGGAATCATGATAGGAGAATCTGAAGTTCATGTCTCCTTTGAAGAATTTTTCCCTACCTTGTTAAGGTTAATATACAGTGTAAACCAATTATTGGATGGTAAGAGGTTGCTTCATTTACTTGATTAACTTATTCATTGGTTAGGAGGAAGTTAGTTTCTCAAGGCTCTTAACTTCATCAAACTGTTTTCAGCGTTGTGCTTTTAAACATGTATGTTTTATCTTTTCAAGAGGTCAATTTTATTTTATTTTATTTTATTCCAGTACATGACTGCCTAAATCTTGGATTCATCATTAAGATTTTATTAGTTGTTAATAAGGTTTCATTGGGGTCAAGAGTCTAACCAGAAATATTAAAGGTTTCACTTGGGCTTCACTTGAAGAGATAGACATAAGTATATTGTTTACATTTTCAATGGGTAAGATAGATCGAAGAGTTTCTTAATCAAGTTCCTTCTATTTATTATAATTTTATTATCTTCCAAGATTTAATCATTGATTTCACCTTAAGACCGTTCTAAGGACTCACCACAATAAGAGATTGTTGATTAGTTTACGTGGGATCACAAGGTATATTTGTTTCTCTTGTTTTCTTTTTGCTAGGTTCAAAACATAGTCCTCTACCAAACGACACATGACCAAAGGTAACCAAAGTGATGTAAGTTGATTCAAGTTTAGATAATTATAATTAGGTTGACAATTCAAGGATAAATCATATTCTGAAAAGTGAAAATTCAACAAAGGATACGCATGTCAAAACAAGTTCATTTAATCTTATTGACAATAATATTTCTCAAATTGACTTTCAAATAACAAGCTATAGAGAAAATACAAAATTATAACGCAATGCCTTCTAAATAGTCTCCACAATTTCCATACCAATGTTTTAAAGCAAAGGAAAACATTCATTACAACAAATAGATTCCTAAAAAGGCTGGAATCCACTTTCTACACGTGTTTCTTTTTCTCTCTCTTTTTTTTTTTTCTTTTCTACTCAGGAAATCCTCCTTCACATTTGTTAGCACATGTCAGTTCGCAAGAACTGAGCACGATAAAAGCTATAACATTAAGATGATATGTTGTTATCTAACTGTTTCAAGGAAGAAGAAAACACCGTTGATTATGAAAAATAATCTAAGAGTCTAAACAAGAGCAATTAAAGAGTTGTCCAATAACATAAAATGTCTGAATAAAAGGGGACGACACTAACTCTATTTAATTATCATTTTCTCATAGGAGCAGTTAATAAACATCATAGTGAATTTCACTCATATCACAATAATGACCGTCATTTTAACAAGATAACATTTCGAAACAAAAACAATTACAAGAAGAGAATTAATTTCAAACGTGATCTGTCCCTATTTGTTTAAGTTAGTTCACCAAGCCAAGGATTCACTATGCCACTGGAAGATCCCAAACAATCAATCGACATGAGAATGTCTAAACCAACATGACTTATTAATATTAAGATGATGTGCCTATAACAGTTAATTTTATGTCAGTACCGAATAAATAAATTGGAAGGAAAAGGGATGAAATGCACAAATGACCTCGTATGGGTCACATCCTATCCTAACAATCCTTCTATTAAACTTTCTTCTAATCAAGAGAATGTCTTAAGAAAAAGGACAAACTTGGCAAGACCAAACATAACCATCATAAATCTTACAGGAGGGTTACTCAATCATTCACAAGAACACAACACGGGATACATAGCTTCCAAAAGGATCTGTCGCCAATAACAAGTTGACTTAAACCTTTCTCGGTCAATACATAACCATTCTACTACAATGACAGCAAGGAGGTCGTATCACAACGATCATCACAAAAACTAGTCAACCAATGAGTTTCCAAACACACCAACCTCTAAGTCACAGGAGAATGAAATTTAAGCATCTTTACGGAGCAAAACGTAGAGTAATTTCTTACGCATAAAACCAACATCCCAATTTTAAGATTTGAAAACTTCCTCACTAATGATCAAGTAGATCTCGTATCCTCCAACATGTGTGAAACAAAATCAAGGTAAGAAAAGAGTATTTCCTCTGACATTTTAAGCTATCCAAAAGAAATGTGAGTATCGTCAAAAGAAGACATTCCATAGGATCAGCTACATTCCTCAAAACATACAACAGTCACCAAGGGAGAGAAGGTGATTCCAAAGACAACAATCTCCAAACGGTGAACATGAATTGATATCAAATTATGACGATCAACCATGACACTCGAAGAATAAAAGTATTTCTTCGAGTGATTCATAACAAATAACAAAAGCAACTAACCTAGTTGAAAGTAATATCAACTTGGCTCAATTCAAAAATCAGTCAAGCTAAGCACACACCAAGCCAACCGGGAAGGGTTACTAGAACCTAAAACAACTGAAAGAAAAGGATAGAGACAGGAATAACATCATTCACCTATACACAATGCACTCGCAGTACTCAATCACCAATTCACAAATACCCAACATAAACCAGAACTACAGATCTCGAACCGAAACAAGAATAAGAACAAAACAGGAACTATAAAGTTGAGTCCAACAACAATGTTTGATAAAACATTCAAATCGTGAGACCAACACAAGGAACTAGGGGATATTCATTACAGGAACCCCACCTCTTTTGTTTTATTAGACTTAAGAACAAAGTTCACCCAACTGATATTTATTAAAACCTAGAAAACAATATAAAGGCTTCAACCAGCGCAATCATTTCTAACGCCAAAAAAGAACACAAACGAGCAAGGGAAGTGGAAACCAAATAGCATACCATCACACGAGACATATATATGAAGAGTAGAGTTATTTAATGAATCAGTTAAATAACAGCATAAGAATCAATGGTATAGAGAATATCGTGCCTGATTAAGCTCCCGCAGTCGATAACAAGATGGACGGGGCCTGCAATAGCAACCCAACCAGTGCAACTTCTCTTCCTCAGCCTGCTGAAGATCCAAACTCTGTTAACGGCCATGCTCTTGTCCTTGTCGGTGAACAAACTAGGTGCCACATCTATTACATACAACAGGGGATGAACCATACTGGTAACCATTACCATGAGCTATACTCTCTGAAAGAGGCCCTTGCCAAGTGCAACCGCTCTTGTGGTATAGGAAATGAACTGTCACATGGCCTATAGCATCAGCCAGTACCGGATTTTCCTCTTGCAATGCCTTCGAATCTGTATCAGTAACCAAATACCCATCATAAGGGCAGGCCCTAGTAGTACTCAGCACATAAGTTAGGCAAGGCTTGCAGTAAGGATGTGTGCATTGGGTTTACACACCTCATTAGGGTAAACATGCTGCCTACCAACTAGACAGAAAATATTCTCCAGGAGTGATTGTATATTTATGATACTCTCATTGTCAAAACCCATGACCTCCCTGAGAAAGAAAACCAAATGTATTTTCACCTGTGAAGAAGCTACCATAAAATATCAAGTGTGTTGCTTGTGCAACAAAACATTTCAGCTGTAGCTTGCAAGGTGCGACAACACCAATAGAGACCTTTATGCCTGCCAACTTGGTGACTCGTTGAAGCAGCTCATATGATTGCAAAGCAAATTATGTTTCATGAATATTCTGATATGAAATAGATCCACCTCTATGAGATCCTCTTCCATGAGTTACATCGTAGAACAAGCAAGGTCTCAGTAGAGAATCTCTGTAATAAATTTCATCGGGTCTCCTGGTAATACTCTCATTGTCACTTAATCGATTTTGAAGAAGCAACCTCTGTACATGCTCTGGATCTGAAAGATATCCTGCTACCTTCATCTCCCAAGACATTTTCTCCAACATTGCGTAGATCTCCTATGCCTGTGGGTGTGATCTGTCACCTAGGACCGGCTCTCAAAAAAATTCATCCCTCCTTTTTCTTTTACAATACGTCTTGAAACCTCATTTAAAACCTCTGCAACTTGACCATCTTCTAGTGTTGAGGATTTTCTGAGGTGAATAAGGTTTGCCACCAAATCAGGATTGAATGGCTTCTCATTCAACGCGTAACGAATATATTTCCTTAAGATCTCTTCCATGTTAAAACCAGTCTTTCGCATAAGCCGCTTCAGTGCCTCGTCCAAATTTACATTTGAAGATCAGATCTGAGAGGGCAGGCAGTAGGAAGCATTAGAATTAGTATCAGTGTTAGCATTGGGGAAAACACAATTACAGCTGTTACTGCCACTGCCATTGTTGGGTGGAGAAGGAGAAGACAGCAGCATCGGATGATTGGAAATCATAATTTGAGAAAAGCTCTAAAGCCACATATTTGGAAAGATCGGCATTGATAATTTGAGAAAAGCTGTATATTTAGAGGCGGGGAAGGATAGGCGGCCCAGAAATCACTTCTTCAATTCCGCATAAAAGATTCAAAACCATATCCTCTAGATTGCCATTTGCATGCTCGACCCGCATTTCCCTCTAAAATCTCATTTTAGGAAGCTTGAAATACAAGTTGAAAACTCTTACCTCGCAAGAAAGAATGAACCCTAGAGTTAAGAGTGCAGTTGCAGTGCCATCAGTTCGTTAATACAAAGGCTTCTTCTCTCCGCATAGGTAATCATAGCTACCAGTTACCACCAAACATGCATCTCGCTCTCTGTCTGTCCAAATCGAATCCCTTTTTCCACCCAAACGCCTCAGGAGACAACAAATAAAAGCCACGTCCACCTTAGTGTTAACAGGCCCTCATCCACGGGCAGAGCAGAAGAAACATGCACGCGAGGAAGAAAGATTTGGTCTCACGTTGCACAGGAAGGGGGAAGAAAACACAGCAAAGCAAGAGACAGAAAAGAACACGCATTCTCCAGGACAGAGTAAGGCACACAGGCCATGGAAATCAACAGAAGATTTGCAAATCAAAAATTTAATAAAAGGGAGATGCGCCCAACACTCCACCGACTCCCACTGTCTCACGCCAAAGTAGAAAAATGTGACAGTCATAATTGATGGCAGGTTGGGTGGTTGGGAGGAGGCCAAGGTGGAAGTGGAGGGCAGGTGGCAGGAATGGGATTTGATGCCCAACAGGGCATTACATCCTCCTCCCCTTAAGAAAGCATCGTCCTCGATGCGACATAACACAGATGGAAAGAAATGGCACGTAACCAAAAACATGTAAGGGAGAATTTTACACCCTATGGTTTAAAATTTTAGTTGATTAAAGCACGGTCATAGGGTAGCCTTAGGAACATTTGGTAGAAATTTTAACTTTCAAAGTTCTGTGAAGATTGGCAGTTCCCTCTTATTTATTATTTCACTAGTTTGTTTCCATTAGCATTATTCTTAGTTTAATTGTTTTTAAAATTTCATCATTGAAGAGTTTTGGTTTATTCCTTATTGTGGGTGCCCAACATGAACTGCTAACACAACACCCTATCAGGTTCACAAGACCCTACGGATTCACAAGTACACAAGTATATACTTCAAGATTGTATTACACCACAAAAGGTTACACAAATACGGAATAGAATGGCACACTCCACATAACATAGTACTCATCACACATCTATGACTGACATATTAAATACTCAAACAAAAGAGTACTACAATTTCCAGACATTCCCTCAAATCCACAGATGAAAATTTCACATACTCCAAACAAAAGCTACAGGTACATAGTGTCCACACGGGAATCAATGACATATCCACAACATCACAACACATATCCATCTGACATGAGTAACACATACATCAAAAGACCACTACCAAACATCACAATAACTCAACATATATCCTGAAACATCAACCATACAGACAAATATCATAAGCCTCCCTCAAACTCTTATGCCTCCCTCAAACTCTTATGCCTCCCTCAAGTCTCTTATGCCTCCCTCAAACTCTTATGCCTCCCTCAAGTCTCTTATGCCTCCCTCAAACTCTTATGCCTCCCTCAAGTCTCTTATGCCTCCCTCAAACTCTTATGCCTCCCTCAAACTCTTATGCCTCCCTCAAGGAGGCCGGTTGACCCTATGGTCCAAGACACATAGAGTTCGAACACTCCTAACCCAAGTGACATAATAACGCGTGGTTCAACAACCCGCTAGTTATATGTACTCCTTGGGGCGTACCCCCATACAATGAAGCGGGTCCATAGGTCCAACCAATCCATGGTGCATCCCATGACCCTATTCCACACATCACGACATTAGAACCAGCACAACAATCCAATCAAAGTGCCAAGTGGCAAAGTACAAGCCTTGGGCAAGGCGGTAAGAATTCCAAATTTAAAAGAAGACCCCAAATCAAAAAATAAATGGCCAAATATCCAAAGTTAGTATCAAAATCCCCATGTTAGTGCCACAAACCAAGGAAATGCCCAAAATTGTAAAGCATTGCAATCAAGAAAAGATGCTGGTCCTTACAAAATAAGGTAAAAGCTCAATTTATGAATAAAATCAACTTATAATAATGTCACATTACGATAACTGTGTGGCCTTATCTAGCCACCAAAGGGGTACTCAACGAGTTGCTAGCACTCGGAACATCGAGCCTCATCTCGTAAAATACATATCAATAATACAACTATCATCACCTCCATCTGAATCATCCCGCCACCACTTCGACAAGGCTAAACATAGTCATAGATACACTAAGGTTGCATACATACAACCACATAGGGAGAGAGGAAAGAATCACATGTTATCTACTAAACCGAGTTTTAGCTCGAGTTATTGACCCATGGTACACCATTCCTCACTCTCAACATACACTTCTACCGATTTCCCTTAGGATCGGTTAGCGTAAGGTTCACAACATAACATACAACAACATCGCTAACATAATGGTGGCACACACATAACTACCATAACGTCTTACATATGGTACATATATAGGGTAGATCACGATCATACATTCACTGAGTGTAACACATCACTTTACCACATTCTACACCCAAAGTGCAATCACCATACGATAGGGTTCATACACTCACCGTATGACCCAAAATCACAACATGAAGCATTACCTGTTTGCACAGTCATACATACGATGAACATAGTACATCACAACATAACATCCATTGCAACATAACAAGGTGGTACACACGTTTCTTCAACACATGGTAAAAAAATCACGATACCACTCATTTCTTTTAACATCAATCTAGTCATACAACACATTGATACACTTACATATCACAATATGTCACAATGTTCCAACACTATATCATCCACATTATAATTCTTTTCACACGCCACAAACAGCAATTCACACGTGAATTCTTCATAGAATCCACAAAAAGGATAGAGAATACTCCCATCCCCAACATATCAACATGGTAACAAACACGCACTAAGTGACATACACATCACGTGCGTTCACAATATCACAATTACGACAATAATCACATCACGTTTAAAGCACATTACTCTTCCAATATCTACCACCATCATGCAACATCATCATCATCATGCAGTATCATCATGTAACACCACCACCACCATGTAACATCATCATATAACACCAATCCGGCCCATAGGTTCGAGAGCATGAACCTACGCTCTGATACCAAGTGTAACGACCCACAAATTCACACACAAACAACACAGTAAAAGACAGGATATTTTTTTTTTTTTACTTGCTTGAAGATAATACGACACTACACAAGTTCTCTAGGAAATACAACCAACTAAAGACATGCTTTCCACAACACGGACCCACACTTTAGGTTACTGAGATAAACATGAGGCACACACTAAGGACACACTGGTTCATCTAAAGTATGCAATTTTACAAACAAGGTCTTCCCACAAAAGGTTTCTTTAGAATCATGTTTTAGCTGTAAGTGTTTTTACATTCTTTACTTTTCCCAGAGGAATCATGATAGGAGAATCTGAAGTTCATGTCTCCTTTGAAGAATTTTTTTCCTACCTTGTTAAGGTTAATATACAGTGTAAACCAATTATTGGATGGTAAGAGGTTGCTTCATTTACTTGATTAACTTATTCATTGGTTAGGAGGTAGTTAGTTTCTCAAGGCTCTTAACTTCATCAAACTGTTTTCAGCTTTGTGCTTTTAAAATGTATGTTTTATCTTTTCAAGAGGTCAATTTTATTTCATTTTATTTTATTCCAGATACATGACCGCCTAAATCTTGGATTCATCATTAATATTTTATTAGTTGTTAATAAGGTTTCATTGGGGTCAAGAGTCTAACCAGAAATATTAAAGGTTTCACTTGGGCTTCACTTGAAGAGATAGACATAAGTATACTGTTTACATTTTCAACGGGTAAGATAGATCGAAGAGTTTCTTAATCAAGTTCCTTCTATTTATTATAATTTTATTATCTTCCAAGATTTAATCATTGATTTCACCTTAAGACCATTCTAAGGACTCACCACAATAAGAGATTGTTGATTAGTTTACGTGGGATCACAAGGTATATTTGTTTCTCTTGTTTTCTTTTTTGCTAGGTTCAAAACATAGTCCTCTACCAAACGACACATGACCAAAGGTAACCAAAGTGATGTAAGTTGATTCAAGTTTAGATAATTATAATTAGGTTGACAATTCAAGGATAAATCATATTCTGAAAAGTGAAAATTCAACAAAGGATACGCATGTCAAAACAAGTTCATTTAATCTTATTGACAATAATATTTCTCAAATTGAATTTCAAACGATAACAACCTACATGAGAACAATACAAAATTATAACGCAATGCCTTCTAAATAGTCTCCACAATTTCCATACCAATGTTTTAAAGCAAAAGAAAAACATTCGTACAATAGCAGTTCCTAAGAAGGCTGGAATCCACTTTCTACACGTGTTTCTTTTTCTCTCTCTTTCTTTTTTTCTTTTCTACTCAGGAAATCCCCCTGCACATTTGTTAGCACATGTCAGTTCGCAAGAACCGAGAACGATAAAAGCTATAACATTAAGATGATATGTTGTTATCTAAATATTTCAAGGAAGAAGAAAACACCGTTGATTATGAAAAATAATCTAAGAGTCTAAACAAGAGCAATTAAAGAGTTTTCCAATAACATAAAATGTCTGAATAAAAGGGGACGACACTAACTCTATTTAATTATCATTTTCTCATAGGAGCAGTTAATAAACATCATAGTGAATTTCACTCATATCACAATAATGACCATCATTTTAACAAGATAACATTTCGAAACAAAAACAATTACAAGAAGAGAATTAATTTCAAACATGATCTGTCCCTATTTGTTTAAGTTAGTTCACCAAGCCAAGGATTCACTATGCCACAGGAAAATCCCAAACAATCAATCGACATGAGAATGTCTAAACCAACATGACTTATTAATATTAAGATGATGTGCCTATAACAGTTAATTTTATGTCAGTACCGAATAAATAAATTGGAAGGAAAAGGGATGAAATGCACAAATGACCTCGTATGGGTCACATCCTATCCTAACAATCCTTCTATTAAACTTTCTTCTAATCAAGAGAATGTCTTAAGAAAAAGGACAAACTTGGCAAGACCAAACATAACCATCATAAATCTTACAGGAGGGTTACTCAATCATTCACAAGAACACAACACAGGATACATAGCTTCCAAAGGATCTGTCGTCAACAACAAGTTGACTTAAACCTTTCTGGTCAATACATACCCATTCTACTACAATGACAACAAGGAGGTCGTATCACAACGATCATCACAAAAACCAGTCAACCAATGAGTTTCCAAACACACCAACCTCTAAGTCACAGGAGAATGAAATTTAAGCATCTTTACGGAGCAAAACGTAGAGTAATTTCTTACGCATAAAACCAACATCCCAATTTTAAGATTTGAAAAATTCCTCACTAATGATCAAGTAGATCTCGTATCCTCCAACATGTGTGAAACAAAATCAAGGTAAGAAAAGAGTATTTCCTCTGACATTTTAAGCTATCCAAAAGAAATGTGAGTATCGTCAAAAGAAGACATTCCATAGGATCAGCTACATTCCTCAAAACATACAACAGTCACCAAGGGAGAGAAGGTGATTCCAAAGACAACAATCTCCAAACGGTGAACATGAATTGATATCAAATTATGATGATCAACCATGACACTCGAAGAATAAAAGTTTTTTCGAGCGATTCATAACAAATAACAAAAGCAACTAACCTAGTTGAAAGTAATATCAACTTGGCTCAATTCAAAATCACCAAGCTAAGCACACACCAAGCCAACCGGGAAGGGTTACTAGAACCTAAAACAACCGAAAGAAAAGGATAGAGACAGGGAATAAAATCATTCACCTATACAAAATGCACTCACATGATACTCAATCACCAATTCGCAAATAACCAACATAAACCAGAACTACAGATCTCGAAACGAAACAAGAATAAGAACAAAACAGGAACTATAAAGTTGAGTCCAACAACAATGTTTGCTAAAACATTCAAATCGTGAGACCAACACAAGGAACTAGGGGGTGTTCATTACAGGACCCCCACCTCTTTTGTTTTATTAGACTTAAGAACAAAGTTCACCCAACTAATATTTATTAAAACCCAGAAAACAATATAAAGGCTTCAACCAGCGCAATCATTTCTAACGCCAAAAAAAAAGAACACAAACGAGCAAGGGAAGTGGAAACCAAACAGCATACCATCACACGAGACATATATATGAAGAGTAGAGTTATTTAATGAATCAGTTAAATAACAGCATAAGAATCAATGGTATAGAGAATATCGTGCCTGATTAAGCTCCCGCAGTCGATAACAAGATGGACGGGGCCTGCAACAGCAACCCAACCAGCGCAACTTCTCTTCCTCAGCCTGCTGAAGGTCCAAACTCTGTTAACGGCCATGCTCTTGTCCTTGTCGGTGAACAAACTGGGTGCCACATCTATTACATACAATAGGGGATGAACCATACTGGTAACCATTACCATGAGCTATACTCTCTGAAAGAGGCCCTTGCCAAGTGCAGCCACTCTTGTGGTACAGGCAATGAACTGTCACACGGCCTATAGCATTAGCCAGTACCGGATTTGCCTCTTGCAATGCCTTCGAATCTGTATCAGTAACCAAATACTCGTCATAAGGGCAGGCCCTAGTAGTACTCAGCACATAAGTTAGGCAAGGCTTGCAGTAAGGATGTGTGCATTGGGTTTGCACAGCCTCATTAGGGTAAACACGCTGCCTACCAACTGGACAGAAATATTCTCCAGGGAGTGATTGTATATTTATGATACTCTCGTTGTCAAAACCCATGACCTCCCCGAGAAAGCAAACCAAATGTATTTTCACCTGTGAAGAAGCTGCCACAAAATATCAAGTGTGTTGCTTGTGCAGCAAAACATTTCAGCTGTAGCTTGCAAGGTGCGACAAAACCAACAGAGACCTTTATGCCTGCCAACTTGGTGACTCGTTGAAGCAGCTCATATGATTGCAAAGCAAATTATGTTTCATAAATATTCTGATATGAAATAGATCCACCTCTATGAGATCCTCTTCCATGAGCTACATCGTAGAACAAGCAAGGTCTCAGTAGAGAATCTCTGTAATAAATTTCATCGGGTCTCCTGGTAATACTCTCATTGTCACTTAATCGATTTTGAAGAATCAACCACTGTACATGCTTTGATCCGAAAGATATCCTCGCTACCTTCATCTCCCAAGACATTTTCTCCAACATTGCGTAGATCTCCTATGCCTGTGGGTGTGATCTGTCACCTAGGACCAGCTCTCAAAAAAAATTCATCCCTCCTTTTTCTTTTACAATACGTCTTGAAACCTCATTTAAAACCTCTGCAACTTGACCATCTTCTAGTGTTGAGGATTTTCTGAGGTGAATAAGGTTTGCCACCAAATCAAGATTGAATGGCTTCTCATTCAACGCGTAACGAATGTATTTCCTTAAGATCTCTTCCATGTTAAAACCAGTCTTTCACATAAGCCTTCGCTTCATTACCTCGTCCAAATTTACATTTGAAGATCGATCCGAGAGGGCAGCAAGAGGAAGCATTAGAATTAGTATCGGTGTTAGCATTGGGAAAACACAATTACAAATTACAGTATCTTGCCACTACCATTGTTGGGTGGAGAAGGAGAAGACAGAAGTAGCATCGATGATTGGAAATCATAATTTGAGAAAAGCTCTAAAGCCACATATTTGGAAAGATCGGCATTGATAATTTGAGAAAAGATATATATTTAGAGGCGGGAAAGGATAGGCCCGTAAATCACTTCTTCAATTCCACATAAAAGATTCAAAACCATATCCTCTAGATTGCCATTTGCATGCTCAACCCACATTTCCCTCTAAAATCTCATTTTAGGAAGCTTGAAATACAATTTGAAAACTCTTACCTCACAAGAAAGAATGAACCCTAGAGTTAAGAGTGCGATTAGCGGTGCTATCGATTCGTTAATACAAAGGCTTCTTCTCTCCGCATAGGTAATCATAGCTACCAGTTACCACCAAACATGCATCTCACTCTCTGTCTGTCCAAATCGAATCCCTTTTTCCAACCAAACGCCTCAGAGACAAAAATAAAAAAGCCACATCTACCTTAGTGTTAACAGCCCTCATCCACGGGCGAGCAAAAGAAACATGCACGCGAGGAAGAAAGATTTGGTCTCACGTTGCACAGGAAGGGGGAAGAAAACACAGCAAAGCAAGAGACACAACATAACACGCATTCTCCAGATGAGTGTAAGGCACACAGCCACGGAAGTCAACAGAAGATTTGCAAATCAAAAATTTAATAAAGGGAGATGCGCCCAACACTCCACCGACTCCCACCTGTCTCACGCCAAAGTAGAAAACGTGATGACTCATAATTGATGGCAGGTTGGGTGGCCGGGAGGAGGCCAAGGTGGAAGTGGAGGGCAGGTGGCAGAATGGGAGCTGATGCCTAACGGGCATTACAACAAGAATATTATTTCTCATACCTAGTTGTTTCCTTCGGTGTTGAATAGTTTTTCCTCTTTTGTTTCTTGTTGTGTTTAAGGTATTATCTTGGATTTCAAAGCATTTTGTTCTTGGGAAGGGTTGCATAAATCACAAAGTATTGTTTAACCTTTATCTAAAATTGAAAAAACCATGTAATGTACATGTATTATCAACAAAGTAAATTTAACCAGATTTGATTAAGGTTGCTTATTATTAAAATATCAAAAAAATTGCATTGGATTTCTTGAATTTAAATAGACTATTTGACATTGGATAATTTGAATAAAATAAAAAATGAACCACCATAAGAATATCATTTGATACATGTAATAGTTGTAAACAAAATTTTTGACTAGCTTCAATGAAAGGGATTTCATTTGCTATCTTTAAATTTGGCATTCACCCATATCCATCACGCAAGTATTAAGTGAATTTTATTTTTCATTATTCCCATCAAATTGTGCACAACTATACCCATAAAATTAATAGGAAGTTCTCATTTATATATGTACATATACATAGTGATATGATTTGTACATAGATATATATAAAAACTTTAATTATATGTCAAATATATAAGTAGCATGAAATGATGATATTAAAAATCAAAAGTATATAGTTTATAGCTCAATATATGATGAAAATATAATATTTTTTGAATCCCAGATATATTTCCTCAATGTGTTCTTCACCAAGGGTTTGTAAACAAGGATTCTCGTATAAACATCGGCTAATGTTATGCCATTAGTGATGTTAAAACAAAGGATATGAAAGATGTATAAACATTCATTAAATTTAAATCATGTTAGCTAGAGTAGATATGTTTTATAATTTAATATTTGATTCATTTTATTAAAATTTGAATACTCACGTATAAATAGTTGATGTGTTTGGATATAAAATAGTATATTTTTACCATTCACCAACTAATATAAATTTATAAACAATGATTAAATATGTAAAACTTTATACCTTTAGACAAGCTAATATTTCACACATACATATAGATACAAACATACATATATGGGTAAGTGCATGGAAATGGGGATCCAAAAGGGCATGAAAAGTGACATTTTTTCTTGTAATCAGTAAAATTTGAACTTCAACTAATAATTTTCAATGTCTATGCTCAAAATTTTACAATTTGATAACAATAAGTATCATATTGTTCCAAATCTAGTTTTTATACTACTAATTATTTTTGAAAATGGCGGAGATAAAAATGGTCAAATATGGTGGACATGTAATTTTTTTCCAAAAATATAATATAGTTTCATGTTTACCCTTGGCCCCCAATTTTTGAGTTCTATAAAATATTTTACAAATCCCTTTGATATAAAGTTAGCTAAGATCATACATTAGGTCCTATTAATTTATCATATATTTTTTAATAAATATATTATTAGTTACTTTCAAAATGGACACATCCCAAAAAAAAAAAAAAAAAATCCACATGTACACCCCCTAAGTTTAGAAAAATAATTGAAAATAAAATTATTATTATTATTTGAATGTGTTTATAAAGGAACGTAGATCATGTCAATTTATTTTGTTTGAAATTTGGATGGGTGGATCAAAAATTGTGTAAATGACAATACATGTGTTTTCATGAACAAAAGAATGCATTACTAAAAGAAATTAAGGACCAAAACATTTAACTATTCGGATTTAATAAAGAAATAAATTGTCATAAATGTAAAATATAGTTACCTCGTCATCATGTTTTGTTGTGGAATAATAAATTATAACACAAAGTAAATCAAATCATATATACACTCAAGATTCAACTATTTATTTTGTAAAACATGAATTAAGTCATATAATAGGTAGTGCAACACTTCACATTAGATATCCCATTGAAATCAAAACATGAGTATTGAAATTTCCAACAAAAATTAGACATAACACGAGTGCATTATTTGACACTCCTATTATACCTTATTTTCAAATACATTTAAATTTACACATTAAAAAATCAATCGTGATTTTGGTCTAACAACGCATGTCACATGTACTCATTTCTATACATTGCTACAAAAATTTATTCTTTTGAGACATTCCAAATGGAAATTGAGTAATTTTTATGTTTTTTACATTGATATAGCATTGTTATCATGTCTTTTATATTATTTTCAATCATTCTTTTGAGAATTTTATTATCATTGTTGTATATTTTAGTGTTTTGCATTACTTTTATATTCATAAAATAATTAATTCAATTATAATATATTTATATATATTTGAGAATTATGGGGAGGGGAACATAGATATAAACATTTGAAGATTTGTAGAAACAAAGGAAACAAATGCAAAAATTGTATGAAAAATAAATTGAACACGTCTTTTCCAAAGAAATAAGATGTTGAAAAAGATTTTCTATTATATACCGTAGCCAAGAAATAAGAAGGAAAATTAAAAGAAGAGAAAAAGTACAAAAAAACAATGAAACAAGGAAATCAATCGATGGAGGTGAAGTCACATCGTCTCTTCTAAATGAAATTAATAGTGAAACATATCCTCAAACACCAATTGAATCAATAAATAATCAAAAATGTTCTATTAGTGATGATGCAATGCAAAATTTAAACTTATATGTTACACCAAATGATCAACTTGTTTAAAACACATAAAATTTACCAAATTATGTAGATAAACAACATATAGGAAATGAACAATGTTTACTTGATGTTGAACAAACTATACTATTGAGATCCCCAATTGAAATATTATGTAAAACACTTTTACTTTTACTTGAAATTGATGAAAATATTTTAAACCCAATGAGTGATAATATTGGTGAACACACTTGTAGAAGAAAAGATAATTATATATGGAAAGAATTTTTATTGACACAAAAAAAACATGAAGATGTTAATTGTTTGTTAAAATGATGAAAAATATCAAATTTAGACCTACTATAAAGAATCTTGGTCTAAGAACATATAAGACCAAGAGTGAAAGATTGATTGTAAAAATTATAATCAAATCACACCAAGCAATACATCCAACTTGAGTTACTAAAGATAGTAATACTACCCAACGTGTTATTACATCAACTATAGATAGTAAAAAAACAAATAAATCTGGTTTAATTATGAAAATATGTAGTACACTAAAACTAACTAGGAAAACACGATTCCAACCCATCGGAATATATGAAATATTTGAGGATCCCAATAGCAATGTATTATGGACATTTTCCAATATACTCCCATGGAAGAAGGAAGACAAAATTAAAGAGTTAAAGTATAAAATTGAATAATTTAAGAAGCTAATACAAGGGTTTGACCTAGTGAAAAACATTGATTGAAGATAAGAATTGGTTGTCATTTAAACTATGAATGACATCCTAAACATGTTTTAGATATGACATAAACACAATTTTATAATAATTTCAAAGATAATTATCCTGATATAGAAATAAAGCACAGTTATTCTGAAATGGAAAAACTTATTTATATTAAAATAAATAACTTGCAAACTACTTGTTTTTTAGGGACTATATTGAATTTTATATGCATTATGATGTTTTGTAGCATATATATGTTAATATGTATACTGAGAATATTTTACAGGAGTGTATGATATATGTTCCATCTAAATCAGCAATAGAATTTATCGCAAGTGTTGTTTTTACAAGAGAAAGGAGTTTTTTTTAGGAAATCATATTTGTATGGAACTTTTTATAGTTTCGGTGCTATACAACATTTCCAAAATTGTATACAAATATAAAATAGACATGTAATTATCAATAAAATAGTTAGTTTTTAAAATACATGTTGTATACACTTCAAAAGATAATAAAGAGGCCAAGAGGTGTGAATTAGTGATTGAAGAAATAATTGTATCATATTTTATAACTATATTTTTAGAGAAGATTCTAGATGAGTATACAAGGTATACACACAAATGTTTATGGTTAGAAAAGTAATTTAAGTTATGTAAGGACACTTTTATGCTTAGTACCACTATCATTTTTTTAATTAGCATATAATTATATGATATAACCAAAGAATGTATTCGAATCATAGTACTAAAACTCTATTTCAGTTTTCATATTTACGTATATAACATTCACACATGCTCCTAACAGCACAGACGAAGACAAAAAAAATATTGACAGAGTATAATTTTTATATTATTGATTATTATCATACACATTTTACAGATTTTGTGCAAGGTTTCTTTGAGATAGTGTATAGTAATTTGAGTACAAAAAGCATTATATTTGGTCCTGACACGTCATATGCTAAAATAAATGTAAATCACAATTACAAATTTATTAAATGTTCTATTGGTTGGTAAGGATGCATAGGATGAGTGGTATTCAATGTATTTAGAATTTCACTAAGGATTTAGGCATAGAAATTGGGAACATGATGGTGTAGGAGCATGTGTTAAAAGAGCCCTAACAAGAGAAGATTTGAAGTAAAAATTGGTGTAAAGGTAATCGATGCAACATCCCTTATGGAATGGTGTAACTCACAATTGGGTCTAGGTAATGAGGTTAAGTCTATAATTTGTAGTTTTTTTTGGTAGAAGAAAGTAACTTTGTAATACATGAATGTTTTGTTACACTAATAGGATCTAATGAGTTGCACTCTTTTAGAATTTAAAATACATGTTCATGAACTATTAATATTATAGAGATGGCATGTTTTTGTTCTCGTATATATGTATTTTATTAGGGATGATTGTGAGTCAAGGAATATTATTGTAGACATTTACATCCACTTGATACGTATCTATCTCCACGATCTCTACAACTCATGGTGTTTGAATCATGGGTCGAATTTGACCATATATCAACTCTTGTACAACCAATTATTATAGGAACATTATATATTAAAATGAATATTTTATCTCATTATGTCACTATTATATAGGTCATGTTTATGTAATTGTAGAAGACAATAATAATGAAGCATTAAATTATTATTTATCTCATTGTGTTGAGAGAAATAAGCAATTGATAACCATGATCATAGATAAAGAAGGCATAAAATATCATGTGTTATGTGGTTTTTAGGGAACCTAGCTTAGATGATACCTAATGAAGACATTATTTTTATCGTTGTTTAATGAATTTTACACTAATATAAAGATTAATTAATAATCTCATCTTTTTGTATCTAGTGATTAATTCATCAAATATGCGGGTAGACCACACAATAAGAAATTAGGCAAAGATATTGAGTTTGATGATGAATAAATACTTGACACCCTAAAAACTAGATCACAAACAGAAAGTTCATTGGTGTGAATTGGTAGAATGAGTATCAAAATCCATCTTCATATAGATATCGAAAAGTTGACTAATTGATAGAAAATTATTTGTTAATCCAGAAACATATAATACATCTGATAATATACAATTTCATGAACCAAGATAATTGTTCCCAATAACTCGTACCATGTAATAAGAATCATCACCAAATGAAATATGGTTTTTTGAAGGTTTGTCCCTCATGGTGGTAAACAACTCTCTATGCCCGGTCATGTGTCGAGTGGCTCCCAAATCAACATACCAAAAAATAGTAGATGACATTGATGTTTCACTAGAATGGGAAGTGTACACAAATTTCACATCATCTGAATGGTCTTCTTTCTCGATTACATTTCCTTGTTGATAAGGTCTCTCTTTTCATTTCCTCTTCGTCTACCCTTCTTCTTGTATTGTGATTGTCAATATTTTGACTGCTGATTTTGAGTTCTAGAACTAATTGATGCACCTTTCTTGTATGTATTATACTAATAATACTTCAACTAATGTCCTTGTTTACATATAGGAAATTTCGTATTTTTCTTGTCCCCTTGTTGATGTTATTTTAGGGACTTTTGGGAATATTGTTCTTTTCCCTTCCCTTTCTGATGAGTAGATAGTGTCTTCTCTTATTCTTCATCTTTGTTGTACAGTGTTTCTTCTTGATGTAGTAAATTCACCAAATTCCTAAATCTAGTGGTCATATCTGACAAGTTGATTGTCGTCACTATAATCAAGTAAGAGGAATGAAGTGATCTCATAACAATGGGCACGAGAGTTGCATCAGTAACATCCTCACCCAGGGATAGAAGTGAATCCTTCAATGATGTGACTCTCTGCAAGAAATCCTCCACTTTGTCTCCGCTAGTAATTCTAACCGCCCAAGTCGCGAGATCTGGAGCACATTAACAAAAAAATCTAGTCATGCCATGGAGACAAGTGAAGAATGAGTAGCTCACTACAATGAGTTGAGGGCTAGCTCGAGGGTCAGAGAATATACAGTTTGACATAGGACGCAGGGTGAACGTTGGAGGATTTCGTTGTATTAGCTCGCGAAGTTAGCAAGCTCGTTGGGGAAAACAAATGAATTCAGGGAATGACTACAAGCGCAGCGAGCTCAATATCAAGTTCTCCAGTAAAAATATATACCTCGATCGTCAAAGCAAAGGTGTCAGGCAAAGCGAGTTCAGACCGAGACAGGATGATAGCTCGCAGAGACTTGGCGGGGTGATTCCCCGAACAAAGTGTAGAATAGGCAAAGATTTAAGTTGGTTTGATTTGGAAAAGTCGATACAAAGTTCGGGACAAAGACTTTGAGGAAATATAAAAGGATCTTGGCACTTGACATGTGGCGAGTTATTCATGGTGAGCAAGGGCTCAAAACAGAATGGCTCAGAACTGAGCTTAGGAGTTTGAATGCAGGAAGGCTGAAACATTCCAGTATCAGGGAAAAGCATAGACAATCACATTCTAGTATCAGGGAAAAGCATAGACAATCAACATCAAGGAAAAAATAAGGTTGTGGAAGACAACATAGCCATGAGCTAAAGATAGCTCGATGAGCTGACGTGAATGGATGAGCTGGAGGCCCTGTAGCGCAAGTGAGTTAATGTTGTCTCATGTGTGTTTTCAAGTTCAAGATTGGCAGGGTACACCTCAGGGTCATGAACGTTATTTTCGGGGCCAACCAATGTAAGGCAACACAAGTGGATAAAAATATAGTTCAGCCATCCAATAGTGAATAACGCGTTGTGCAAAGTGGAGGCCATAGAGATAATGAAAAGGGAGCCCGAAATTCAATGCTAAGAGGTATACGTGTGAAGCCCCACAAAGCACGAAGTGCCCAACTCAATGAAATATGAGGTTTCCAATACATAACTAAAAGAGAGCTCGAAACCAACTCAGCAAGCTGGTTGGCAAGCCATATACCGAGTCAACCAACACTAAGACTCCCAAGATGTAAAATTTCACCTAGGGCCCCACCAAGTCATGAAATGAACTTCAAAAAATGATTAGTATATTATTTTTGAATTATTCGGATAGAAAATTCAATTTTTGAATTATTGAAGGCATGGAGGGGAGTCTTTTTGGGTACATATAAGAATGATGTAATCAGGTGTGGAGAGCTGAAATAGAACATGGACAATTACAAGAAAACCATTTTTGCTACGATTGTTCCTAAATTTTAGGATTTTCTCCTTCTTTCTCTCACACATTAAAAATTCTATAAAATGTAAAGGGGTGCATTATTTGAAGGAGTTCGAAAATATTTTCCAAGCTTCCCCTCTCTTCACATACTTGAGCTATTGTGAATTTGGAGGATTTAAAGCCTTCCACCATAAAATTGTAATGGAAACCTCCGCCTCATCTGTTCTAAGGATGCATTGTGCATGTGCTTGGAGTTATGAAAACTATATTTTGTGACTAACTATTTGTCCTTGCATCACTTTTTTTTTTCTTCCCTTTTCCTTTCTCATGTTTATAGGTATCTTTGTGAAACTCTTGTTTCCTTTGGAAATTTCAAAGTAGTTGTGCTTATCTGAAATGAAGTATTGTATGCGGTTGGGTTTGTAACGCATCTCCATTCTTCCCATGTTCATATTTATTCATTGGAATGCTCAAAAGTTTTCTAACAAACCCCTTTATTGGTGCATCACTACATCCAAGATAGCTTTTATTTCATGCAATCTCTCTCTAATCCTCTGTAAATGTTATTATAGGTCTATTTAGCTATTTTTCTTACATTGGGAGTAGTGTAGTGATTACTTTAGCAAGAGGAAGTCGATTTCTCTAGAGCTTCACCTCAAGCCCATAAGTCTCGGAACTTGAAAGGCGATCCCATGTTACCCAATCACACTTGAATGTCTCATTCACATTCGGGCCATTTGGGGTTGCGAGATTTGGTGATAACAAATCCATGAAGGAGTTAATTAAAAATATTATAATTTCACGAATCAAATTCTAATACAACTTATGTATCATATTTCCACTTCCTATATATAACAAAGGGACGATGATGATGGTGGGATCAATACATGTCCTACATCTTCTCCAAGGGATTCCCTTTCATAGTGGTATAAACTTACAACTTAATTTTTAATATAAATTTTTATATGGTAATTGAAAAATTAAATATGACTTGATTATGATAGTTCTACATCCTATATTCACCGATGTGAAGATGAGGTTACAAATTGGAAGAGGGGTTCTTAAGTGATAGTGTATACAATCTTCATTTATTATATAAAGTGATATTAATTAGCAATATTATAATAGTTTGAAAAAAATTGTATATCCTCATCAAAGGTAGGTCCCTCTCATCTTATTAGTAAAAACAATTAAAAACATTAAATGTAAAGAGATTTCCTTTAAAAGTATGATTGACCTACTCCTCAATTGATTAAGGGGATGAGAATGTACTCTTACCCTCCTCAAACAACAAGCATTGATAAGACCTTTCATCTTGTGTGTACTAATTACAAACGTTGAGAGTAAGTGGAACTCAAAATGGACCCCTATGTAACTAATGACATGATGATATTAATTGATAATTAAGGAAAATAAGTGTATTAATATATTTTATTCTAGCTAGAATATTATATTTATTTCGGTTTATCATTGTAATAGTTTGAGATATATTAAATTTATATTATGTCATTTTTGTAATTTTTGTTTTTCTAGCTATAGGTATTTTAAAAAAATGGTTGACAAAGACATGAAAATTGATTCACTCATTTTATCATATAGAGTGGTTGTAAATCCCACTTGAGAGGCGAAGAAGGTTGGTGGATATAAATTTCACCGAGTTCAGGAATACCCATTATGACCCAAAGCTAATTATAAAATTTACATCAGAGGTTTTAAGTAGAATAAAGAGGAATTTGATGCTAATTACATGTTGTGTAAATAGAATTTTCATTAACAAAACATGTATATTTTTTAATAATTATTTTTATTTATAAATTTTAGGTTGAATATAAAGGGAACCATAGATGATGAGATAAAACCTTTCCAACCTCTCAAAATGTAGAAATATGTTTAGTTTGGTTTTTCGACAAGTGGAGCTAATAAATACCACTATTAGGGTTACATATATAGGTTAATGAAAGTAAGTATATATGTTGATATTGTCATTTAGATCACTACTTAGAGAATTATAGTTTCCTTGATAAATATATTTTATTTAATTTGATATTTATGTTGTCTAATCAACATTTAAGTCTCATAAAAAGTGGTCTACAATAAGAATGAAATGGTAACCATATAACATGATGATTGATTAAATATTTAATACATATTACAATTGATGTATGTATCAATAGTAATGCACTCAAGTAGTATTAAGCCAAATTCTTAAAAGGGTTCATGGTGACTCAATATTTAGATTGAAGAAACATAGAAGAGGCCACTAATAAATTTATAAGTTCTATATTAGTTATTAATAGTGTTATATTGTTTTCATTTTGTTAAAAAATTAATATATCTAATTTTATCATATAATTGTGTTCATATGAAGACTTTGATAAGAAGAGCAATAAAGAAAATTTGTAAGGAAATAATGGACTTGGGATGGAACACCAAATACTTTAACCATTGGGCACAAGATAATCATTTTGTTCAACTAAGACATGTAGTGTAAATTTTTATAAAGACAAATAATAAGTTAAAATTAAACACTTTAAAAAAATTTAACATTAATTTTTCAGGGGTAAAAAATTGGGAGGATGAAGAGGAAAATGAGAATGTGGGTGAGGATGAGGAAGATGGAGAGGAAGATGAGGAGGGGTCGGGATTAGAGCCAAGAAGAGTGGGAAGATAATGAAGAGAATTTAGAAAAATGACCAACACTTAGAAAAATGCCCCTCCTTACAATATATAGGAAGAATGAAAGAGAAGGAGGGAAGAGAATTTTGAAATCCTCCCTCAACTACCCAAGAAACGCATTGAATTCACCTACAATAATGATGGGTTCTACTACAAAACCCATGCCTCCATGTGATGTTCCTTGTTGGGCAAGAAAGGAAGCCCATACTTCATTATGGTGGTAGGTGAGAAGCCTAACAACCTCAAAAATGATGGATTGTATTTAAGGGTCCTAGGAATCTGACGTGCCGACACTTGGAACCGTTCATGAACATGTTGCTTCATTCCCTTGGGTGAGTAAAGGGCCCCACTATATATGATGTCAAAACCCCTTTCCGGGTGGGACCTTTGAAGTTAGCTCCACATGGAAGCCCTGTGGGATTCCAAGACTTATCCCCTCCTTTGACTCTTTAAGTTGCAATGGTTGGACACTTGGCATCGTCTGCAAGCCTGATCTGCTCTCTTTGTGTTCTTCCTTTTCTACCTATTTAGGAGAAACTATGTTGGACCCTAGACACGTGGAGGGCCAGCGCACGTTTGGGGACCTACCTTGGATTTTACCTTTGAAGATGCAATGAACTAACACTTGGAGGATTCCATTGGCTCTTAGAATTTTTAATGGTCGATTCTCGCTTTCTCAGGATCTGACCATGTGGAGGGCTCTGCGCTCATTTGGGGACCCCACTTCTGCTTAGCACCTTTTAAAGGTGCACCGAGCTAACACATGGCACATTCTGTAGTTCTATTACTTTTCTTTGAGTTGACTACCTATGGGCTCGATTTTGAATTTTGTGAGTGGGGCGCAAAGCACGGAAGAGAAATAGAGGGAAGGCATGCATAAGGAGGGAATGTGGCACAATAGGGTGTATGCGGTCACCAAGAGGAAGAAAAGGGATGACCGATTTTAAGGCATGTCTGTAGAAGGGCATGCGAAGAGGGTGCGAGGGGAAATGGAAGGAGAGAAGAATGTGAAAGAAGAGTATGGAAGCAGGGCGCGAATATCCAACTGAGGAAGGGCGTGTGATAGAAAAATAGAAAGAGGGGACGTGACGGAAGACACTGGAACTTAGCCAATTTGGAAGGCATCTGTAGAGGGGTGCACGGAAGAATTGCATGGTGCGGGGAGTGTGCGGGAGGACTACAACCTATGAAAAGTTCCAAATGAGCAACCTGGCAGTGCGCAACCTGAAATGTGAAGCATCAGAGCCAGAATGAAAGTAAAAGTCATCCAAAAAATCCATGAGGATGATATACCATATTTTTATACAATGGTTGATGGTGTTCCTTATGTTTCTTATAATGGTATAGAATATATTCATATTGAATTCCTTAGTGACAACACACATGCTAATTTTTATTTCCTTGTGTTAATTCTACTTTTGTTTCTACTCTTCCTCCTGATTGCAATGATAATTACATTGATTGTAACATCTCTATTTCTCTTAGGCATGATTCTATTTGTATTTGTACTATTCCCATTAAATGTGAAAGAAATGTTTTTTTTGTAGCGCTTATATTTTTACTAATAATATTAAATGTAATAATGACACAAATGCTTCCCTTTCTATTACACATATGATGATTGATACACGTTTTTAATACGTATCATCTTAAAAGTAAATGAAATGATTTTATTAGTACTTTTTCTCCAATACTTGTTGCATGGACAATGTTGATAATGATGATATAATTTCAATTTATTTTAGGAAACACAAGCATAATGATTTCCATTCAATTACATGTGATACACATAGTTTTCTTTCATTTACTAGTTTGACCAATTTTCTTGTGAATAATAGTAGCACTCTTTTAGAGCCTCAATGTGTGCTCATGCCCATAGAACACCAATTCTACCTAATGACACATCACCCATATTTATTTTAAACTAAATAATGTTCATTAGGCTTTAAATGGTAAGCTACAACCCTTAAATAATCCTCTTGATGTGTATTCCATACCTCCTCACGAATACTTCTCTCTTACGCATGCAAAGTAGAGATGTGTAACATAAAGTACATACCTTAAATCTAGAGAGAAAATATTACTATGCTAGTATTGATTCCAATACTATTTATTGAAATCTATTCAGCATAAAATCCTCCAATCTTAGTTCCATGGAATTTTTTCATGCCTTTATTTCAATTGTTTGATGGTACCTTGGATATTTATCTACATGTTAAGCATATATGTAACTTATGGTTTCACATAGTAATGATAGATTACTTCTTAAATATTTCCATTAGAGTATCACTAGATATTTTTGTGTTAGTCTACACACCTCCTACTTGGATATCTCATTAATTTTTTATTAATTGAAGATGATCTTCTAGCCTTATTTAATTCAATATAGACCCTAGTGTTACATATGATTTCTTATAATCTTTACACCAAGGTAATATTGAGCTTGTATATATGACTATATCTTAAGTTTCAAGGAAAACATGCACTTAATATTATATTGGTCAATCCATTGATCTAGAGATACAATATATTTTTTTCAAGGTCTTATACAACCTCTCAAGAAACAATTGATTTATGAAACATATGATTCATTTACCGATATTTTTCTAAATGTTATTGATCTAGAATGAGAGATTATACTCCCATCAACACAAGAATTTAGATGATACCATTGCATTACTTCTATTATGCATGATTATGATACACAACAAGAATCATTATCTAACAACAATCGTGTTAATGTTTTGTAACAAGGAAATGATTTTTATCATCCCAAGCCTAAACAAATATTTATCACAAAGGTCATAATAGGTCTAAGTATAAGATGTCATATTTGGATAAATATATTGATAGGCTACTTACGATCCTAATTACACTAATAGATAAGTTGTTAAATTAGTTACCATCTAATGATCAACATCTTTCTTACTAGATTGAATAACAAATGGTAATGCCTTTCTACAATTTCCATCGTATTAATGGGTATTGTGATAGTGATTTTTATGAATTAGATTGTAAACTTAAGCTACTTGAATAAAAAGACATTATTTATTTCAATAGATGCTATTCTAACAGATATAGTCCAACTATTCCAAAAATTAATCTCGTAGAAATTTTTATTTTCACTAAGTACTCCCTCACCGATACGTAAAGTTATATTTCTCACGATGAAGTTATTCCACCACAAGAGATTCCACAAACCAAAAAAAAAGGTTTTCTAAGGAGTAATTGTTTGTGTTGAAAAGTTACACATGTTACTCATATAAATTCTTTGGCACTATCGGCATCATGTCCACTTAAGCTCAAGATTCATTTTTCATTTACACCACATACATATTTAGTCTCCAAAGTGACTGCACACACCTAGTACCATTTTATTTCTTCATCATGATGTTTCGATCACACATATTCTACGCTCATTTTCTCTGTCTTTTATTATTTCTACCCTTTCACTAATTCTCTCATGACATATATGAGGATTTTCCTTTATTTATTTCCTAAGAATAGGTTTCCTCACCCTATATTCTCATTTAAACATATGTTGAGATTACACACAATATATACTATGTTTTCTCATAACTATATCAACATCGATATTCGCAGATTCAATTTCCCAAGCACACAATTGAGATTAACTCACAAATATTCCAATCAAATTTAATCTATATTTATTACACATGATACATATTATTTACCAATCTCAATAATTGATATTGTAGACACAAAAAAATTGTGTCACCTTGCATTCACTTATTTTTACCACATGGTCACCTATCTAGACCCATTTTAATTCTAATTAATCTTTTTATTAATATTCTCATCTTTTCCATCCATTATCCTAGCCATTTTTATTTATTCCTAATTTTCATCATTTATCCTCTAATCCTCAACTCATTATTTAATTATCCTAATCAACCCCAATTTCTCTTATCTAGGTTGTTTATCATCCCTTAGCTCTCTAGTTTCTCATCTCTAGGATCCCCTTAGCTTTTATTTAATTTATTTCATCCCTCATCTACCCATTTCATCTCCCTATGCAACCCTTACCTAGATAAGCCTTTCAAAACCCTAATCTTACTTCTAATGGGCTTGATGCCTAGAGCTAGGCATCTTCCCACCCCACAAATGGAAGGTTAAAAATAGTTGGCGGTGACCCACCCAGTCGTCGTTGACCCTATAAAGCCCCATTTCCACAATCCAAAGGATGCATCATCTGTTAGGAATATTAGATATTGTGAACATTAGATATTTATATATTTGTGTGTGTTAAATATATATTATATATTAGTGTGAGAAAAATAAAAGATTGTAATATTATTAATATGAGTCATAAAACAACTCATTATTAATAATATAGGATATTGTATTAGTTGTGAGTTTGTTGAATAAACAACTCATGTAGATTATTGTGTGTGGAGATATTGGTTATATCCTAGTGGTGAGTGATCATAGGAGAGATTCTCTAGGAGAGATTAGTGGGATAATATTGGTAAGCCTCATCTCCTTGTTTATAGGAAATGGAAAGGCTATATATTGTAAGCTCTCTCATCATTTAATTGCTCCATATTATTCAATCAATAATATAGTGTGTTTATTATATTTTTGCTCTTATTTTGTGCTTATGTTATTATCTTCATTCTGCAACATTGTCTCTTATTGATTTGTGCAATTATATAATGTAATTGTTGCTTATTTATAATAGATAAGCTATCAATTTCACATCATCTGGTATCAGAGCAGGCTAGGGAAATTTATGAGATTCATTGCAGGACAAAACCGCAGCCTCTAAGATGCAGATATGAGAGTTTTGAAGCTTTCATTGCCATTTTCGGAATTCTGATCTGAAAAAAAAACGACTGGTAATTCACGTTTTTCTCAAAAACCCAGATTCGAAATTTTCTGAAATTTTTTGGGGTTGTTACTTTGTATTATTTAAAACTTCTGTCAAAAAATTACAGAAACCCATTTCGTATTTTACGAAAAATCGTGGAAACAATTCAGACGGTTTCTAATTATTCTGCTAGTGACTGATTTCTAGCAATTAAAATCTGATATGCTTTATTATTTTGGATAAATATAAAGCTGATTATTATTGTAAGGGTGCATTATCGGTTGAAACCGACACCTAATAGAATTGTAAAATGAGCCTCAAAGATAAATTCAGTTGAGTTAACATCATCGCGATGGAGGCTGGAGGCAACGGAGGAAGGAGGGTAATCGGCGACCTCTCGTCAGGCACCATCGACGAGGCCGCGATATTGATTTGGTGGCCAAGTATTTCAGTTGTGTGTTTCATTGTTTGTAATAAGAACAGATGTTACATTCATCCATTTTCATGTATTTCCTTTTATAACCTCCGATGTCATGTGATAGTAGAAAAATAAAAGCACAAGAAAAAAAGCGGCATCATGTTTTTCTTGAAGAGGATGAAACAGAGGTTCATGAGCTTCACCTAGGTCCGTTATTGTTGAACATTCATTTGTTGAAACGAGAGGTTCAACGTACCAAGATCATGAGCATGCAGAGGCAGGCAAGCTGTAGAAGACGTGTGAATGTTTTTCTCTACATTGTTCACATTAGGGGAGTGTATGTGTGGAAATATCGAATGTTAACAATAGGGGAGTGAATGTTAGGAATATTAGATATTGTGAACATTAGATATTTATATATTTGTGTGTGTGCAAATATATATTATATATTAGTGTGAGAAAAATAAAAGATTGTAATATTATTAATATGAGTCATAAAACAACTCATTATTAATAATATAGGATATTGTATTAGTTGTGAGTTTGTTGAATAAACAACTCATGTAGATTATTGTGTGTGGAGATATTGGTGGGATATATGAGAGAATAGTGGTGAGTGATCATAGGAGAGATTCTCTAGGAGAGATTAGTGGGATAATATTGGTAAGCCTCATCTCCTTGTTTATTCTATATATTGTAAGCTCTCTCATCATGTAATTGCTCCATATTATTCAATCAATAATATAGTGTGTTTATTATATTTTTGCTCTTATTTTGTGCTTATGTTATTATCTTCATTCTGCAACATTGTCTCTTATTGATTTGTGCAATTATATAATGTAATTGTTGCTTATTTATAATAGATAAGCTATCAATTTCACATCATCAAAGATTTCATTTGATTTTTGATCTTCTCTTCATGCTTGAGCTTCTTTGTAGTTGTTTTAGTCTTTGTGCATTCTTTGAGATTGTTTGCATCATTTGTGGAGACTTTGGGGAGTTTATATTTCCCTTGTGTTGATTTTTTCTATTTTTGCATCATTTTTATTGCTATTATAAATTCTTGACATTTTATAGGTCCAAATTCCATCAAAGTTTCAAATTTAGCCTTCTCTTTCATCCATTTTGTGTGCATACTTGTTAATTTCATCCATCTATCTTTAACCTTTCTTAAATTAGTTCATATCATTGTCAACCTGTTAGGTCATTGTTGACCCTTCCTCTTTTGTGTTACTCATTCTATCATCTAGATCCATTTTATATTTTTTATTATCTGTCACTATATAATCTCCAGATCTATCATTTTGTCATTATGTTAGTCTAGGTTCACTCTTCCAGTCTTCATTCACACTAACTCAGCCTTTGCCATCAACCCAAGCCCTATTTCAATCTTATTCCTCCAAATAATTTGTTTCTTCCATATTTTTTGCTTCCCATGTTTCATATCTTGTTTGCAGTGATTATCATCTTCTATACATGGGCCTTAAGCATCTTCGTATTTACATACGAGTTGTTCATATCTACATTTTAGCTACTATTTTGATCCATCTTCCCTAGTTTTCTTTAACTTGACCTTTGTAACTTCGGTCTTCATAACCCTATATCCAAGTATATTTGATTTTATGTTTATCTAGATTATATTTGCACTTTTTTTTAGTTCTGCATTTCAGTTCTATGTAGGTTCAAATTCTACATGTTATTAAGTAATTTATCTTTATTTTATCCTCTTTTATCAAATAGATGGGTTGACATTCATGTAAGAAATCTAATTATTCTTAGAACTGACCTTGTCGAAACCCCCTCATCTACCATCAAATCATTCTCCTTCTAGTTATCTTTGTTACATAGATCCAATAAGCTTATTGCAACGAGTCCACTTTGTGCATGTCCATTTGTTATTATCTTATTCCAAGCTACCTTAAACCCTTTCTTGTTTTGGTTGCTTTATTTTCTTTATTATCTAGTTCACTAATCTTAACAGGATAGAGAAAATTTAGTCCAACATTATGGCATGCCCGATGAGTCCACCCTTTTAGGTGATTCCTTTACATTTTGTTTCATCTACTATATTATTTTTATCTTCCACTAAAATTATAGGTAGAGGCTTTGTTTTTTCTTATCTCGTGTTGGTATTTTGGTATTTTCTCTTTGTTTTCTTTTAAAGATTAGATAATAAGGAAACAATAAAACTAGGTATTCCCCTTTTGTCTTAGTTTCTCCTTTTGCATCGCATTTTCCATTCCTTGTGTGGTTGTTCTCATTGAATCTCCATATTTGGTTTTGGGATTAAAAACAAACTCTTTCATTATTTCTTAGAAATCTAGTATAAACAGGAGTTTAATTAGTTGCATTTCACACTTCTTCACACACATCAAAATAATCCCTTATTAGGTGGAACTAATTGGGATTTCATCACCCAATATGAAAGTCCTTGCGGTGTTCGGGTGAGTTATAAATCCCATAAAGACTCAAATCATGTATATTTGGGTATATCAAGGACTCCCCATCTAGAACTACCCAAAACTAGCCTTAGATTTCCATCTCCTAGGCACCTTTGTTATCAAGTTCCCTTTTTATTTTTCACATATTTTTAATTAATCAAGATAAAGAAAACATTACATGCTTGACTTGTTTGTCTTAATTAATACAACTATTATTTTATTTTATTTTTCATTCCCATTATCATGTAGTCTTTAGCTAGAAAAATGGAAAAAAGTCTTACATTAAACAATCTCATCATGCCATCCCAATCAACTTCTACTATGACTATTATCTCATCCATGCCTATGCTTACCTCTTCTATGGTCACCTAACCTTTGATCATCAATATGCCTCATCAATAACCTCTTGTTAAAACCACCAACCATGATGATACCAATCCTTTCCTTAATCATCAATCCATCCCATCTAGCCCTACCACTTCTCCATCCGTTGCATCGATCAAAGATTTTGGGAATCCCATTATCCCTCGTGGTAGTTTGGAGTTTCTAAGAGATCCTCAATGCTAATCCATAACCCTATGTGATTACCTTATTAGGAAGAAAACCCAACTTCCTATTGATGGCCCCCTCACTAACAAATATATGGTTATCATTCCAATCCCAAAACAACCAAAGTTCTTTCTTCACAACTTGTGGCATTTTTCCCTTGAGACAAGAATGAGCTCACTATGGCAAAACATGAGCATGATCCACCCTCTTCTACTAATCCTCAACCTCATAAAACCACCTAACAAGTCACACATATTCCTCCTAATGTACCTCCTAGTAACAAAACCATCACTACTTCCATTCCTATCACTTCTTCATTCACTATCATTACTAGTGTCCAAATCTAATCCTTTCAAGAAACACAAACATTTCCTCCCATATCCAACATCATAATTAGTCCTTGTCCCTCACATCACACATTCATGTAAACGTCACCACTTCCAAACTTCCTCCTACAAGTGTTTTTCAGTACATGGTGTTTAATCCACCTCCCCAACAATCTTAACCTATCATAACTTACATCCCCACTCATCATATACCTCAACAACAATCGCAGATCAAGAATCACATCAGATCCTAATCTCTCAACATCAACACCCCATCCATCTAAACCAATGACCCACATTCATCCTCATCAATAAATTCCTAAAACACCCACTCATTCAAATCATACAAACAAACTTATCAACCATTCATCCTCATCCAATTCAAATGGCCCTATACATGCCTTGATGAACATGTTGTCTAGCCTTAAATCTGCTACCTTGGGACGTAAGTTCACATTCTCTTATGATTTTTTTAATGAACCTATCCATCTATCAAAAATCAAATCCTATCCTCCTCATTTTGAGCTTCCAAAATTCACAAAGTTTAATAGTAAGAAATATCTCCAACAACTCCTTTATGCATTTAGGTATACATATTATCTTATTACCCATGATCAAGACCTCGTGCTTTGGAATTTTCTTATGTCCTTGGTCAGTCCTGCATTGCATCTATATAATGGCATCCTCCAAAACTCATTATTCTCATTTACCCAATGTGTCCGGTTCTTCTTAAAATGAATTTAAATCAACAATGCATACAATATCACCATTAGATACTTATATGCCATTCATAAATTCGATGATGAGTCTATCATGGAAATTTTCACATGAAAGTGTGGAATCGTAAATAAGATATAATTTTACCTTCCATAGAAGCAAATCATTGAATTATTTTCATGCTCTTGTGTGAAGCATATCTCATCCACCTTACAAATTCAATCATTTTAGACATTTGAAGAAAATTTCAATAGGGCTCGTTAAATTGAGACTCCCACCCTTGAGACTTAAGCTTAAATCAAACAATCTAAAAACTAAGTTTACCAAACCATCTAAACACAATGAAAAATCCAAGAGTGCAACCAATGTAGTTATGGTTAAGTCTTCCTCCACACCCAACTCTAGCACATGGCCTCAACAAAGAGCTCCTAGAGGAACACCTAACTTCACTCCTCTTAGAGAGTCATATAGTTTGATATTTGATAATTTGATGGAAATCAACCTCATAAAACTTCCCTCCATTCTACCATTTGATGAATCAAGACATAAACCAGATTGGTATCGTGAGGATTATTATTGCAAATACAACTAAGTTCATAGAAATGATATAGAGAAATGTCAAACCTTCAAATATCTTGTCCAAAAATCATTGAACAAGGTGATGTTCATGTGGAAAACCCTAACGTACCTTCTAATCAACCACTTGATGTCTTCAAACAACCATTCCCTAATCATGCACCAAAAAAATCAAACCACTCCTATATCTCAACCAATTAATTCTCACACCACTAAAACCATCAACACTACAAAGACCATAGATCAAGATCTTACCCCATAAACGAATCCACCAACATCACCAACTATTATATTTACTTCTTCGTTGGACATTTTCTCCATATCCATTATTCCAATAACACGTATTCCCATCTCTACACCCATCATATCTACATCTACATCGACATCCACCACTAAACCTAAACCTACATATACTTCATCACTTTCCATATCTACTTCATTACATTTTCCTACTACCTCACCTACATCTATTCCACACAAACTTATTATATCGGATCCATCCTTAACATCTATCATAATTCCCTTTCCAAACTTTTACCGCCACCAATCAAATCAAATATTGTTCCACATATACACAATCATCTCCTTCCACATCATTATCTTCATTTGAATCGGTCTTGAAAGCCCTCCAACTTGCAATGACTTCAAGTGATCTCCCTATCTCATCCACAAAATCATACACTTTTACATCAGCTCAATATTTACCCTCTTTAGATATCATCAAACATAAGTTACTCCATCCACCAATATCAACAACAAAACCTTTAGACCCCATAATTGAGATCATTTTCATCCCTCCCAAGGACATTTTCAAAAAAATCTAATACCCTTGGCATTCTTCCTCAAAGGTCCTTTCACGTACTAATAAATACATAGATATCCCTCCACAATAGATCAAACAATCCAATGCCACATCATCTATCTTAGGACCACATTTGTCTCTCTTAGGGCCAAACCCTTCATCCAAGACACCTTAACCCATCAATTAATTCAAACTATCCAAAAATTCTTCTCTTGGAAAATCCATCACTAAACTTGAATCAAATATATCAGAACCTCAAAATAATAAGACAAAACCCTCAACATCCAAATATTCTCACACACTGACATCTCAAACATCCACCTCCCCTTAAAAAATCAAAGCCTCTCACAAAGAAAAGGAACCTCTCAATACGTTAGTTGAATCATATGCAGAGGTCCTTCAACATTTGCTTCAAATTTTCACCATCATACTCCCTCCTATCAACGCCTTTGATCCACATATTAAGAATCCATCATAGTTTGAGTCGAATCTCATTTTCACTTACCATTTCACCCATGGAAATGACACGAAACATGGTAGATCTATTCAAACTATTTTCCACAATAGTATTGAGGAGGATAACCTTTTTCTTGAAACAGATTGATCCGAGGACATTCCAGTGTTCATATATTTATTAAACCTCCTAAACCATGACCATACTTTAGAAAATTTTGATACCTTTATGATGATTTACAAAAGATGACAAATGGAGTCTAGATTAGAAGATATCATTTTTAAGAGAATGGTTTGAAAATGGGTCAAAGTTTGTCAACTACCAAATCTTGTGTTGACACGTGGAAAATGTTAAAAATGAGTAAAAGAGTATAAGTTGTGTTTTGAAAGCCACCCGTCTTCGACACATGAAAAATTTGTAATCCACACTAATAGCTAGCTGAGGAGCCATCATGTTCCCATTTTTAACATAGGGGTTCCTTGGCCTCTTACTCATTATATCATTGTTATGATGTTGGTTATATATGCCACATATTTCTATTACTTTTCCAATGTGGGATTTTTTTCATTACAGGATTGAGTTATTATTGTGCAAGGATTATGTTGCATTACAATGTAGGTATATCTCAATGATATATTTTACTAGCTCGGTGGGGTGGTCAAATCCCCACTAAGTCGATCTCATTACATCCTTAAATGATTGAGTTATATTCATATTGGTCGAGCCCATTTTCTTGTTACGTTGTGAGCCCACTATTTTCCCTTATCAATACATGGCGGTAGGGCCCTATAACACATCAGATCCATAGTATAACACATGACTCGGTAGATATTTTTAACAAATTTTATCGACCATACAACTCATCCCACACTTGGGGCATTGAAACAAACTCACCCGACATCTTAACCAATGTGGTGAGTCAAGCTAATGTGTGGTTAATACAAAAAACTTGGCCCAATATCTAGGGCAATTTAATGAACCAGACTAGTCTAAACATAGTGCAAAGCTCAGCCCATAGCTAGGGAGGAAGATAAAATATGTTGGGAAGGTACTACATGTGAAAATAAACTTTTCTTGTGTGGTCGTAGCCATGGTTGTGTGGATAAAACACTCCCAATGTAAACGCCAATCCTAACCTACCCATTATCCATGTATGATCGTTTTCCCCACAATGTGCAAATTGTTTGGCAAAAGGGTAGGAGTCGAGATTCAAACCCCCAAAACAGTTTTTTCAAACTAATGCACTCAACTAAATCACCAAATGGCTCAGTTAGATTATAAAATGAACTCATTGTGTTTTAGAAAACATAGGTTGTAGGATTGTGCAAGGGAAGATTAGGAAAAATTTGCATTCATCTGAGGTTTTGAGGCATTCAGAGGTCAAATTTTAACTTTGTGTAGAAATATAAAACTTTTTAGAATTCTAAGAGTATTATAAATATGTTAGTAGTTCTTCTTAAATGCTTTAAATTTCCATTCGTACATTTTTCAAACGTAGTTGCAGGGAGATCAAATTTTGAAGAATTTTTAGGGGCCATGGATAGACTTCAAACATGATTATGGAAAATTGTAGAGTTTTAAAAGTCTGATATCAACCCATTTACAAGTGACAGAGATCTATTTATCATTATTGAAGGTAAGATTTTACTTCATTGGATTTAATAGATTGATTCAAATTTCATGATTCTAGAGAGGTAGCCAATAGCTGAACTCTAGTATCAATTTTTGTGTGGATTTTTTCTTTAGTTTGTGATGAAGCTTTTGATCAGATAAAATCTAGTAATTGGAATGCACTAATTTGATTGAAAAAGAAAACAAATGATTAAAATGGATTTAAATGAAATTTGACTATCCATAATCCACAACAGATTAAACATATTCACATTTAAATTTTTGTGGTTAAAAATCAGATTGAGGTGCATATATGATAATAGAGAATTAATCAATTTGGTGAAATAAAATCCATTAAATTTATTAAAATTTTATGATCCTTAAAAATGATTGAAAAGTAGAAATTAAAACCTACATTTTTGGATCATGTTTAGTATCAAATCTAGTTTAGCTCAAAATTTTCTTTAGTTGAATCTGATTAACAATGTGATTACTTCAAGTGGGTGCATCTAGTTCAGTGTGTATGAACAGGTATAGGTGAACCATGGGAAGAAATGTCTAAACAAGCATAATTAGAGGAAATTGACGCTTATAATCACCATATCTAGGAAGAGAACTCTCTCTTTAGATGAACTTATTTTTCATTAGAAGAGGAAAATTCTCAACTAAAATCAGAAATGCAAGCCAATCATGAGATCTTGGCAAGATTGTAGAATTGTTACTAGAAAAGGGAGAGACCTTTGACTACAAATGTAGAAATGATGACTAATGAATAAACTATAAGTTTTTCACCATAAGATTCCTCATCCTATTTTGATTCAGATTTAGATAAAAAAATATTGGTTTTGAAAGATGCACTAAAGGAATTTAATCTAAGTTATTAAGTAAAATGGGATTTAAAGGGAATGGAACTATTAAGAACAACCAAGGAATGGATAACCCAATATAGTTCGAGAATCATCCTCGTTGTGTGGTTTGGGTTATTCTAGTGTGGGAAAAAAATTTGGAGAGTAATCTAAGGATGTTGAAGGAAGAAAATATTTTGACAACAAATAGTATACCCCACTAGCACAACAGAAATGAAATGATAAGAAAGATCAGAGAAGAGGTAGTGAAATTCCACCTCATATTTCCTACCATAGGCATAAGCTTAGGAAATAAGGTAAACCTTATGAAGATCCAATCTTTACTTTTAAACAATATGGGTATGATATACATATTATGATGAATTCTTTTCCATGCACATTTTATGGAGGAACCTAATGATTTTGTAAGCCTTTTGTTGGAAGAGAAAATCATTATTCTAGAAGTATTTCCAAAATGAGTTCAAAAACCAATCTTGTAGTGATCGGGAGAAAAATAGTAAACATGATTCCTCATCTCAAAAGAAGGGATAAAATAGAAATCACTATACTTATTGTCAAATGAGTGAACATCGGAGTAAAAAATATTAGAAAATTCATCCAACAAACTATAGATCCCACTTTTCTTTGACACCCTTTTGATACTAATCATGATACTACTAATTATATTATGGACATATGGACCTTATTATAGTATGATGTTAAATGTTAGATCATGATTATTGTTGACTTGCTTAAATTATGATGCATGATGATTATTAGAAGAATTTTTGATATTGATGATGATATACTTGTTTGACATGGTTATATTATGGATGTTGTGTGGAGTTGTGATATTTGGATATTGTGAGTAGACCTAGAAATGGAAATTATTGGATGATGATATAGGTGTTGATAAAATTATAAATGATATTGTTAAATTGATTTGATGTTGTTTTGATTCATACATCTAAATGATTTTGGGAGTTATATTTATATTATTTTAGATGTTCTGATATGGCCACAAGGCCCAAGGAGGTATTTGTGTTTTGCAGGTTAAAATATCACACCAAACATCTGGGGATTGGAGACCAACCACATTGGAATTCTAGATGAATTCAACAAGGTCACCATGGCAACTAGTATCTATTTGTGCTTGTTTGTGTGTGTTAGGGATTCCCATGGGAGGATCACCTTTAATTGTGACCAAGGGGTTTTTATGCATTCCTTTTATTTTTGTCCCTTTCTTTATGTTTGCATGTGTTTATTTTGTGGTGCTTTTACCCCTTTCAGTATTCATTAAATGGTGTGTAAATATTGTGAGTAATCATTTTGACAAGCTAGTTAATTAAAATATGTCATAAGAAAGTAATTAATAGAGTTGTTGGCCATGATTAAAGATGTGTAAGTGATGTGTAAGTTAACTTTTGAGTGTGAAATACTCCACCTTCTTGGAAATTTGAAATTGTCCTTGGAGGCTGATTTGAGAGGCTTGTGGGACAACTTAAACTTGTCCCATACATCTTAAATTTAATTACCAACCGTACCTATGGTTGGGAGTTGAGATTATACTTTTGTGATGTTTTTGAAAAGGAAAATTGTAGGTTTTAATTGCACTTTTCTTACATGATTTAATTTCAATCCTTTGAGGTGTGGGTTGGATTTGAGTGTGTAAGTAAACTATCATATTATTCACCCACCTAGTTATTGTGCATTGGAGAATGAAGTTGATGTTTGGGTTGGGGTTGAAGAGATGTGATATGGCATCCTACATGGATCTGTCTCATTCTCTTCCCTTCCCTCTTCTATAAAATTTGAATGGCTTTCCTTGTTTTGGGGTTGCTTCACTTTGGAGACTTCATTTTCTTGGGCGAATTCTTTTGTTGTTTTGGAGCTCTTACTTGAAGAAGTTTTGGGAAGATTGTTGCATGCTTGTGCTTAGTTATTTTTGGATTGCTTGCATTGGGATAAATCTTTTTGTTTTGGAACTTAGAACAAATTCATCATGGAGAGGTAGGAGCTTGACTCTTGAAATGCTCTTCTTTTATGAATGTAAGTGTTAATGTATGAATGTTTTGGCATGGTTGTGGGTTTTGGGTAGATGGCTCAGGAATGGTGAAGGAGAAGACTATGGGGTTATTTTGTGGGAGGCACAAGTGTGTTTTAGGGAGGTATAAGAGTGGAGGGAGTTGGGATTTGGGTTCCACCTTACAAAGAAATAGCTTGCATTTATTTACTCGTTATGGGGTGCCATAAGAGGTTGGGAGGCATAAAGAAATGTGAGGAATAAGGGGTACTTAGGGGAGGCATAAGGGCATGTTAGGGATTTGAAATGATATATATACATATTTTGGTAGTTTGTTCTCTAGTGGTGATACCCATTTCCCCTTTTGGGAGGCATAAGCAACATCCCCCATATTTTCTTGCTCCTTTGGCTTTCTTGAGGAAGCCTTAGTATTGTTTGTCATGTTTTAATGTAGTTGTAGAACTACATTCTTTTTTGGAATGTGTTCTTATTGTGATTATGTTGCTTGTGTGGTTGTGGAAGCTTGTTGTTTTCATGAGTTGGATCACATCTTTTATTGCATTGTGGTTAGGGCTCAGGGGCCAATGAAGAAGGATGGCTTCTCCTCTTCATTGGATGTCTTGGTTGGGTGGAGAGCATTTCTTTTCCCCTACTCTTGTTACGGAGCTAAGATATAGACAGCTTAATAGTCCCTTGTGAAATGAAATCTTATTGTAGCCCCTTTTCCACTTGAAGTGGGTGATCTCTATATTCATTATCATGGAAAGATACTATGTATTAGCAATGAAAGTGGAAATTTGAAATGTAAAAGAGTTATACTATGTATTTTGTGTTGGAAATAATGATAAAGAATGATACATGTTTTGTATGCTGTATTTTGAAATTAAATGGAAAGGAGGTTGTAAGAGTTTCATTTGAATTAATGGAAGTGTTTTCCTTATTCATATTATATTCTTTCCATTGGAAATTTGTACTTAACAAGCTCTATGAAATCCTGTTTGGAAAGTGGAAAAGTGAAATACGTGAAAAGAAAATGTATTATTCAACTGTATATAATATATGTTTTTGGAAAGAATAAAATAAGGAAGTTATAAAGTTGTGTTTTGGAATAGATAAAGGATTGCATAATCTTCCTCAAATTGTATCATTGTACTTAATTTAATCATTTAGATGTGAGCTATAATCTCTATTTGAAAGGAAGTGTAATACTCTTTTTTGAAATATGTCAAAGTTAGAAATCGAGAGATGTATCTTAGTTTTGAATAGTTGGATTGAATCAAATAAATGCATTAGATTAGTTTTGAAGCACATTATAATACTTGGAAGAAGACAATGGAAAATAAACCTTATAAAAAAATTTTGAACTTTGTTTTGTATTTCCTATTGACAATTATTTAATCCCAAATGATCGAGACCAAATCTACTATAAAGGAATAAAAATGAAACATTAATTTGGGCATAATAAGATCTAATCAAATTCATCTAGATATTAACACTTAAGGAAATTCTTATAAAAACTTAGCAAAATCGGGCTTAACCATTTTGCAGTCGTGTTGCTGTCAAGAAATGTAAATGTTCAAATTGCAAATCAATCAGACAAATTGAATCTTGAAATCTCTCTTAAATACACCTAAGAAAAAATTTTCATGTCTATTTGACATGTTGAGAGAGGGACAAGAACAAATTGAACAAATTTAACAAGTTAAAATTTACCAGTTTGCACTGTAAAAGCCTACAGAACATTTTCACAAAATTGACCCCTTAAACTTTATCAAAATAAAAATTAATGATCTTTGTGTAAAGAGGACATCAAAATATTTCCATAAAGTCCTTGTTTTCCCAAAACTGAGCCCTCTATCAAAAGTTATGGTGATCTAAACTTTTTCCTTCACTTGGTGTAAAAAAAAAAATTGGGAAAAACTTCCTTGGCGGGCCCACGGGCCCAAATTTTTCCCTTAGAACTTCAGAAAATTTTTGGGAATTTTTTTCTAATTTTCCCCACTAACCCGCAGCCAATCAAATCCTACCACATGGCACAATGAGGAGTTGTTAGAGGGGCAGACTCCTTTTTAAGCTTAGTGCTCCCAAAAAATTTGGGGAAAATTTTACAAATTTTTCCCGCCACAACTAATCACCGATGCCACATGGCGTCATAAGTCATTGGTGGAGGAGCAGTCCCTTTTTCCTTTGTAAATTTTCAGAAATTTTTTTGAAAATTTTCCAAATTTTCCCTCACCGCCCGCCGGCCCAGACCCAATCGGGGAGCCACCACTTGGCATCGCGAGATGCCAGCAGAGTGCGGGTGAATGCTACCCTCTTAGCCCTTCGGGGTGTTAAACTAATTTTCTCCCCACCACCCTCGCCTTCCCCGCATTGGCTTAGGAGACACCACATGTCCCTTACAGGACTTACAGGAGTGCGGGCACAAAGTTGGCTTTCGCCCCACGTGGGAAGATTTTTCAAAATGTCTCCCTTCACCCCACTCTCCATGCGGCGACTTAGGATATGTCACGTGTCCCTAGTGGATTTGGGAGACCCACAGTGCACGGGTGCAAAAATTTTTTTATTTCCCTACATGGGAAAATTTCCAAAAGTCTCCCCACGGCCTCCGTGACCCACTCTTGGGGTAAATTTTCACCCCTAGGCCCGTAGGCCCACTCTTGGGGAAAATTTTCATCGAAAGGCTCGCCACCCATAACTCAAAAAATATGAGGAGTTAGGAGGACTTCTTTATATCATTGGAAAGGTGAGGAAATTTCTTATCCAATGGGAGTGATTTAGGGAAATTTTTAATGTGTTAATTTTGAGAAAATCCAATTGAACCTTTAAGTCGATTAAAGAGTGGATATGGTGAGGAATTACCCTCTGAACCGTATTGAACCTTCTAACACTAAAATTTGGACCTTATGACATATAATAATTGTTAATAAAATAAAATCATGTTCTAGTGAATTAGAATTGTTTTGGAACTTGTTAGTGACAGTTGTTCCCTTGTAATCCGATTGTAGACTCTTTAAAATAAATAAAAAATTATTCCATAATTTTCCTAATTAATCCTAGGTTGTTCTTGGGTCTCAAGTGGGTTGTGTTATGGGGTGTTACACAAACCATCCAAAGGTGCATTGTAAGAAAAAATATTTAATTTAAGGTAAAAGAAGTTTTTGAACCACTAGTTTAAATTGAATTAACCTTTGATCTATCTACAGTTGAAGCACTAATGAGTCCATTTTTTTAATATGGAAAATTTAAACTCATGTGAGTTTGGTAAATTTACTTCTGCATAGAAGTAATTATTGAAAACATGCAAAAATTATTAGAGTAATTTGTGGGTGCCTCGATATATGTTGAACCGAAAAATCACATATATTTATTTACTTTGAAAGTGAAAAATGGGGTCACCTATAAAAAGGATGTGAGGGACAGGTTAAAAATACTCATATTTTAACTTCTTACATGTTAAGGATGAAAAAATACCATTACTATTTTTAGAAACATTGTACACTAATTCAGTGGGCATGGGTATAATGTCTATTTTTGGTCAAAATATGTTATTAGTTATTAGGTTATATGTTATATGTTATTAGGTAATATACAAACTTGTTTTGTCTATGCAATTGTATTTGCACATAAATGACAACCCTTGTTTTTAGGGCATTTCTTTGTGACTACCTTATGTAGTTACAATTGGTGTGTACATTATTCACACTAACAAACTTGTGTGTAGGTATTTCCCGTGATCATTTGTAGGAGATATTAGTTCACCATTTTGGGTAAGCATACAATTTGTTTATATCCTTTTACAGTTCAGTATGTGGGGATAGATTTGATAGTTCAAAGTTGTTGTAGAGTTGACAGGGGTTGTATAGTATCATTTAGACACTAACTTGAATGGGTGTTATTATCTAATTAGTTTTATGTGACTATCTAATCAACTATTTTCATTTATTTAATCCATAATATTATTTTATGTTCCTATATGTGATTGTGCAATGCAGATGAGTTAGCAAGTTTTCTGGGTGATAAATAAAATTAGTTTTTGTGGACAAATAGCATTCCCTAGTTGGGAGGAGTGGTCCAAAGGACATTATAGTGTTTAAAAATTTCCTAAACCTCCCTAAACCATGATCAAACTTTAGAATTTTCTGATATCTTTCTGATGATATGTAAATCGTCAGAAATGGAGTACGAATGCGAAAGATATCACCAGTCAAAGAATGGTTTCAAAACACGCCAAATTCGAGTCCAATGGTGAATCTCACATTGACACATTGAAAATTTTGAAAATGAGTAAAAGGGTAAAATATTTGTTTTGAAATCTATCGATATTAGACACATGTAAAATTAGTGGGCCCCATTATTTGTTGGATGAGGACCCTTAGCCGAGATTGGCACACTCCTTTAACGAGGGGTGCCTTGGACTCGGCTCATTATATAATTTTTATGATATTGGTTATATATGCCACATACTTCTATTACTCGCCAATGTGGGATTTTTTCATTGCATGATTGAGTTAGTATTGTGCAGGTTCTATGTTGTATTACATTGCAGTTATATCTCACATACATATTTTACTAGCTCGGTGGGGTTGTCAGCTCCCCTCTGAGTCAAACTCATTACATCATAAATGACAAATTATATCCATATTGGTTAGGCCATTTTTCTTGTTACATGGTGGGACCACCCTTTGGCCTTATAAATATATAGCGGTAAATCCCTATAACATAGTGGATCCATAGTATAACACATGACTAGGCCGATATGCTTAGCATGGTGGACCAACCATATAGTTCGGCCCACTCTTGGGGTGGTAAAGAAAACAAACCTGACGCCTTAACCTATGTGGCGAGTCAAGCCAATGCATGGGTAATACCAACAACTTAACCCAATATCTATGATAGTTTAATGAACCAAACGGGTCGAACATAGCACAACTCGGCCCTCAACTAGGGAAGCTCAAAGATGCTCGGTGGGTATTACATGTGGAAAATAATGTTGTTTTCATCACCGTAGCCATGGTTATGTGGATCGGCCACTCCCAATACAAATGCCAATATAAACCTCCTTGTGATCCATGTGGGATCTTTATCCCTACAATGCGCAAATCGGTCAAAAAATAGCAAGAGTCTGGATTTGAACCCCTGACACGGTGTTTTCAAACCAAGGTACTCAACCAAGTCACCAAATGGATTGGTCAGGTTATAAAAAGAATTTTTTGTGTTTTATAAACATAGGTTATAGGACTATGCAATGGAAAATTAGGAGAATATTTCATTCAATCGAGGTTTAGAGGCACTCGTGAGGCCGAATTTTAACTTGGTGTAAAAAGAAAACTTATTCAATTCCATGAGGATTACAACCATGTCATCATTTCTTCTTAAAATGATTTAAATTTCCTTTTGTAGTTGTTTTTTATAAAACATTTGCAGGGAGATGGAATTTTGAAGAAGTTTTAGGGGCCACGATGGACTTTAGTATATGATTCTTCAAAATTGTAGAGTTATACAAGTCTGATATAAGCCCATTTTTAAGTGGTAACAACTATTTGTCATTATTCAAGGTAAAATTGTACTTCATTGGATTTAATAGATTTATTCACATTTTGTGGATCCAGAGACACAAATTATGGGTGAACTCCATTATAAATTTTTGTGTGGATATTTATTTCAATTTTTGATGAATCTTTTGATCGATAAAATTCAAGTAATACTAATACACTAATTTTATTGAAAATGAAAGCAACTAATCAAAATGAATTTAAGTGATCATCCATAATCCATAAAAATTAAACATATGCACATTTAAATTATTTTTGTTAAAAATCACATTGAGGTGAATCTATTATAACAGAGAATTGATAAATTTGGTGAACTTAAATTCATAAAACTTATTAAAATTTTATGATACTTTAAAGCTATTAAAAAGTAAAAATTTAAACTTATATTTTCATATCACAAATGAATCTCTTCCATTTACCCCTCATCCATTAGCACCTCAAAATATACATCATCAACTTCATCTGAAAACTACGCAAATCCCCTCATTCATCGCAAATGGTTGTTACCATCCAACTACCAAACAACGATCCTTTTAAGGATGGTACCCCTTATTTATAAACATTGTTCGGATAGCTACTTGATCTTTTCCACATGATTCATAACCAACAACCCAATCAAAATCAAAGAAATGTTTTTCCATTCCTCCTCCCAAGGAGTTTACTTCAATCCATCCCCTTCATCATCGAATCCTAAGGTTGTGGTTGCAGCTCCTTCTAATGAGCCCAATTCATCTCCATCCACATCAAAACCAAAGGTTTCCATCTTAGCTACCCCTCAACCTATTGAACAAAGCATTGTTAAACAACTTCATCAAACCCTAGTTAAGATGTCACTTTATGAGCTCATTCAAAGCTCTCTAGACCATAAAAAGGATCTCACTGAGGCCTTGAAATGTATACCAAAATCTATTGATGATATTTATCCTTTTACATCTCTCATAGGGGTACTTAGGGCTTCTAAGTCTATCACTTTTCATGATGCTAAGATCCTATACATTCCACCTAAGGACCATGACCTTCCCCTTTTCATCATGATAAGAATCAATGATACATTCATTTGATAATCTATGATTTATAATGGGGAGAGTATCAACATTATCCCATCACATACCTTTGATCATCTCAAGATCCCTAAATCCATTGTTTGCCAAACACCGGCAGTCCTTCATGAATTCAATGATGCTATCACCCCGCCATGGGGATGGTTTTCCTTCCTATCCGATTCTCACGATAAGCTCCTCCATGATGTATTTTTTATGATAGAAGGATATTTTTAATACTATTTCCTTCTTAGACAACATTTGATTCATTCCATGCACTATGTCCATTCCACACTTCATCATTGCATCAAATACTAACATGAGGGAAAAATATTGACACTTACTACCGATGTTCCCCCTTCAAATAATGCAACATGACCTATCTACCTAATTATGTCCTCATTCCAAATAATGATCCATCTCAACCATCTAATATTTCATCCATATCTTCATCCAAGATCCTCAACGATGATTCCTTAGACATGGTCATGGACAACCATAAGTTGGGGGAATATCATCTTCTCATGCTCAATACCTTCCCTACGCCTCATCGATTTAGTAGAATTGAAAAAGATCCAATGTACCAATCCAATGTCAAGGACATCATTCCCTTAATCCCAACCCATATTTGCAACAATATCATCTATGGTGGTGTCGATACCCCCATTCTCATATCATTGATCGCCCTCATAGCAGACCATATGCCGGATGTTATTTTTTTTTCACAAACCATATTTCACCCTCACCTACCTTCACCATTGTGCATGGAAGGTATTTGGAATGTGACATTAAGAGCATGGTTCACATGACCTTATTATCGATTAATTACATAAACCTCGTGAATTTTTTTGGTTAGGTTATAAAAAGAATTCCGCCGACCCACTTCCACCATCTATGATGCTTACCAACATGGCATCTCTATCTCTGCCATCCCATGAGGCCATAGATACAGATGACATTGTGTCTATCACTTCTAACTTTTTTAGTCTCCACCATCACCTTGAACTGGTCACTTATCAGTGTGAAAATAAGACTAGGTCCCTTTTTTCCATCTGAAAATAAGAGAAAAGGATTCTAATAACATCAAAATTCTCCATTGCACTCATAATGAATCCATTCTTTCCCACATGGGGGAATAATATTCCTATATTCATAAAAATTACCATTTGAAACATCCACCCTTCTCAATGAATCCACCATTAATATCAACATCAAGAATTCTCAAGAGCCTTACATTCTCAAAGTGGGTCAATCCATTGATCCATAGAAACTTGAGTCTTTCATCCCATTCCTCTCTCATCATAGTCATGCCTTCGCATGTTCATACTCGACATGTTAGGTCTTGATCCTTCTATCTTCGTCTATAACATTGTCACCTTTCCTAATGCTAAGCCAACTAAGTAGAATCTTTGCCACATGCATCTCCTAGTTTCTATCCTTGTGAAAGAGGAGTTACAATACCTCCTTTCTGCTAATTTCATCATCCACATTTATTATCTCGAATGGATTTATAACATCTTACCTATCGTAAAATTATTTGGAAAGCTCTATATATGCATGAAATTTTTAGATATTAATCTTTCTTTCCCTAAAGATGACTTACCCCTTCCTAACATCAATTAACATGTGTATCTTACTACAGGTCATGAGATGATTTCTCTTATGGATGGATTCTCTTGTTATAATGATATTTTTATTGCACCATAAAACCAACATAAGACCTCCTTAATCACTTCTTAGGGTACATTTTTCTATTGTGTCATGCCCTTTAGTCTGAAAATTTTGATGCCACCTATCGCCAGACCAATGACTTACATATTTCATGACCTTATCCATAAGACAATAAAGGACTATGTAGATGATATTTTCGGTAAATCTAAACATCGAAAAAATCACCTTGTGGTCATTGAATTCCTCTTTGAGTGTCTTATCATCTTATTTCTTATTCTTAATCTAGCCAAGTGTGTAGTTAGAGTGCTAACTTGAAAAATCCTTTGCTTTATCGTGTCCATCAGGGGTATTGAAGTTGACCCCCAAAAAATCAATACTATTCTCGAGATGCCTCCTTCCAATCTTAAGTATCTTATCAATCTTCAAGGCTAACTTCAATCATTCTATCATTTCATCTTGTAACTTTTAGATCATTTCCAAACCATTCATAACCTTCTTCATAAAGACATAAATGTCAATTGGGAGGATAACTTCCATAAATATTTTTATGATATTGAGCAGTATCTCTTGTCCCCACTTGTTCTTACACCTCCATGCGGGGATCCATTCTATCTATATAATTTTTCCATTGGTCATGCCCTAGAGGCTATATTAGCACATCATGATGACCAAGGTCATGATTAGGCTTTGTATTACATTAGTCACATTGTTCATGATTGTGAAACTTCGTTACAATGAAGCTAAAAAGATGTGTTATGATCTCTTCTTTTCCACTTCTAAGATTTGACACTACCTTCTCAATCACAAGACTTATGTTGTCACCAGCTTTCATCTTCTCAAAATAATGCATCCTAAACCATATCACAGTGTTCGTATCACTTTGTGGCTCATGGTCATGACTGAGTTGTACCTCGATTTCATCTCTCAAAAATATATCAAGGGCCATGATATCAAAACCAATTATATGAATCCTCTCTTCTTAGTCTCGCATCGCCCCAACATGTAGTTTCCACATGAATCCATCAACCAATTTCATTATGAGTATGTTACCCTTAACATGACCCTCTTTTAGATGGTTCTAAGTGTCAACAAGGAGGAGGAACTAGTGTCATTATCATTCCTCCTCTATATACTCTTATTCCCCTCACTGAAAATATTTATTTTGAGTGTACCAACAATATGGAAGAGTATGAAGCCCTTATATGAGGTCTTGAACTGCTACCTTTTTTAGGTGTTCAAATCCTAGACATTAATTGGGATTCTCGTGATTATCATCAAATAGGTTATCGATGAGTATCAATGTTAAAATGATATCCTTGAGAAATATATATGTATCATCCTTCTTCTCCTTGAGGCCTTAAATTCTTAAACTATCTAAGTCATTCATCAATCATCAAATCATTTCACTAACATAATGGATTCTCTTGTATCTCTCATCCTATGGATAACATATGAGTCCAATTTGTTTTTGTTCATCCTTGTGACCGAATGTCCCATGTGTTACCTCACATTAATATTATTGAGTCCAGTGTGTTAGATCTTTGGTATTCTCATCTCTTAGATTATTTTCCAAGTCCATCATTCCTCCGATCTATCCAAGAATGGAAGGAGGTCTTTTCTTCAATGTGTCAACCACTAGTCATCCTTGGTGACATTCTTTATAAGCATGGATTTGATGGTATTCTTCTTTGATTCCTTAAATCCCATGATTCTTATCACGCTATCTAAGAAGTCCATGATAGTATTTATGGTGGAAACTTTAGTGGCTTAGATATAGCTAAGTGTGTTCTTTGTCTTGGTTATTATTGGCCTTATCTCAATCATGAATGCTTTGAATATGTTAAGAAATGTGTAAAATTTCAACAACATTCCTATCTTGTCCATATTCCTAGCCAAGCCTCATATCCGGCTCATGACCTTTTTCCCTTCTCATAATGGGGCCTTGATCTCATCGAAACAATAAATCCTTGATCTTCACAACAACATAATTCTATCATCATTGCTACTGATTACTTCATAAAGTGAGTGTAAGCAATTGCACTCACCTCAACTAAAGCTAATCCAATTATTATCTTCATTTATCACGACATCATTTTCCACTTCGACGTCGCTTATAAAATTATCATGGACAATAGAAAGTCCTTAAAAAGGATCTCAAGAAGCTTTGTGCCTCATTTAATATCAATCTTAGATTCTCTTCTCCTTAACATCCCTAAGCTAACGGCCAAGTCAAAGTCACTAATAAAAATATTTATAACTTTCTTGTCAAGACTATTGTTGAGTCAAGTTGTAATTGGCATCGTGATATCCCTTTTTCTCTTTGTAATTATCGAACTAGAATTCATACTTCCATAGGTGATACACCTGTTAATCTTGTTTATGGATTTAAATCCATTCTTCCCCTGAAATTTAAAATTCCCCTTTTCTCGTGTCTCTTCACAAATTAATTTCTGATGAAGATTATCATTAGGAGCATCATGCAAAGCTCGAATCATTAGATTTACTCCACCTCCTTGATCTTTAGAATCATCTTATTTGAGTGCATAGAGTGTGCATACAAAAAGAACCTAAAAGAGTACGACTTCAATGTTGGTGACCTCATTCTTAATGAAAAACAAAATGTTATTACTCTAGAAAGGATCCAACGTTAAAATTTCTTTCTCAACTAGATTGGAACTTACGTTATCACACATAAGTGTGGTTCAAGAGCCTATAGCTTGGCCACCATTGATGGTAAATCAAAGTGGAACAAATTAACATATTATACGTATGAACATTCTATTATTAGTATACTTACCAATAAGAACTTAGTCATATCCTTAGATCATTCCTCTATCATTAGCCTCTTCCATCTATCATTGTAATGATTTGGAACTATGTGGTCTACCATCACTTTCTTATATATGACCTTAAATATAGTCACCATGCCTCTTAGCATAGTATATTCCTTATGGATAGGTTCTCCCTTCTTGGTGAGAACTCTTCAATCATTACATCCATCACCTTCTTGTTTACCTATTAGAACCATGCTAAGGGTCCAAAGATGTCACTTGTACATTCATCATCCTCTTCTAGGAGCTCTATTTATCTATTCATAGCTCTTCCCCATGTAAAAGTAAAATTTTATAGATTTTCCTTTCAAAAGTCAAAGTTATATAAAAATAGAATGGTCCCTCGAAGGATAGTTGTTCTTGTAAAAAAAAGGAAGCAAAATAAATAGACTGATCCCTCGAAGGATGGATATAATGTATATCATCCCTTCGATAAAAATCATAAATGTATAAAGTATACCATACCATCTATAGATGGATACTCTCTGATATCATAGTAGAAAAGGATTCCCGCATTGATCAAACTTCTATCTTAACAACATCCTAAGAAATCTTCCCACATTGATAACCTTTCTCATAAAAAACTTCCCACATTGATCAGTTTTCTCTTTCCCCTACCTAGAGCTAGGACATAGACTTAGGGAAAACCAATTATGGAGAACCCTCCTCCTATGTATAAGTTAAACCTCAAAACCCCTTTGTTGTGTTGACATTAGGTTGATGACTTCATTTCATTCATACTTCTCCTATGTTCTTTTGTATAACTAACTATTGTTGGTTATGTGTTAACTCATGTTTTGGTCACATGTGCCTTATGTTACTTAGATCCCCTTCTTTTTACTTCCAATATAGTAAGAAGAATTGTTTCCTCATGAATTCCTTGATATGACATAGTATCACTCGTACTCATAGGTAGCCAATCATCAAGTTGAGTTTATATTTTATCATGTCATGTCTATCTTCATTTCCTCTTGTCTTATTATCATACAATTTATTTTATCTAACTCATCTAAGTCTCACATCTAATAACATGTATTTATCTATCATCATATATATTTATCATCTATCAGATCTATTTCATAAAAAACATTTTATTAAAAACACACATATTTTATATTAAACATCTAACCATTCTTATATATTCACAATCATCATCAAATATAAAGTAAACATAAATTGATAATCATCACACATCATCATTCATACAAATGAAATAAATCAACATCATACACATGTTGAATAGGAAAAATTCAATATCATACATATCATAATAAGTGTCTCAATACATTTTTTTCCTCTAAGGGCCCTCTCTCTCAAAGAAGATATATCATCAAAATTAGTAAAGTTAATATCGGATAATCTCAAATCTTTCCCTCATGGGGAATCTCCCTCTATCTATCTCTTGACTCACCCCCTTCGCCATGGATCTCCCTAATGTGGCATATCCATGCTCATAAGACTCCTCAATGGATCTTCTCTAGCTTGCTCCACCACCCTTAGATGCTCCCAACATCTCACAATCATTGGTAGCTTATGTACCATTATCTACTCATAATATCTAGCCTCTACAACTTGTTCTATATATCAAACCATCATTATCCTATTAGGATGTGCCATCTCTCTTGTACCCTGTGATACATTTGGAGTAACACTTTCGATGATTTGAATGTTATTATATAGGTCGATATCTAGATCAGGCTTTATATGCCTCCCTCTACCTCCTATATCAATCACTATCTTGGATGGCTCTGTATATCTCTCGCCAAAGTGCAGGACTCCTATTGGGATATACCTCCCTCTTAATGAGTGAAATCTATCTCTATGCTCACCTAAGATAGATCAACGCGTAGCTAATCCTTCTCTGAGACTCCCATAGTTCATCATCTCCTCCCGCTCCTCCACAAAAAAAATATCTTCCTCAAGATCCATCTCCTCCCTATCAATGCTTCCTCTCTCTCCCATCATTTTAGCCTCCCAAGTAGTGGTCATCCACTCTATTAATCCTACTCCAACTATGACATCATCATCATCAAACCATGGATTTGGTTCTCCCTCCATCGGTATGTCATGTTAGGACTAGGAAAATCCCTATCTATCTCCTGACGCCCAAAGTAAAGTATGGGCTCCTTGGTACCTTCTTGATGACACCAAACAATTGTCAAATCCTTCTCAAACTACATAGCCTTAATCGCGTCTCTTGTCTATGTCCTTATACCCATCTATTCCTCCTCACCCCAATCAACTATGCATCCTCTTCAGGACATGAAAGGAACTCCCTATATGGCGGCCATCTAGAACTCCAAATCACTTAATACACCAATCCACATCTCTTACCCCTATGTCCCCATGGGCCTTGTCAACATGCCATAAAAAAATCCACTTGTAAGCTCTTTATGGTCCCCCGTAACCCATGATAATCCCGGTGTCCTCATAACTACAATTTTTTTGTAAGCCCAATAGTGAAGGAGGAAGCCTACATCAATTCATGTCCTCATCCTAGTTCTATACATCGCCAAATCATAATATACATGTGCTAGAAGTGTTGTCCCAAAGTAAAACATGGTATGGTGATCAATAATATCTGCAAAACCCATCCTAATATACATGGAATTTTTTCTTTCCCGATACATGAAGTGCATACCATGATATATCCATCATCACAAGATATATCAATATGCTCCACAAAGATACCCCACGTTCGTATTCTCTTTTCATAGGAAAATTTACTTGAAGAAAATGTAATGTGTGACGAGATCGGATCCAAAAATCATGTCAATAATCCGAATAAGTTATCAATGGTAATGGGAACTAATTTCTTCCCCATGTATCTCGTAATCTAAGTATGCAATATATATCCTCTAGGGTGATTGTCACCTCATCCTTCCCAAACTAGAAAGTGAATGTATGAATTTCCCATCTCTCAACTAATGCAAACATCAAACCCACATCTAGTGGGATCCTCTAATAATATCTTAATCGACATTATCGAACTGTCATTAAGTAATCCCACTTAGCATCGATTATGTCCTCCCTTATGACCATATAATGTTGTGCTTGAAAAGAGTTTGTGAGACTTGAATCAAAAATGAGGGACCACGAAGTAGTTACACTCCAATGGAATTGTGATAGCTCAAGCGATATTAAGGAAAAAAAAATGATCAATAATGGAAGAACATGCTCAACAGAAACAAAGATTGCATAGAGGAAAGACAACGGAGTGTCTTTGCATGCTCATAAATGAATAGAAAAGGGGTACATATAGGGTGTTGAGTAACCCTAGTGCATGACACACATGAAACCCTAAACCTAACCCATGTGAGATGACCCTCCAACATGAGAGGAGGACACATAGGATAACTCACACTAACACCCCCCTTCATCGAAGCTAGGGTAGCGGCTGTGATGAGTCAGATGGAAAAGGAAGAAACTCCTAAACAACTAAGAAAGATGTGCCAATGGGGCCCGGTAACTAAAGGCCTCGATAAGGTTCCAATATACAAACATAATATTTCTAGAAGAAGAAGAAGAAAGAAGGACTACATAGCCCAAAGGAGATGAGCAGCTGCAGAAGACCTCACCCCAACAAGAGATTGTAAGTGAAGAAACTTCATCTCGGTGAAGGGCTTGTGAATAAATCTGAATCGATCATCTGTTTGAATGTACTGAATGTCGATGATACCATCATGAATAAGCTTCATATGAAGTGCATATGGATCTCAATGTGCTTCATCTATTGATGTTGAACTAGATTTATACAAATAGAGATTGTGCTCGTGTTATCACAATAGATAATGGTAGGCCACCGAAAGTGGATGTAAAACTCTGTCAGAATACCCTATAGCCAAATAGCTTCTGTGGCAGCATTATGCTCCTTTGTATTCTACCTCTATAGATGATATTGCAATTACATTCTGCTTCTTACTATACCAACTAATAAGACCCGAACCAAGAGAGAAACTATAGCTGTATAGATTTCGATGATCTAAGTCACCACCCAATCAAATCATGAATCTAATCAAGTCAATATTAACCCTCCATGATATTGAATGCCATTAGCATAAGTGCCATGAACATATGAAGGATCCATTTAGCTACTTTCCAATGTATCTCATGTGGCTCCCTGCATGAATCTGGACACTTCCCAACAACATACGATAAATCCAAATCGAGTGTGAGTCAAGTAAATCAAGCTCCCCACCAACTGTCAATAAAGAGTACCATCAACCAAGGGAGTAGAGCAATCTGAAACCAAATTCACCCTAGAAAGAAAAGGAGTAGGAGAATACTTGAAATTGGACGTCTGAAAACAAGCTAGCAAATCAAGAGCATACTTAGGTTACAAAATCAAGATTCTGAGTCGATTGTAAATGGATCCCAAGGAAGTAATGAAGCGAGACCTAAGTTAGTCATGGAAAAATTGTTGGCTAAGGCGATCTTCACATAATCAATAATAGAGGAAGAGTTGCCTCGTGATCAACAAGTCATCAACATATAGAACAAGAATGAGTATGGAGTCATCTTTCCATAAAATATGAACATTTGGATTAGAGTGACCCCTGGTAAACCCTTATGTAAGTAAAAAGGATTCCATCTTGGCATACCAAGCCCGAGGGGCTTGTTTAAGGCCATAAAGAGACTTCTTTAAGTTACAAATGAGGGAGGGATCTTGACATAACACCGGAGGTTGTTCCATATAGATCTCTTCCTCTAGGTCACCATGAAGGAAGGCACTCTTAACATCCATTTGATGGACTTTCCATCTGTTTCGTTGTGGCAATGGCTAGGGTTAGTCGAATAGAAGTCATCTTTACAACCGGAGCAAAGGTTTCAGTATAATCAACCCCAGCTATCTGGGAGAAACCCTTAGCTACTAATCATGCTTTAAACTTTTCGACATCTCCATCTACTCCATACTTTGTTCGAACACCCACTTACACCAAATCGATTTTTCTTCCTTTCGGAAGAGTGGTGAGATCCCAAGTATCATTCTTCATGAGAGAGGAATACTCCTCATCCATGGTAGAATCCCACTCAGGAATACCAGAAGCCTCCCAGAAATACTATGGATTAGAAGTAGAGGTGAAGAAAGAGTGGGTTCCAATGAAATCTAAGCAAGTACGTCTCATATCTAAAGTATCTCCAACTAAATCTCCAAAGACTTTGTAAAGTTTTCCTGCCCAAAGGGGACCAGGAGGATCGAGCCGAGAGTCGGAAGATTCTTCACTTAAGTGAGAAGGGACATAGTCCTCATCATCACTACTCACAAATCAAAGACTCAAATATCTAATGGTCGGGAGGATCCGAAGAGGAGCATGCTCAACAGTATCATCATCTGATGAGTCAGAATCTGAATCAATGAGTAGAAGAACCTCAATAGGTGGAGAAGTAGAAGTCGGAGAATACTCATCGAACTTAACACTTCTCTCAATATACAACTCATGAGAGGTAGGATTCATCAATCGATATCCCTTCACACCATCAGGATACCCTACAAAGATACAAGGTTTGGATTATGGTTCCAAGGCCTTGCGTTTCTTCTTAGGGATCTGAGCCATAACCTTGGATCCGAAGACTCGAAAGTGCTCAACATCAAGCTTGCATCCAAACTAGGCTTCAAAGGGTGTCATCCCTCTTACTACCTTGTGTGGAACATGGTTCTAAATGTAATTTGCACAATTCACTACTTCGGCCCAATACTGCGGAGGAAGAGACTTCGAGTGAATCATACAAGTGGCCATCTCCTTAAGAGTACGGTTCTTTCTTTCTGCAACTCCATTCTGTGAAGGGCTATAAGCAATTGTATGCTGCAAAGAGATCCCTTTAGAAGTACAAAAATCCATGAACCTATTATTTACATATTCACCTCCATTTTCAGTTCGAAGAACCTTGATAGACCGTTCTGCCTGTTTCTCAGCAAGAGCCTTAAAGTCCTTAAAATGTTTAAATACTTCAGACTTAAGCTTGAGAAAATATACCCAAGTATATATCAAATAGTCATCAATGAAGGTTAGCACATAAAGAGCTCTAGTAAATGAAGGAGAAGGAAATGGACCAGAAACATCGCTTGTGAACAAGATCCAAAGGACGAGTGGCTCTCCAGGATTTTCCTTTGTCAAAGTTCTTTTCAGGATGCTTTCCAAGGGTACAACCCTCACAAATACCCTTAGAAAACTTGACACGAGGCAACCCATTGACCATTTCATTTTGGCTCAATTGTTCAAGGTAGCGATAATTTAGATGTCTAAAACACTCATGCCATAGCTTACTAACCTCATTTGCATGAGTGAGCAAGGCAGTGGGCGTAGAATTAGAAGTAAAGTGGGAGAAGGTGTACAACCATGAATGGTGATCTGCCTTTCCCTCAGCCATTGTAGTGTCATTGTTAAGCTCACGAATAATCACCGAGTTAGGACCAAATTCCACTCGCATTCCTTCACCAAGGTGAGTAATTTGGTAAACTAATAGGAGATTGGTAGAGAGATCATGAACACTCAACACTTGGTTAAATGTTCCCCCATCCATCTCTATCGATCCACTACCGGAAACCAACACTGTCATGTCATTACCCATCGTGATTTGGGACATTCCACAAGGTTCGATGTTGGAAAACTCAACATGTGAAGAACCCATGTGGTGTGAGGCACCGGAATCTATAATCCATGTCGATGAAGGAGCAACTCTGGCTACAAGGGCCTTTCCTTTCTTCTTATCATTTTTAGCACCTTTTTCAAAGACAAGACTCGGCCTTCAGAGCACTTTGTTTTATGGATTCAGAACACTTATTTTATTCTTCTCAAGTAAATGAGATAAGTGATCAATCTGTTTCTTAAAATAGTGTTGCTCATTGTGACTAGACTTCTTGCAATAGGAACACAAATACTTGCTTTTCTGTGCCTTAGGCTTAGAAGTCAAAGTGTTTGTGTCATTTTTAGGTTTGGTCTTGGTTTCTTTCTTAGGTTGATCCTTTGTTTCTTTCTTATTTTCAGTCTTCTTTCCCTTGCTAGTACTTACTACAAGGGCATGTGACTTGGACTTGAGAGACCCCATTTGAATGAGTTTGTCCTGTTCTCGAATGAGTTGGGATGAAAAACAGTCAAAGGAGGGCATAGTCCAAGTATCGCCCAAAGCAGCTTTTGTAGCGTAGAAAGTTGACACGAAGACAAAATATTCGGGACCTAGCTTAGAGAGAATCAACAAGATCAGTTGAGAATCTTTCTTCTCTACTTGACATCATTTTAACAATAATCTAATATGGACAAATTTTGAGAAGAAGAAAGCTTGTAGGTTTTCAAAGTCACTAGGATTTAACCCTAGTAGTTCATTTTCCAACTCATGCACTCTCATGTCATCTAGTTTCCAAACATCGCATCCAATGTTTTCCATGCGATTTATGTGTTTTCGGATGCCTCAATGTGGAAGAGAAAGTCGAGAAACGAACATACAAAGAAGACCTAAAGCTTCATCACTACAGGTTTAACCACTTAGATTTTTCAGGTTTGTCATCCGGTTCAGTCTTAGTTCCCATGGTGATGCGGAATAACCCTTTACCCCTTAGTTTCATTATTATTTTCGATCTCCATTCGAAAAATTGAACGGCGTAAGCAAAGGAATTGGAAATGCATCCATAGTGAGTGAGAGAGAGAGAAAATAAATGTAGAAAAGAAATACACCACCCTACTTTAATAACAACTTTATAGTTTAGTGTGTTGATTACAATCGGGTCCGTGCATGTAGTTTGAAACACTTGGTAACTCGTCTTGCAATTAGCATAATAACACGCAAGAGAGGAGACCACAACAGTGTTTCATGGAGCGCAACAAAAAGGACACCGTAAACAAGCACAAGCAAAAAATAGAAAGGAGGTGAAAGCCAACCCAAAGGTGGTTAGAAAAATGTCTCACATCGTAAAATAAACCCCCTTACTTGTAGGTCATGTGGTGGTAGATGCGCTCACTACTAGTCAAAGCAAGCAATAATAAGGGTGAAATACAAGGTTTGGGAACTCAAGGAGTTCGGATAGTCTTCAAAACGCCGGAAAAGATCTTGGAAGGCAAAGAGGTGCACGAAGTGCCACTGCACACTTGAGCACACGATTAGTGAAAAAAATCGACAATAACCCTAAATTTTACCATTTGAAAACGCCCAATTTTACTATTTTGAGAGCTATTGGAGTTTGTAAAAAGACAATAAAAAAGGTGATGGAAGGACGATTTTTAAATTACCAGATCGTAAAATAAGATAGAATCAAATTAATTTGCAATTAAAAAAATAGATTTAATTAAATTAAATCTAATTAATTACAAAAATGAATTAAGATCTAAATCCTAATTAAATTAAATATGAAAAATACTTTCCCTCTTTTGTTTAAAAAACAATTTTAAATTAAAGGAATCTAAAAGTTTAGAAAGAATAATTTAAAAGGCATTTTTTTAAAAAAGAGAAAGAAGGTTTAAAAAATACGGACCATACTTAATTTAAAAACTTTGTTTGTTTAAATTAGAAAGAAGATTGAAATGTTTTTTTTTAAAAGCAAAAAACATGAATTTTGTTAAAAAATTAAAAACTTAATGTGTTTAGAAATGGAAGGAATCCACGTTTTTCATAAGGAAAGACTCCACAACTTTCAAAAAAAATAGAATTAAAAAACAGAAATTTCAAAAAACTCCATGTTTGTGTTTGAAAAGGAGTTACGTTTTTGAAAATTTTGGAAAGTTCCACGGAATTTTTAATTACTTATCACGTTTTACTTTGGAAAGTTTGAAAAAAACAAAATTTAGTTATCAAAAGAAATAAACTTACCGTTTTTTTTTTTTTTTGACCACGCACGAATGTTGTTGCGTTGGGTTTGGCTGGAGATGTCCACAGGCCCAGAGAGAGAGTTTATGAGTGCGTTGGAATTAGCCTTTGTCAATGACATTTTGTGAGTACGTAGGAATGAGCCAAAGGCCAAATGCAGCGGTTAGGAAGGAGGATGACAAATCAACAAAGAAAAGCAAAAACAACAAAGTCTTTTTTTTTAATCTAACAAAGCCAATGAGCGAGACCAAAACAAACAAGCCGAGTAGGCACGGCAAATAAAAAAACAGAGAAACCAGAAAAAAAATAGAGATCTAAAAAAAATCAGTTTAATAATTTATTTTTCAAAACCTCTATTTTAATGGATCTCCAAATGTAGTTGCAAAACCCCGAGAGCTCAGGAAAACTTGCACATGCACGAAGAACAAGCAAAACCGAAATCTTTCCAAGAGCAAGAATGTTAGGAATAAAATTCCAAAAAAATAAGGATAAAAAACTTGCACGAGGAGTAAAAAATGAAACCAAGAGTAATCACAATTCAAATGACGAATGCACGTTTACCCGATCTCGACTACGATACCGAGATAGTTAAAGCGCGCCGGTCCCAAGTAGTAGTCTTTGGGATGGGTGACCTCCTAGGAAATTCTCGGCGTCACTTCCTCTTAATATGTCATTGGGCCTAATTGGGTGTATACTCGACTCCATCGTGTTGGAGGGTATTAACGTAGCAATTGATTAACATGATGAGATCCCTCTCCACCATCAGTTTGAGCTTTTGGTGTGACGGTAAGTCATGTAGCTCTGATACCATGAAAAGATTTTGTGAGAATCGAATCGAAATGAGGGACCACGAAGTAGTTGCACTCCAACGGATGTTTGATAGCTTCAGCAATAGAAAGAAAAAAATGATCGGTAATGGAAGAACTTGCTCAATAAAACAAAGCTTGCATAGAGGAAAGACAATGGGAGTGTTTTGGCATGCTCATAAATGAATAGAAAAGGGGTACATATAGGGTCTTAATAACCCTAGTGCATGACACACATGAAACCCTAAACATAACCCATGTGAGATGACCCTCCAACATGACAGAGGACACATAGGATAACTCACACTAATAGTGCTCTATCTCTAAGGTAAAAAGTCTCTCGGTCCTAACATCATTCATAAAATAAGCATGCATCAAATCCCTCATCATTATGTTTACCTCATTTTTCATCTAACTATCAAAATTTTCCCATCTCATCCACGGTCTCTAATGACCTAGGTGGGGTCAATGTGCCTATGTCAAGATCAAAAATTTTTAGGGATAAGTCATTGGAAACCCTAGAAATTCAATGTCGACCTCCCTCAATTTCCATCACAAAAAATGTAATGTATTAAATAAAACAAAAAATAATTTAAAATCAAGCTAGGGTTTTTGTTACTCACCATCCTATGAATCCTCTAACATTTCTTGGATTCTCCTCGGTCCTTCATCTCTCTTTAAGTACCAATCTCCTTTTATATCTCTAAGCTCTCAAATCTACCCTCGAGTCATGCAAATGAGCTCGGTTGTCGACTTGAAAACTTATATAGCCACCACCCTAGTCGTCGTTTCATATCAACTCTATTCGTCGTCCCTGACAGGAGTCATTTGCGAGACGCATACCTTTCAATTAAGTCCTCATAATTTTTATATATACTTATTACCCATTGGTCCCCACGGCTTGCATCCATTTGAGTTGTTTCCCATTGGATTCCCTCCATTTCACTATGATTTTTATGGACTCACAAGCCCGTAGGACATTTTGTCATCTCCCTAAAGAATGCGACCTTTGTCTCCTGCTGAAATGAATCCTAAAACCATTACCATATTTTTAATCATTTTCGAATACTTCTTGATTGGAGCATCTCACCTCACATTCTCATTCCCCCATCTTTATTTTCTTACCCACCCTTCTTCATATATCTCGATCAACCTCATGATCGATTCCCCTTTGTGTCATCAATCTGTAGTTTGAGATGGATCTTATCATCAACCCTATGTCATCCTTCATCATGCCCTTTTTCCCTCACGTTTTGTCTCATGGCTTGTTTACACAAACCACTTAACAAAAAGTGGTAAATGTAGACACCCGAAATTTGGTATCGTTACCCTTATCACCTTTTGTTGGCTTATTTATCTTGTGGTCACCTATCTAGACCCATTCTTATTCTAATTCATAATTTTATTAATATTCCCATATTTTCCATAAATTATCGTATTTGTTTTAATTTTTGTTAATTCTCATCATTTATCCTCTAATCCTCAAGTTATTAGTTAATTATCCTAATCAAACCCAATTTCTCTTCTCTAGAGGTTTATCATCCCTAAACTCCTAGTTTCTCATCTTTATGCTCCCCTTATCTTTTATTTACTTTATTTCATCCCTCACCTACCCATTTCATCTCCTATCGCAACCCTAACCCACCTAAGTCTTTCAAAACCCTAATCCTTCTTTAAATGGGCTTCATGCCTCGAGCTAGAGCATCTTCCCACTTTGCCCAAATGGATGGTTCTCCACGGTTAATGGTGACCTTCCTAATTCCCCCTTCATCAAACAAATGAATAATCGAGCTTTCGTGTGATTTGTGATCTTCTCTTGTGCTTGAGCTTCTTTGTAGCTATTTCGGTCTTCTGAGTGTATTTAATCTTGTTTGAATCATTTATGGATCATTTGGGAGTTTATCTTTCCCTTGTTTTGATTTATTCTATTATTGCATCATTTTTAGTCCTTATATTAGTTACTAACATTTCTGATTCATCTTCTCTTTCATCCATTTTGTGTCCAGGTTGTAAATCACATCCATCTATCTTCATCCTTCTTAAATCAATTTAGTTCGTCATCGACCCTCTCGAGTCACCATTGACCCTTCTTTGTTGTGTTACTTGTTCTACAATATATATCCACAATCGTATGTCTATATGTTATGGTCACCATATACCGTCTCCCAGATCTATCATAATGTCATTTTGTCGATCCGGATCCACTATGCCAATCTTTGGTCACCACCAACTTAGCCCAATCACTATCAACCCGAGTCATCCAAATATTTATTTTCTTGCATCCTTTTTTTCCCTTTGTTTTAGATCCTTTTTGTGGGTCATTATAATCTTCTACAGACTTCCAAATCTTTAGATTTACACACATAGCTACTCGGATCTATATTTTAGTTATTGATTTGATCCATCTACCTTGCTCACGGTTGACTAGGCGTTTTTAGTGTGGGTCTCTGTTTATTCAACCGGTATATTTCATTTTTGTTGATATAGATCAGATTAGTACTTTTCTTTTAGTTACGTAATTTCATACTATTTTGAGGTTTAGATTATACATGTTATTCAGTAATTTATCATTTATTTTATCCTCTTTTATGAAATATCTCGGGTTGAAATTCGTGTAATGAATCCCATGCTTCTTTAAACCGACCTCATCCGAGAATTCCTCATCTATGATCTAATCCATTTTCCTTATAGTTTTTATTGTTAAGATCCATCAAGAATACGAAAAGGAATTCACTTTGCGTCCCTCCATTTGTTATCATCTTATTCCAAGGTACCTTAAACCGTCACATGTTTTTAGTTTCTTCATTTTCATTAGTATCTACATTACTAATATGAATAGGAGAGAGAACATTTAGTCTAATAGATATACATCATCAAAAATATCATAACAAAATCACATACATATAACAATCATAACATATTCATATACGTTTATTAATCTCATCATTTATGCTACATATACTATAAACATTATGCCAAACATATATATATATATATATATATATATGTATGTATGTATGTATGTATGTATGTATGTATGTATGTATGTATGTATGTATGTATGTATCCAAAAATGTCTATCAATATAGGAAGGGTATCACCCTTCATGCATTTACTCATCATCATCTCCATATATGCGTTCCAATTTAGTGAGTAAAATATGTTACCATCTGGTGATGAAATCATGTTGACATGAGGTAGACTCATGGATGTTCCCACCTAGAAGCAAACTACTATTTCGTTTAGTTACAAAATAACATTTCCATATGCCAATAAATACATACTTTGCCATTTCGAGCCTAAACATTGCCATGATATCAAAGCCAAAAACAACTCAAATAGGATGATCTTGAATGACTCGTCATTACATTTGTGGCATAGTTCACTATTTGTGTTTCCACTAGAACTATTGTATGTGTGATTTTGGAGTCTTAACATGTGACAACAATATATATATTTTTTTAAATCCTTAAAATATAAATTCAAGCCATTGTGAAAAAAAATCGTGCTACCTAGTAACATGGATTTTCCTACCAAATGATTACTCAAATTCATGTTTTTGCCACGTAACATTAATTTTACTTCCATCCGATGTTATAAAGCATTTTATCGAGTGACATCATGTACCTAGGTTGTCGTGTGGTAACAATTATGAATAATGCCTTGACATTTCAAACTTTATCGCTTACTTTTTCAATTACACCTTAAGATTTTTGGCTTATACATTCATGTTTTTCATAGGAATATTTTCTTTTGCCTATGACTTTGGCTCGAGATATCAAAATTAATGAATTTTGGAATTATATCATATTACAACATTATGGAAAATTAATCATAAATAATAATATATTATAAAATAATGGAGAAAATACAAACATTGCTCACCCCTTAGTGGAAACAATAAGGAAAAATTAGTGTCAAATTTATCTATAACCCATAAAAATTTTGTGAAGTCTGCTACCATACATGTTGTGAAAAACCTAAAAAATCAAAATTTGCAAAAAAAAAAAAAAAAAAGAATTTTCGGTTAATTCACCTTTTTTTTATAGGTTTCACTTACCTTGTTGCTCCTAAAAATGGGAAAATCCAAATAGTTAGTCATTTTTTTGGCCAACCTAGGCTTTGAGTAGATAAATTGGACTTCTAAGTAATAAGAGGAATAGTTCCTCCATTACTCTTGTTCCAAGCATTTTCGCATACGAGCCGCATTTCTTAATTTTAGCAATTCCTCCAATGCACTTCCCCATCATGTCCACATTGTCATTTATGTCATACTAGTCGGCGATTGTGGGAACTAATGGAATGCTTGGAACACGTTTCACCACACTACCAGTTCACCACAAGATTTTTTATCTATATTTCTCCATAACTTCAGTTAAATTGGTTAAAGTATATACTTGGGGATCAATTGGAACTAGTTATAACAAGCCTCTTGTTCCCAGAATGACCAAAATACCCACATTATATTAATATTATATTTTGTTTCACTTGGTATTCCAACTCCGTCATATATGATTTACTGACCAAAGACAAGTAAAAATGAAGTTATAAAATTTATCGTGGGCATCCATTTATCACGATCGTTTGTGTTCTTTATTAACTAGGTCAGTTCAAACTAAATCATTCCCTAATTTGACTTATTTTAACATTTTTAATTTAGACTTAGTTTTGTAGCGATGTGTCTTTTTCCCTCCTCTCACACATCAAGATAGTTTTTAATAACTTTTCCAAGTGTTATCCAAATTTGAAAATTCAAAGTGCATTGAGACTTCGAGAAGAAACCTTAGTTTCTAGCTAAGAGGTGAGTAGTTTCATTCTACTTTTATTCATTTTAATGTCTATTTGAGTTCTCAGCCCTTCTCCTCACAAAATAGGTAAAATTTAATTTCGACGTTTGTTTTCCTGATTTTTTCCTAATCTAGCCATCATGAAGTTTAAATACACGGGATATGATCACATTTTATCCCTAGAAACCTCTTTTCCTATGATAAAAATATAAATCAAAAGAATATTGATGATTTTTTAATAATAACATAGGAAAATGTCGTACCCTATTGGCCCAATGTGTTAAGAATAGTGGATTACCTCATGATGTTCGCTTCCCCACCTTAATGCAATGCACTAACACAATTTTGTCTTTTACATCAAATTTTAATTCAAAACCAAGGAATTGAATGATCCTTAAGGTCAGGTCATTAATCGATTAGATGCCCATCATATCAATATGGCCTTAGGAATTCCTACTTTTGAAGAATCCAATATTTTAACTAGAACATAATTTGAGAGACTATTTTACCTAACTCCAGATAAGTACAAGACCATGATTGTTAAATAATGAATGAAATTAAATAAAAAGGGCCTTAAAAATTACCCAAGACCCTCTACCAAATTAAATTCATAGAGGAACTTATAGTGGCCATGGGTAATGGGTATACCATCCACTAATGAGCTTCAAAACTAAATGTGCGTATACATTAACAAATTTTTTGAAAGTAACAAATATTTGAACTAGTTTGAGATAATGCAGTGAAAATATGACTCACCATCTTGAAAATGTTAATTAAAGTAAATTATTTCCCATGAATTCATCCCTAATGTAAACTATAGTAGGATACAAAAATGGGTGGGTCTAACAGGGCAAAATAACAAGAAAAACTCACCTATTAAAATAGAAAGAGTCATCATAGGAGAGTAAATGATGCCTTCACCATGTTCCTGGTCAATTTTTTGAAGTAAATTTGACTGATAGAGTATCCCTAGAGGATAGGAACTTTATTTATATGTATAGAATCCTATTCATTCAATTAAAAATATTTATTACATTTAGAACAATCGGGTTCGAGGGGCACCATATAAGCTCCCAATCTATTGTAATGAGAAAATAATGCTAGTAGAAATTTATAAAGAATTATATGATCTTCATAGAACCTGGGGGATAAGAAAATATGAGGTATCCTATTTTCCATCTCTTTGGGAACTACACTTGAGTATCACTAGATTCTTATAATGTTGAGCAAAATGTCTAAGAATTCAATTTTCACACATATCGAAAAGGGATTCATTTGACAATAAGGGCTTCATTGCGAATAATATAAGGATGACTTATTACCATTTTCCATGTTTTGAATAATATTGGGATGACTATTTTGATGAGTACAAATTTAGGAAAAGGATGTTTGAAAGGTTCTCTTTGCAGGTTAGAAAAGGACATCAGGTTATATACACTCCGAGAAGGGATGGTAGATGATGATTCTGATCTCCATGTTGTAGAGTATTTTAGATCCATTAAGTACAATCCTATGGCCCCCATTTATTGTTCTCGAAGGAGAGAGATAACCCGATGATTTGAATAATCATATACTCTTGAGAAGATGATATTGGTTCAATAGAAAAATTAAATAATCAAGAGAATCTCATAAAATATCTTCTTCTCAAGAGGATTTAGCTTCAGAAAAATATGTCTCAAGCTCAATAAACTTCTTTCTCCTCTCCCTTTGACTTGGGAACTAGCCAAAGTTTATATGAATAATGATAAGACAAAGGATATTGAAAATCAAATTAAAACACCTAAATAAGGAGTTGAGTGAGAAATCACAATAAATGATTATTGAAGCTTCCCTCAAACAAATATCATAGCCTAATGAAGATGAAGTAATTGAGCCATATTTAGGTGAAATATATTTTTCAACACCTAAGCTTTGGATATTAGAAGGCATGTCTCTTCTTCCATTTTGACTTCTCTTGTCAAGGTTTTTGTCTCTCGGCCTCAAATTTTTCTTACATTACCTCATCTTGAAACATCCTCTTAAGATTATTTCACATGGGTTAAACCCATGGTTGATAAAAAAGGGGAAGCATAATCCAATATAAAAGTTCAATATTTTGATACGGTGGCTCCCCTCCTTGGAACATATCCCACTCCTCTCCAAAGAAATAAAACAAAACTTCTTATATATTTTCTAATTCAATAGGGAAATAGTCCTTGGAAATTTCTAAACTAAAGGGATATAAGAGTGAAAACAATTTATTCATCTCAAATATTGAACTTACAAGGATATCACTAGGTGATTCAACTCCCAAGGGTGAGGTTTATAACCTTAGAGATATTTTTCTAAGTTCATTGAGAGAGTCAAGAAATGACAATAGAATTTGAAGCAACTTGAGGAACAGGTGCAAGTCCTTGCTAATTTCAAGTCAATTCCTTCCTATCATTAATTAAGAGTCCTCTTGATTCTCCTCCCATCTCCACACTTCCATTGACTTTGGGTACTACTAGGAATGATGCAAAAATAATTGACGATATTCATAACCATGTTGTTTTTGGTAAGGATTTAGAGGCTTGGGTTGAAGGCATTTCGGTTTCTTGTTTGTATTTAATTGTGGAAGCATACAAGACATATGATAACATCATCAAATCCTAGAGCCAAATCAATTCAGGAATAGATGGTATTGATAAGGAACTTAAGATTTGGGCTGATATGTTTCATGATATTAGAATCATGATGCTCACATATGATGAAATATTCCTTTTAGATAATATTTTTGATGATTCTAAGAGTAACTTATCCATAACATGGACTTTCAGCATGGAGTGGAGAATGAAACTAATTGAGGAAGCTGCCACTAAATTGAGGGCATAATCCGAAAAGGATAATCACTTTGAATATGGATATATTTGCATACTTATAAGCATTGAGTTTTCAATTATTCAAAGACAATTCATCAAAAAGATTCCATTTGATAAAATTAAGGAAAATTTCAAATCACTCATCAAGGAAAAGTTATTCAAAAATAATTGGTCAACAAGGACAAGATGGAATATCAATCTAAACTTGATAATGTTGTTATAGAAGTGGAAAAGTGACTGGTGTAGAATGGCTAGGATTTATAAAGAAGCGAAATATGCCCTTGGCAACTAGTTAATTAATGTTTTGAACACCATAATTCCCAAGGATTTATAAATATCATTTACGGTCACAAAATTCGAGAATGCATGTGCTCAATATTAAAGAATCAATCTCATTTATTCCCACTTTGTTGCTTCTTCTTCGGATTTTAGTCTACTAGTTGCTCTATTTTGAAGTTGGCTTTATTATATTTAAAAAGGAAAGTTATAAAATAAAGATAATTTACGTAATCAAGTATTCAATTTTGTTAACACTTAATTAAGAATAATTAGTTAGGTGAGGTAGTTACATCATCCCCTTAGACTATATAAGGCCTCATTTTATTTGTAAAATGGTTTGGATATTAGGTACATCTAAATGTAAAGATATCTGATTTTAAGAAATACGAGAAGAAAAATCACTACTAGAACATGACTAATTTATCCACATTGTTATCCACAAAAAAATCATTTTGTAGAAAATTTGTGAATTTTCAACATCAAGCGAATAGCTTTTATAAATAAAATGTAGATTTTCCACAATTTTATAAAATTCACATTTTAATTTTTTAAAGATCCACATTATTGAAATTTCGTTGTGGAAAAATCACATTTTCTTATTTTTTAAAAATATTTCCACTACTTCATAAAAATTAAATATAAAATTGTGAAATATCCACAACTATCAATTTTTATTTTGGATAAATTATGATTTCTCCTCATTTTTAAAAAAGAATTGACATTTGGAAATAAAATTATAAATATTGTGTACCACAATCCAAATATAAGTCTCCCACTACTAAAGCTAGGTTCTTTTATCCACAATAAATTTGTATTGTGTAACTTTTTTTGCAATATCTACAATATACATTTATTTATACAACAAATGTTATGGTTGTTCTACAACATTACAAGGATGAAATATAAAACTTTAAACGTTCTATATTACATAAAATTAAATATTGTTACAATTCCACAATATATCACTTTTTAAAATATTCTACAAGGTTAAGATTAGCTTTGTGAATTGTGCACACTATACAGTTTTTTTTTTGAATTAATGAAATCTTTTTGTGGATGATCTATAAGATCCCACACTTAAATTAACATTGTGAACTATCTATCTTTACTAAATTTTAGAATTTCTTGTATAACTCTAAAATCCTCACCTATTTATTCACACAACTAAACACGTAGATTATAACTCATTAAAAATTACACCGTATTTATTCTTTAAATTTAACTTTATGATAATATTTTATGAGGATAAATCATAATGTAAATCCACATCATTGATATGAATATTAAATATTTATTTATGATAATATACATCACCTAAAATGATTAGTAATATTATTTACTCTTATTTACTAGAAGTAGGATCATTTATCCATAAAAAAATTGTAGAAAAATTGTTAATTATTAACATTAAATAAATAGCTTCTATAAAAGTAAATGTAGGTTGTCTACAATTTTTCCACATTGTTATTCACAATAATATCATTTTGAGGAAAAATTCTAAATTATCAACATTAAATGGATAGATTCTACAAAATACAATGTAGATTCTCCACAATTTCATAAAATTAAATTTTAAACTTGTAAAATATCCACATTCTTGAAATTTCATTTTTTTAAAAACCACATTTTCTCATTTTTGAAATACATATTCTAGTATTTCATTAGAGTCAATTTTTTTATTAAAGATAAAAAGTTTTAAAATGGGTCCCTACCCAGGTATAAAAAGGTCGATCACGAAGATAGAGAAATTAAGATCAAGAGAAAAATGAAAAAAATAAGTAGCCCAGCTGCGACACTAGAACAAAACCTAAAACCAAACAATAACTTCATCTTGGAGTTCTTATGGCGGATGATATTCTAGCCACTATCCTCAAATGAATATTCAAGATCCTTATGTGAGCCAAAATTCATCCTTAGGTAATCTTTATATTTAGGGCCTTCCCAAACATGAAAGATTTTAAGAGATTCAGTTCAAGAGGAATGGGGGTCGATCCACCGTTAGAACTAAAGAGTGGGCTAGGTACATTAATATATTTAAAATTGAAAACAACTTCTAATTTACCTTTGGAGAATCACTCTTCTTCCATTTTCAATCTTGATTCTTTGGAGTCTTCTAGATCTTCCTTCTCAACCAAATCGTTAATTGTATCAACCTTCGACACAGGAGACTCATGACCAATACAATTTAATGGTTATATAGATTACACCAAAGGTGGAAATCATTCCTCAAATCAAATCCCAAAATAGTGAAAGGTCACTACGAATAGACCAAAAGAAACAGACGACGTAGGGGTAGGAGAAACATCAACAAATATGGATTCTTCAACACTTGTTACATCCAAAGAGGATATTTCATCTAGTTGTACCTTATGGGACAACACATCTTCCATCTGTTCCATCAAACGAGTATCCTTTTACTTCGGGGTTTGCTTGAACCATAGTTTGCAATCAATGGTATGTTAACATCATTCACCGATGACACTACACCCCCTGTCACAATTTTTATGTACTAGTCATCTCATTATGTTTCATTTGCCACATCTAGCATAACCAGAAGTTATGCAACATCCATCACTTACCTATATTTTGAATCAAAATCCCCCACCTACAAGAAAGAGTCCATCCAAACAGGATCGTGGGTAGGAGAAAAATAGGCATGTTTTTTCTTCCACTGTTGAGAGAGAAGACACACATCATCACTATGTTTAATAGCCCTGCATTTTGAACAAATGATTGGATAGCTTTAATACACTAGATCTTGTTCTGAGACTCCATACTTTGAGATGAGCCAGATGGAGGAAGGTAAAAATATACCAACAACCACATTTACACATATCCTCATAATACCCATTTCGGTATGAGCCAAAGTGCTAGGATATACACCTAATAGCTTCCCCAGGGATTTTGCAATCCCCACCAGTATGTTGGGGTACCCATACCCCAACATGGAAGGCACAATATACAATATTCCCAAAATCTAGAATAGGGTGCCATATAGAGATGCATAAAATAGTTTTACCAAACAATCAAAGCCCTCTATTGATCACTCTAAGAAGATCTTATTCAATCATAAACCTAAACAGGAAGGATTTGAAAGCAATGAAAACCACCTCTAAACCTCCCAGTTACTTCTATTTCCTCTTCACCCAAGCTCTAGTTGAGTCCATATTAGGTTGTACCCCAACAAATCTTCTAATGAGTGTAAAAATATACCTTTTCTTCACTTTCTCCACCCAAGTTTAAGGAATGTCCAAGGATGGACCCTCAGTGTTCCACACCGGAGATAAGGTAGGTAAATATGATTCCTCTTTTTCCAATTTTCTGCCCAAGACCTGGTCCATCTAGGAGATTTTACTTTGATCTTTCACCGCCTTCCACACAGATTCACGGTCGAAGCTCTATGCATTTTGAAATCCCCATTCCCGCCCAGCCCGTCCATTTTCACCCAAGTGCATAGAGTCAAATTTAAAATTGTCATATACTCACATTTTCTAAACTTCATTGTGATAAAACCACGATTTCTCTATATGTTTTTAAAAATTAAACCTTTGACAATAGAATGATGGATAGTCTACACATCCCAAATAAAAATTATAATGATTTTATTTTTCCACACCATCTCTAAGAGTAAAAAAATTGAATCAAGAATAATATAAATTACCCTTACTTTATGAATTGTATTGTGTATAACCATGCGATCAACCAAAATGTTTTAATGAATAATTTATAAAACCACTATAAAAAAATAGTGCCTAATTGACTCTATATGTATAAATAATATAATCCTAAAACTATTTTGTTGATAGTCCACTCTATTAGAAGTAGGCTTAAATAACATTTTCTTGAAGAAGAAAAATGATAATTATCTACATAAATGGATACCTTCTATAAAATATAATTTAGATATTTCACAGTTTGATAAAAGGTAGACTTGGAGAATATCTAATTTTAGTTGTATAATATCACATTTGTACTCACGCATTGAAATTTGAACTTTTGAAACTAGAATCATGTTTATTCTACAAAACCCAAATTTAGAATATTAATTTTCCAATTTTCCACACCATTTTTAACGTTAAAATATAATATTAAAAATACATATAAACTACTAATATTTTGATTGTGTAATATATAAAATTTAATTATTTCTACATGTTATAATTTAATTTCCATTATAAATTTAATTATTAAACTTCAAATAATTATTTAATAAAAATAATAATCAAACTAAATATCATTAATAACATCTAACCATAATTTCCATAACCACTTCAAAACATATTGCATTGTGAATATTTTAAAATGATAATATCTTAATCGAATAAATAAAAATAAGCTCAAATGACCATTCATCTAGACATATATTTCATTTAATTATTTAAATTTATTAATCCTTATTGTATTTTAATGGAGTAAACAAAAATTGAAGTACGGTCAATAGTCATAAAATATAACCTAGGTGTCAAGAGTGGTACGATTTAACCAACCACTCATACAACTGTAATGGCCTCTTAATATTAAAAGTTTGCATTCTTCACTAGGATCGAACAAAAATCTTTGTAGGCCGTTGATAATAGAAAACAATCCAACGGTAGCAATACATTCCCATGGCTTGATAAGAAAACCTAAATGCATTCCCTTTCCCTCATCAAGAATTTTTAGTATTTCTTTTCTACGACTGGTTGGATTAAAGGGTATAATGTTTTTTGAATTAGATCTGTAGATGCATGCATGGGCTTACAATAGTTTACCTGATCTGTTTTTGACAGGAGATGAAATGAGATCTGATTTTTGTTTCTAAAAAGATAGTGTTCAACTTAGATTGAAAATTTCATCAAACATCATAAGCCATTAGATCTCTCAGTATTCTTTCATGGATGTCAACACTCTGGTTCGAAAATAAATAATATTTGTTCTTAGTAGGTAAGAATGGAATTCACCTACAAAGCGTTTCTTTTATTTTTTCTTTTATTTTGACTTCTAATACTTTTTTAGCACAAGAATTTCTTTCTAACAGATGTATGTATACAGCGATACCAATTTAATCAAGTTCAAATATTTTCCCACATTAGCTATATCGTGCATTTAAAGCCATGTATTATCTGTTAGTTTCTTTCAGGCTAAATCCGGTAGCATGACTTACAACAGAGTGGTCAAATATTATAACTAGAGAGATTTAAAACAATAACCACAGATGGAATTTTTCAATTAGACAAGAGGTTCAAATTTTTATATGTAATTTTCCATTCCTCTATACTAAAAAAATATATGTACAGGATAGATATTTTTGAAACCATGTTTCGAAATATATTTTATTTTTGAAATTAAAAACTTCTTCTTCATTTATACAGTAATTTGAAGAATTTAAAGAATCTTATTTACCTGTGCTCTTGTCTGCCATAGAGAAGTCCTTTCTTGACATTAATGAAATTAACAACTGTTCCACTAATATATGCATTCAAATATTAAAATATTTAATTTCATAAATATCTTTATCAAACTGTTTAAAGAGACTTATCCGATTGAAACTATTTTTATGAATAAAATAGTATTTTTCATATATTTAATTCAAAAACTTGTGTTGCATGTTCTACAAAGACTTATTTTAGCTTTTTAACTAATAATTTTATTTTCCTTTACACCGAATGTTTTTAAAAAGATATTTAAATAATAATAATAAAATGGTATTTTAATTTTTTAAATTTTACTATTACTTAATTATCATATTTTTGAATGCATATATGTATGCATGTACATTAAATATATTTTTAATATCATCCGTAAGAATTGATTCAATTTGAAATTTTCATTCTTAATTTTTTTGTTTGATTTATACACAACTTTTAATTTTTTATTAAATGAAATGATTTCTATTTTCATGAACAAAAAATATTAAATATAATATATATTTTTAAATTATGTTAATTTGTTGAAATTAGAATATATATATATATATATATATATATATATATATATATATATATATATATATATTAGTAGACAATTTAAATTGATTGTTAAAATATATAAATTTTTATTTCAACATTTTACAAACAATTTTAAAATTGAAAAACAAAATATAATTACTAAAATTATAATTTTTATAAAAATTAAAAAGTTGTGAAAATAGTTACAATTTTTAAATGGAAATACTTACAATTTCCTTATTATTGTAGTATATGACACAATTTTATAATTGTGGATTTACAACATTATTTAAATTGTAGAAATTGTTACAATTTTTCAAATGTAGATATGAAACAACATTAGAATTGTGACAAAAGCCACAATAATAAAATTATAGATTTTTCACAATAAATGTAATGCCCCCTAACCTACCCGGGCTCAGTCAGCGTCATCCCCTTGGCGTGGAAGGTGGAGCATTTATTGTTCGACGTGTTGGAGTCACGTTTTTCTGTTCTTTGCCGTGATCTCTCCAGGATTCTCCTTCAATGCGTTTGGGTGGGTGTTGGGCGCAGTTTGGTCGATGTGACGGATGAGATGGAGCTCCAAGCCAGTGTTGCAGGCGTGTTTGAAACGTTTCCTTCACTGTTCCTCCTGGGCGCGTCCTTTTCTGTCTTCCTGGTCGCGTGAACAAGGAGGATTGTTTGGTTGCCCACGTTTTTTCTTTTGGTCTGGCCGCGTGAGGAGACTAGATGGATTTTCCTTGCTGTTTCTTGAGGCGTTCGGGTGAAATGGAGGCCTGTTTCCCTTCTCCTGGCCGCGCGGGCTGTTTTTGGAATGTTTTCCTGCTGTTCTGGTTGCACGCGACTAGTCGTGATCAGTTGTGTAAAGTCTTGCACTTGTAGTAGTAGAAGGACGAGATAAAGTTTTAGTGAAGCCTTTTTGAGCGCTTCCAATGTGCAGGTTGTCCAGCTACATTGTTATCTGTTCTGTATCGAATGCATCCTCAAATTCGGGATTCTCGGTGTGTCTACCCGATGTGGATGTTGCCTACATATTTTATTTGGAGCGTTTGCTTTGGGATCCGATAGAGCTCGGTTCGAGTCGCAGGAGCAGCTGTGTAAACCCTGAGAGGATTTGGCAATGGCGGGTCCTCTACTGAGCGAAATGCTGACGGAAATACTGGTTCCTGTAGCGGCTGTTATTGGAATAGCGTTTGCATTGTTGCAGTGGGTGTTTGTGTCTCGCGTCAAAGTCGCGCCCTCCACGGCGTCAAATGGGTACAACGATCATTTGCTCGATGAGGCGGAGGAAGATGGAATTGATGGCCGCCGGGCTGTCATCAAATGCGCAGAGATACAGAACGCCATCTCCGAAGGGGCTACTTCGTTCCTGTTTACAGAGTACAAGTATCTGGGGGTATTTACTGTGTGTTTTGGGGCTATTATATTTTTGTTCCTTGGTTCGGTGGAGAATTTTAGCACCAAATCTCAACCCTGTACCTATGCGAAGGAAAAGATGTGCAAACCCGCGCTTGCAAATGCTATATTCAGTGCTATAGCCTTTCTGCTTGGTGCTTTGACTTCAGTGTTATCTGGTTTTCTGGGAATGAAGATTGCAACTTATGCAAATGCCAGAACTACTTTGGAAGCTAGGAAGGGTGTTGGAAAGGCTTTCATTACTGCATTTAGGTCTGGGGCTGTGATGGGATTTTTGCTTGCTGCCAATGGACTTCTTGTCCTCTACATCAGCATTAATGTTTTCAAGATTTACTACGGAGATGATTGGGAGGGTCTCTTTGAGGCCATTACTGGCTATGGTCTTGGTGGGTCTGCAATGGCTCTTTTTGGAAGAGTTGGTGGAGGAATTTACACCAAGGCTGCTGATGTTGGTGCTGATCTAGTTGGTAAGATTGAAAGGCACATACCCAAGATGACCTCGAACCCCGCATGATTATAGCTGATAATGTTGGTGATAATGTTGGAGATATTGCTGGGATGGGCTCAGATTTGTTTGGGTCCTATGCTGAATCTTCTTGTGCTGCTCTTGTTGTGGCATCCATTTCATCCTTTGGCAACTCTCATGATTTCACTTCCATGTGCTATCCTTTGCTTATCAGCTCAATGGGTATTGTGATATGCTTAATCACAACATTGTTTGCAACCGACTTCTTTGAGATCAAGGCGGTTAAGGAAATTGAACCTGTTTTGAAGAGGCAGCTTATTATCTCTGCTGTACTGATGACAATTGGCATTGCTATTGTAAGCTTTGTTGCTTTGCCATCAACCTTCACTATCTTCAACTTTGGTTCTAGCATTTAAACTCCATGCGATATATAAGAGGAGGATGGGGAGAAACGAAATGTTCCACCACTTCAAATAGCAATGCTGGTTGTAGGTATGCGAGGTGGTGTCCAGCCATTTGTAGCCATTGGCAAACATTTGCAGGCATGTAATTTCAGAGTGTCCCTGAAGTGCTGGATTGATTGCAAAGCCCTTCTCTCTCAGAACATCTTTTCACCACTCCTTTTTCTTTTTCCTTTCCTCCAAACCCCCAGCTTATCATCCCAGTCTTGCACAAGTTTCTCGAAAACAGTTCAATGTCACAGCATCTCCATGATATTGTAAAACGAGGCTTTAACTTTTACCCCATCAGTATATGGGCAGGGATGCACATTACGGACTATACAATTGATGTTATGAAGTCAAGAGCATGGCCGTTAACAGAGTTTGGACCTTCAGCAGGCCGAGGAAGAGAAGTTGCGTTGGTTGGGTTACTGTTGCAGGCCACGTCCATCTTGTTATCGACTGCGGGAGCTTAATCAGGCACGATATTCTCTATACCATTAATTCTTATGCTGTTATTTAATTGAATCACTAAATAACTCTACTCTTCGTATTAATGTCTCGTGTGATGGTATACTGTTTGGTTTCCACTTTCCTTGCTCGTTTGTATTTGTTTTAGCGTTAGAAATGATCGCGTTGGTTGAAGCCCTTATATTGTTTTCTGGGTTTTTAATAAATATTAGTTGGGTGAACTTTGTTCTTAGGACTAATAAAACAAAAGAGGCGGGGGTCTTGTAATGAAAATTCTCGAGTTTTATGCGTTGGCCTCACGATTTGAATGTTTTACCAAACATTGTCGTTGGACTCAACCTTATAGTTCCTGTTATGTTCTTATTCTTGTTTCGGCTCGAGATCTGTAGTTCTGGTCTATGTTGGGTTTTTGCAATTGGTGATTGAGTACTGCGAGTGCATCGTGTATAGGTGAATGATGCTATTCCTGTCTCTATCCTTTTCTTTCAGTTGTTTTAGGTTCTAGTAAACCTTTTCGGTTGGCTTGGTGCGTGCTTAGCTTGACTGATTATCGTTTTGAGCCAAGTTGATATTACTTTCAACTAGGTTAGTTGCTTTTGTTATTTTGTTTTGAATCGCTCGAGGAAATACTTTTATTCTTCAAGTGTCATGTTTGATTTTCATAATTGATATCAATTCAAGTTCACCGTTTGGAGATTGTTGTCTTTGGAACCACCTTCTCTCCCTTGGTGACTGTTGTATGTCTCGAGGAATGTAGCTGAACCTATGGAATGTTTTCTTTTGACGATACTCACATTTCTTTTGGATAGCTTAAAATGTTAGAGGAAATACTCTTTTTCGTACCTTGTTTTTGTTTCACACATGTTGGAGGATATGAGATCTACTGGATCATTGTTGAGGAAGTTTTCAAATCTTAAAATTGGGATGTTGGTTTTATGCATAAGAAATTACCCTACGTTTTGCTCCGTAAAGATGCTTAAATTTCATTCTCCTGTGACTCATAGGTTGGTGTGTTTGGAAACTCTTTGTTTGACTGGGTTTTGTGATGATCGTTGTGATACGACCTCCTTGCCGTCATTGTAGTAGAATGGTTATGTATTGACCAAAAAGGTTTAAGTCAACTTGTTGTTGACGACAGATCCTTTGGAAGCTAGGTATCTTGTGTTGTGTTCTTGTGAATGATTGAGTAACCCACCTGTAAGAATTATAATGGATATGTTTGGTCTTGTCAAGTTTGTCCTTTTTCTTAAGACATTCTCTTGATTAGAAGAAAGTCTAATAGAAGGATTGTTAGGATAGGATGTGACCCATGCGAGGTCATTTGTGCATTTCACCCCTTTTCTGTCCAATTTATTTATTCTGTACTGACATAAAATTAACTGTTATAGGCACATCATCTTAATATTAATAAGTCATGTTGGTTTAGATATTCTCTTGTCGATTGATTGTTTGGGATCTTCCAGTGGCATAGTGAATCCTTGGCTTGGTGAACTAACTTAAACAAATAGGGATAGATCACGTTTGAAATTAACCCTCTTCCTGTAATTGTTTTTGTTTCGAAATGTTATCTTGTTAATGATGGTCATTATTGTGATATGGGTGAAATTTCACTATGATGTTTATTAACTGCTCCTATGTGAAAATGTTAATTGAATAGAGTTAGTGCCATCCCTTTTATTTAGACAGTTTATGCTTTTGGACAGCTCTTTAATTGCTCTTGTTTAGTCTCTTGAATTATTGTTTTCTTCTTCAACGGTACTTTTCTTCCTTGAAACAGTTAGATAACAACATAATGTCTTAATGATATAGCTTTTATCGTGCTCGATTCTTGCGAATCGACATGTGCTAACAAATGTGCAGGAGGATTTTTCCTGAGTAGAAAAGAAGAAAAAAAAAGAGAGAGAAAGAAACACGTGTAGAAAGTGGATTCCATCCTTCTTAGGAATTGCTGTTGTACGAATGTTTTCTTTTGCTTTACATCATTGGTATGGAAATTGTGGAGGCTATCTAGAAGGCATTGTGTTACAATTTTGTATTGTTCTCTTGTAGGTTGTTGTTATCGTTTGAAAGTCAATTTGAGAAATATTATTGTCAATAAGATTAAATGAACTTGTTTTGACATGCGTATCCTTTGTTAATTTTCACTTTTCAGAATATGATTTATCCTTGAATTGTCAAACCTAATTCATTATCCGAACTTGAATCATCTTGCATCGCTCTAGTTACCTTGGTCTTGTGTCGTTTGGTAAAGGACTATGTTTTGGAACCTAGCATAAAGAAAACAAGAGAAACAAATATACCTTGTGATTCCGCGTAAACTAATCAACAATTTCTTATTGTGGTAAATCCTCATAATGGTCTTAAGGTGAAATCAATGATTGAATTCTTGGAAGATAATAAGATTATTAAAAAAAAAAAAATAGAGGGAACTTGACTAAGAAACTCTTCGATCTGTCTTACCCATTGAAAATGTAAACAATATACTTATTTCTATCTCTTCAAGTGAAGCCCTAGTGAAACCTTTAATTTTTCTGATTAGACTCTTGACCCCAATGAAATCTTATTAATAACTAATAAGATCTTAATGATGAATCCAAGAGTTAGACAGTCATGTACTGTAAAAATAAAATAAAATAAGTATGACCACTTAAAAGATGTAAAACATATATGTTTAAGAGCACAACGTTGAAAACAGTTTGATGAAGTTGAGAGCTTTGATAAACAAACTGCCTCCTAACCAATGAACTAGTTCATCAAGTTAATGAAGCAACCTCTTACCATCCAATAATTGGTTTTCACTGTTTATTAACATTATCAAGGTAGGGGAAAATTCTTCAAAGGAGACATGACTTTCAGATTCTCCTATTATGATTCCTCTGTGAAAAGTAAAAAAATGTAAGAACACTTACAGCTAAAACATGATTCTAAAGAAACCTTCTGTGGGAAGACCTTGTTGTAAGACTGCATACTTTAGATGAACCATTGTGTCCTTAGTGTGTGCCTCATGTCTATCTGTAACTAGTGTGGGTCCGTGTTGTGGAAAGCATGTCTTTGGTCGGTTGTATTCCCTAGAGAACTTGTGTAGTGTCGTATTATCTTCAAGCAAGTCAAAAAAAATTATCCTGTATTCCACTGTGTTGTCCTTGTGTTGGTATTTTTGGTGTGTTACATTTTGGTATCAGAGCGTAGGTTCATGCTCTCGAACCTATGGGCCGGATTGGTGTTGTATGGTGATGTTGCATGGTGGTGGTGGTGTTACATGATGATACTGATGATGATGATGATGTTGCATGATGATGATTTATATTGGAAGAGTAATGTGCTTTAAGCGTGATGTGATTATTGTCGTAATTGTGATATTGTGAACGCACGTGATGTGTATGTCACTCAGTGCGTATTTGTTATCATGTTGATGTGTTGGGGATGAGAGTATTCTCTCTCCTTCTTGTGGATTCTATGAAGAGTTCACGTGTGAATTACTGTTTGTGGCGTGTGAAAAGAATTATTATGTGGATGACGTAGTGTTGGAGCATTGTGGCATATTGTGATATGTGAGTGTATCAATGTGTTGTATGACTAGTTGATGTTAAAAGAAACGAGTTGTATCATGATGTTTTTACCATGTTCTGAAGAAACGTGTGTACCACCTTGTTATGTTGCAATGTATGTTATGTTGTGATGTACTATGTTCATCGTATGTATGACTGTGCAAACAGGAAATGCTTCATGTTGTGATTTTGGGTCATACGGTGAGTGTATGAACCCTATCGTATTGTGATTGCACCTTGGGTGCAGAATGTGGTAAAGTGATGTATTGCACCCTGTAAATGTATAATTGTGATCTACCCGTATACCTACCATACGTGAGACGTTATGGTAGCTATGTGTGTACCACCATGGTGTTAGTGATGTAGTTACATGTTATGTTGTGAGCCTTACACTAACCGACCCTGAGGGAGATCGGTAGAAGTGTATGTTGAGAGTGAGGAATGGTGTACCATGGGTCAATAACTCGAGTCAAAACTTGGTTTAGTAGATTACATGTGACTCTTTCCTCTCTCCCTATGTGGTTGTATGTATGCAACCTTAGTGTATCTATGACTATGTTTAGCCTTGTCGGAGGGTGGCGGGATTGATATATATATTTTACGAGCTGAGGCTCGATGTTCCGAGTGCCAGCAACTCGTTGAGTACCCCTTTGGTGGCCAGATAAGGCCACACAGTTATCGTAATGTGACATTATTATAAGTTGATTTTATTCGTAAATTGAGCTTTTACTTTATTTTTGCAAGGACCAGCATCTTTTCTTGATTGCAATGCTTTACAATTTTGGGCATTTCCTTGGTTTGTGGCACTAACATGGGGATTTCGATACTAACTTTGGCTATTTGGCCATTTATTTTAGCTTGATTTGGGGTCTTCTTTTAAATTTGGAATTTTTACCGCCTTGCCCAAGGCTTGTACTTTGCCACTTGGCACTTTGACTGGATTGTTGTGCTGGTTCTAATGTTCGTGATGTGTGGAATAGGGTCATGGGATGCACCATGGATTGGTTGGACCTATGGACCCGCTTCGTTGTATGGGGGTACGCCCCAAGGGGTACATATGACTAGCGGGTTATGGAGAACTACGCGTCATTATGTCACTTGGGTTAGGAGTGTCCAAACTCTGTGTGTCTTTTGACCATGGGGACAACCGGCCTCCTTGAGGGAGGCAAAAGAGTTTGAGGGAGGCATAAGAGTTTGAGGGAGGCATAAGAGACTTGAGGGAGGCATAAGAGTTTGAGGGAGGCATAAGAGACTTGAGGGAGGCATAAGAGTTTGAGGGAGGCATAAGAGACTTGAGGGAGGCATAAGAGTTTGAGGGAGGCTTATGATATTTGTCTGTATGGTTGATGTTTCAGGATATATGTTGAGTTATTGTGATGTTTGGTAGTGGTCTTTTGATGTATGTGTTACTCATGACAGATGGTTATGTGTTGTGATGTTGTGGACATGTCATTTATTCCCTTGTGGACACTATGTACCTGTAGCATGGTTTTTGTTATATGAGTCCTTCATTGATGCAAATTGAGGAAATGTCTGGTGGATTGTAGTACTCTTTTGTTTGAGTATTTGGTATGTCAGTCATTGCTGTGTGATGAGTACCTATGTTATGTGAAGTGTGCCTATTCTATTCTGTATTGGAGTAACCTTTTGTGGTGTAATACAATCTTGAAGTATATACCTGTGTACTTGTGAATCTGTGATGTCTTGTGAACCTGATAGGGTGTTGTGGTAGCAGTTCATTTTGGGCACCCACAGTAAAGAATAAATCAAAACCCTCCAATGATGATATTTTTTTTAAAAAGAAACTAAAACTAGAAATAATGATAATGGAAAGAGACTAATGAAATGATGAACAAGAAAGAACTGCCAATCTTCACAGAACATTTAAGTTAAAATTTCTACCAAATGTTCCTAAGGCTACCCTGTGGCCGTGCTTTAATCAACTAAAATTTTAAACCATAGGGTGTGTTTTCTTCTTTATCTATCCCTTGTTGCGTACCATTTCCTTTCCTCTATGTAATGTCGCATCGAGGACGATGCTTTCTTAAGGGGAGGAGAATGTAATGCCCCCTAACCTACCTGGGCTCAGTCAGCGTCATCCCCTTGGCGTGGAAGGTGGAGCATTTATTGTTCGACGTGTTGGAGTCGCGTTTTGTTCTTTTTGCCGTGATCTCTCCAGGATTCTCCTTCAATGCGTTTGGGTGGGTGTTGGGCGCAGTTTGGTTGATGTGACGGATTAGATGGAGCTTCAAGCCAGTGTTGCAGGCGTGTTTGAGACGTTTCCTTCACTGTTCCTCCTGGGCGCGTCCTTTTTTCTCTTCCCTGGCCGCGTGAACAAGGAGGATTGTTTGGTTGCCCACATTTTTTCTTTTGGTCTGGCCGCGTGAGGAGACTAGATGGATTTTCCTTGCTGTTTCTTGAGGCGTTCGGGTGAAATGGAGGCCTGTTTCCCTTCTCCTGGCCGCGCGGGCTGTTTTTGGAATGTTTTCCTGCTGTTCTGGTTGCACGCGACTAGTCGTGATCAGTTGTGTAAAGTCTTGCAGCCGTAGTAGAAGGACGAGATAAAGTTTTAGTTGAAGCCATTTTGAGCGCTTCCAATGAGCAGGTTGTCCAGCTACATTGTTATCACATTACTGTCAGACGAATGCATCCTCAAATTCGGGATTCTTGGTGTGTCTACCCGATGTGGATGTTGCCTACATATTTTATTTGGAGCGTTTGCTTTGGGATCCGATAGAGCTCGGTTCGAGTCGCAGGAGCAGCTGTGTAAACCCTGAGAGGATTTGGCAATGGCGGGTCCTCTACTGAGCGAAATCTTGTGGAAATCTTCGGTTCCCGTGAGCGGCCGTTATTGGAATAGCGTTTGCATTGTTGCAGTGGGTGTTTGTGTCTCGCGTCAAAGTCGCGCCCTCCACGGCGTCAAATGGGTACAACGATCATTTGCTCGATGAGGCGGAGGAAGATGGAATTGATGGCCGCCGGGCTGTCATCAAATGCGCAGAGATACAGAACGCCATCTCCGAAGGGGCTACTTGCCTCGTTCTGTTTACAGTACAAGTATCTGGGGGTATTTACTGTGTGTTTTGGGGCTATTATATTTTTGTTCCTTGGTTCGGTGGAGAATTTTAGCACCAAATCTCAACCCTGTACCTATGCGAAGGAAAAGATGTGCAAACCCGCGCTTGCAAATGCTATATTCAGTGCTATAGCCTTTCTGCTTGGTGCTTTGACTTCAGTGTTATCTGGTTTTCTGGGAATGAAGATTGCAACTTATGCAAATGCCAGAACTACTTTGGAAGCTAGGAAGGGTGTTGGAAAGGCTTTCATTACTGCATTTAGGTCTGGGGCTGTGATGGGATTTTTGCTTGCTGCCAATGGACTTCTTGTCCTCTACATCAGCATTAATGTTTTCAAGATTTACTACGGAGATGATTGGGAGGGTCTCTTTGAGGCCATTACTGGCTATGGTCTTGGTGGGTCTGCAATGGCTCTTTTTGGAAGAGTTGGTGGAGGAATTTACACCAAGGCTGCTGATGTTGGTGCTGATCTAGTTGGTAAGATTGAGCAGAACATACCTGAAGATGACCCTCGGAACCCTGCAGTTATAGCTGATAATGTTGGTGATAATGTTGGAGATATTGCTGGGATGGGCTCAGATTTGTTTGGGTCCTATGCTGAATCTTCTTGTGCTGCTCTTGTTGTGGCATCCATTTCATCCTTTGGCAACTCTCATGATTTCACTTCCATGTGCTATCCTTTGCTTATCAGCTCAATGGGTATTGTGATATGCTTAATCACAACATTGTTTGCAACCGACTTCTTTGAGATCAAGGCGGTTAAGGAAATTGAACCTGTTTTGAAGAGGCAGCTTATTATCTCTCAGATCTGATGACAATTGGCATTGCTATTGTAAGCTTTGTTGCTTTGCCATCAACCTTCACTATCTTCAACTTTGGTTCTAGCATTTAAACTCCATGCGATATATAAGAGGAGGATGGGGAGAAACGAAATGTTCCACCACTTCAAATAGCAATGCTGGTTGTAGGTATGCGAGGTGGTGTCCAGCCATTTGTAGCCATTGGCAAACATTTGCAGGCATGTAATTTCAGAGTGTCCCTGAAGTGCTGGATTGATTGCAAAGCCCTTCTCTCTCAGAACATCTCTTCACCACTCCTTTTTCTTTTTCCTTTCCTCCAAACCCCCACTTATCATCCCGGTCTTGCACAAGTTTCTCAGCGATTCAATGTCACAAAGATCTCCATGATATTGTAAAACGAGGCTTTAACTTTTACCCCATCGGATATGGGCAGGGATGCACATTACGGACTATACAATTGATGTTATGAAGTCAAGAGCATGGCCGTTAACAGAGTTTGGACCTTCAGCAGGCCGAGGAAGAGAAGTTGCGTTGGTTGGGTTACTGTTGCAGGCCACGTCCATCTTGTTATCGATTGCGGGAGCTTAATCAGGCACGATATTCTCTATACCATTAATTCTTATGCTGTTATTTAATTGAATCACTAAATAACTCTACTCTTCGTATTAATGTCTCGTGTGATGGTATACTGTTTGGTTTCCACTTTCCTTGCTCATTTGTATTTGTTTTAGCGTTAGAAATGATCGCGTTGGTTGAAGCCCTTATATTGTTTTCTGGGTTTTTAATAAATATTAGTTGGGTGAACTTTGTTCTTAGGACTAATAAAACAAAAGAGGCGGGGGTCTTGTAATGAAAATTCTCGAGTTTTATGCGTTGGCCTCACGATTTGAATGTTTTACCAAACATTGTCGTTGGACTCAACCTTATAGTTCCTGTTATGTTCTTATTCTTGTTTCGGCTCGAGATCTGTAGTTCTGGTCTATGTTGGGTTTTTGCAATTGGTGATTGAGTACTGCGAGTGCATCGTGTATAGGTGAATGATGCTATTCCTGTCTCTATCCTTTTCTTTCAGTTGTTTTAGGTTCTAGTAAACCTTTCCGGTTGGCTTGGTGCGTGCTTAGCTTGACTGATTATCGATTTGAGCTAAGTTGATATTACTTTCAACTAGGTTAGTTGCTTTTGTTATTTTGTTTTGAATCGCTCGAAGAAATACTTTTATTCTTCAAGTGTCATGTTTGATTTTCATAATTGATATCAATTCAAGTTCACCGTTTGGAGATTGTTGTCTTTGGAACCACCTTCTCTCCCTTGGTGACTGTTGTATGTCTTGAGGAATGTAGCTGAACCTATGGAATGTTTTCTTTTGACGATACTCACATTTCTTTTGGATAGCTTAAAATGTTAGAGGAAATACTCTTTTTCGTACCTTGTTTTTGTTTCACACATGTTGGAGGATATGAGATCTACTGGATCATTATTGAGGAAGTTTTCAAATCTTAAAATTGGGATGTTGGTTTTATGCATAAGAAATTACCCTACGTTTTGCTCCGTAAAGATGCTTAAATTTCATTCTCCTGTGACTCATAGGTTGGTGTGTTTGGAAACTCTTTGTTTGGTCGGGTTTTGTGATGATCGTTGTGATACGACCTCCTTGCCGTCATTGTAGTAGAATGGTTATGTATTGACCAAAAAGGTTTAAGTCAACTTGTTGTTGACGACAGATCCTTTGGAAGCTAGGTATCTTGTGTTGTGTTCTTGTGAATGATTGAGTAACCCACCTGTAAGAATTATAATGGATATGTTTGGTCTTGTCAAGTTTGTCCTTTTTCTTAAGACATTCTCTTGATTAGAAGAAAGTCTAATAGAAGGATTGTTAGGATAGGATGTGACCCATGCGAGGTCATTTGTGCATTTCACCCCTTTTCTGTCCAATTTATTTATTCTGTACTGACATAAAATTAACTGTTATAGGCACATCATCTTAATATTAATAAGTCATGTTGGTTTAGATATTCTCTTGTCGATTGATTGTTTGGGATCTTCCAGTGGCATAGTGAATCCTTGGCTTGGTGAACTAACTTAAACAAATAGGGATAGATCACGTTTGAAATTAACCCTCTTCCTGTAATTGTTTTTGTTTCGAAATGTTATCTTGTTAATGATGGTCATTATTGTGATATGGGTGAAATTTCACTATGATGTTTATTAACTGCTCCTATGTGAAAATGTTAATTGAATAGAGTTAGTGCCATCCCTTTTATTTAGACAGTTTATGCTTTTGGACAGCTCTTTAATTGCTCTTGTTTAGTCTCTTGAATTATTGTTTTCTTCTTCAACGGTACTTTTCTTCCTTGAAACAGTTAGATAACAACATAATGTCTTAATGATATAGCTTTTATCGTGCTCAGTTCTTGCGAACTGACATGTGCTAACAAATGTGCAGGAGGATTTTTCCTGAGTAGAAAAGAAGAAAAAAAAAGAGAGAAAAAGAAACACGTGTAGAAAGTGGATTCCATCCTTCTTAGGAATTGCTGTTGTACGAATGTTTTCTTTTGCTTTACATCATTGGTATGGAAATTGTGGAGGCTATCTAGAAGGCATTGTGTTACAATTTTGTATTGTTCTCTTGTAGGTTGTTGTTATCGTTTGAAAGTCAATTTGAGAAATATTATTGTCAATAAGATTAAATGAACTTGTTTTGACATGCGTATCCTTTGTTAATTTTCACTTTTCAGAATATGATTTATCCTTGAATTGTCAAACCTAATTCATTATCCGAACTTGAATTATCTTGCACGCTCTAGTTACCTTGGTCTTGTGTCGTTTGGTAAAGGACTATGTTTTGGAACCTAGCATAAAGAAAACAAGAGAAACAAATATACCTTGTGATTCCGCGTAAACTAATCAACAATTTCTTATTGTGGTAAATCCTCATAATGGTCTTAAGGTGAAATCAATGATTGAATTCTTGGAAGATAATAAGATTATTAAAAAAAAAAAATAGAGGAACTTGACTAAGAAACTCTTCGATCTGTCTTACCCATTGAAAATGTAAACAATATACTTATTTCTATCTCTTCAAGTGAAGCCCTAGTGAAACCTTTAATTTTTCCTCGATTAGACTCTTGACCCCAATGAAATCTTATTAATAACTAATAAGATCTTAATGATGAATCCAAGAGTTAGACAACATGTATCTTTGTAAAATAAAATAAAATAAGTATGACCACTTAAAAGATGTAAAACATATATGTTTAAGAGCACAACGTTGAAAACAGTTTGATGAAGTTGAGAGCTTTGATAAACAAACTGCCTCCTAACCAATGAACTAGTTCATCAAGTTAATGAAGCAACCTCTTACCATCCAATAATTGGTTTTCACTGTTTATTAACATTATCAAGGTAGGGGAAAATTCTTCAAAGGAGACATGACTTTCAGATTCTCCTATTATGATTCCTCTGTGAAAAGTAAAAAAATGTAAGAACACTTACAGCTAAAACATGATTCTAAAGAAACCTTCTGTGGGAAGACCTTGTTGTAAGACTGCATACTTTAGATGAACCATTGTGTCCTTAGTGTGTGCCTCATGTCTATCTGTAACTAGTGTGGGTCCGTGTTGTGGAAAGCATGTCTTTGGTCGGTTTGTGTGTCGTATCCCTAGAGAACTTGTGTAGTGTCAAAGCAAGTCAAAAAAATTATCCCGTATTCCACCGTGTTGTCCTTGTGTTGGTATTTTTGGTGTGTTACAATAAATTTCAATGTGGATTTTATCACAATTTTTGTCACATTTCATGTTTCCACAAAAAAAATGTGGGTGGAGTCCACAAATTTGGATTCACAATTTTGCAAAGGTATCTACAAAAATATTGTGGAAATGTTGTGGATACTTAGCCCATATTCTTGTAGTGTTAAACCCTCTTTTTCCATTCTAGTTATTTCCATTTCTATTCCTTAATCTTGTTAATGTGTTTTTTTCATTTGAAATTTGAGTCTTTCTATTCTAATTCATGAGTAAAATGTGTACAAATTTGATTCAATATACTCTTTATGTGTTGCGTATATTTCGTTTATAAAAACCCACATGTTCCTTAGTTTCATTTGTGTGCATGAATATGATAAAAATACGTAATATTATTATTTGAGAATGTTGTTTCCTCTTCCTTCACTCATATAGTCAGTTTCTAATCTTTGGAAAACAAAGGCCTATTTCCTTATCTTGATAGGTCGGTTACTTGTAGAATCGTGTTTGTCCGATCAAATTTTTTACCATAGCCTTGCTAACTTTATAATTCCTCCACTCCAATTTATTTGTTTATATTTTGTATAGAAAACTATGAATCCATAAATGATCAACAATATCCTCATTAAGATTTTATCATTTTCTATATTTTTAAACAGCTATATTTTAAATTTTTGGGCGAATAGGGTAACCTCCTCACTAAAGAGGAGGGATTATTATCCCCTAAAAATGTTGATTATCTCCACAATGCACCAATTTTCCAACAAACAATTCTTTGGCATACACCATTGGGCACGTGTTGTGACATCCATAAAATATTTTTCACCATAATCAATACTAATATCTTGTCACACTGGTTGAGTGGAGATAAAATCGAGGTATAAAGGATTAAGTTATTAAAGATCCTCTTTTTAGCTACACAAACAAATTTATTTTTAGTTATCTCATGAGAATAAGGGTAAAAGCAAGAGGTCAATTATAACACCTCTAAAAATAGAACACTTGATTCATCTTCACAAGTAAGTGTTACTACTAAATCCTTGACTCTAGCGGTTGTTGCTCTTCCCTTGCAAATTGTTTTTCCTAGAATGGCAATGCCTGTATGCATAGGTATAGAATATTCTTCCCCTATCCCTTGCACAACTCCTCCATGACATGCCCAAAGTAATTTGAAATAACTTCCCAAATATCGAGAGGAGATGGCACAGCTTAACCCAGATGAAAATGTCGAATCTTTATTTTTTTCATGTGGGTTCTTCACAATACACATGTTTTTGTAAAGCTTACAAGACAATGCATCCGAATGGTTCTATCATCTTCCACTGTCAGTATCAATAACTAACATATAAATGAAAACTAAATTTGAAGAAAGTTTTAAGCCACTAGATGATTCACATACACTCTTAGCCAAAATTTCTCAAATGATGAAAGAACCTTATGAACCAATGAGGGAGTTCATGGTAAAATTTAATAGACCGGTTCACAAAATCCCAATCATTTCTTGTCTTACTTGCTGAAAATTTAATATTCTTTTTCATCTATGATTAACTCCTTGAGGTAATTTTTACATTGAGAATGGAACAATTAAAAATTCAAACAAGATCAAGAGTTGGCCATAATTATTGAAGACGATTTGATCATGTCAATTAAATGAAGAAATAACCATCGAAATTTAAAGCTTCCACTTCAATTCCATCAATTTATGATCAATTAGTTAAAAATTTGCCTAATGATGTAACTGATATTAAAAGATAAGTTTCTCATAATGTTCCATATGAGGATAGTCCTAGGAAGAATTTCCAAAAAGGAATCATTTTCCTACTAATCAACCTAACCTTTTCCTCAAGCTCCTCTGGTGATGGTTCTAGTTAATGCATCATGTAATGTGGAAGAAGTAGAGGATGAAATTGTAAAAGAATAAGTGGAAGAGTGTAAAGAATATCCCGGATAAGTAAATGAAGAGGTTGAATATTATTAGATTAGCTATGATGTATATAAATATGAAGAATAAGATTTTGAGGAAGTAGTGGTAGAGATGAATAGTGAATCATATGTTGGGTCATGACTAGTGAAAAACTTAGAAGGAATAAATCCATTCTCCAAGTGGATAAGGAAGAAAAATCTAATGAATCTCAAGTTATTATCCTATTTTTTTCAAAAGAGGATCACGATTTCCTTCTACTACTAAAAAAGTAAGTAAACCGCACCTTCAAATTCTCCTTCCCCTTCAGTCGTTGTTCCTAAACCAAGTATAACTCCAAAGGTTGACAAACCCAAATCTCATGTTATTTCCATTCAATAAATACCTTCATCTTCATAATCTTTCAATATCACAAATCATATTAAAAGACAGAAATTCAGATCTCTGAAGCTAAATTCTATCAAACTCACCTAAAGGCCTTTTCCCAAGTTGTCAAGTTTGTAAATTCCATGTCTACTCAAACCACCCCTTCTTATAAAGTACTTTTTCCTACTACAAAATATCCCTCTCCATAAAATATGATAGCTTCATTTCCTCCTACTTCAAAAGATGGAACCTTTTTATGTGCCTTTGCTAATAGTCTTGCATAAGCTAAGAAATTGTGCCAATGATTGTGGAGCATTATATAATGTAATGTAGTACAAGTTTCCCATGTATTAGGCATTAGCCTAATTTAAAAATTTGGTTCATGTTATTCCATGGAGACTAAGGAGGTACCTTTGGTAGGAAGAATAAAATATTCTCAACTAGTTTTTGCTTCTTTTCCAAAAATATGAGTCACTACTACTATCTTGGTTGCCAACATACCTCCATCTTATGGGATGCTCCTAATAAGAATTTTTTCAAATATATAGGAGGGGAGATCCTAATATGTTTGTCTCAGGTACGATCATGATAAAAGGAGTGATGAAAAAATTACTACCTGAGAGGAAATTTAAGTATATAGTCCATAATACTGATGATCATGAAGTGCAGATTGTGTATGAAGATATTGGACAGATACTTATATAGTAATGTAAAGATTAGAACTAAATGTCCCAAAATTCATTAAAGATAAATAAAATGATGTTTGGACCCTTGAGTTTGATAGAAGTTGTTCAACAGATTTTAGAGTAGGTGTAGTTCTTGTGTCACCCACAAGAGAATTTCACCCAATCTCATATAAATTGTAGTTTGATAATACTAACAATATTGTTGATGAGGCCCTATTCTTGTCCTAGTATCAATAAAGGAGATGGAACTAAATAACCTTCATGTAGAAGGAGATTTCGAGATCATAGTCAAGAAATTTTAGGGCTCATTTCAAGTAGAACAACTAACGTTGAACCATTACAAAAACAAGATAAGGGATTCAATTGAGTGATTTGATGCTTTCTTAATGGATGTTGTAACAAGAGATTAAAATTCCAAGGAAGACATTAGACGATGGAAAAGTGACATACGAAGATGATAATCGATAATGACCTTCCCTGCACTGACCTCCCGAGGTCGTGCAAAGACAAATGGTGGTTTATAATGTGGGTGAATTAGATGAAGCCACAGTAGGGATTATGGCCAATTTTCTACAATAGGAAAAGCTGCAAGCGAGGATGAGAATCGGCAAGGAACTTTCCTATGACTAACCATGGAAGGATCAGTGACTAAGATCTGGTAGTGTGATCTCCTGGTAGCTGAAATGAAAAAGGGGAGATTTAGAGGCTATGAGCGGGTAGCGTAAATTCCCTATGGTTTATTCTCCTAACTAGGATCTCAGTGTTAATCTAGTTATGAAGTCTCCGAATTAACTTAAACTGAAAATAACAATTTATACTACTGCTGAAAGGGAAACTAATCTAAACAAAATACACGATTGAAATATTATAATTACAAACAACTTATTAAACTACTTTTATACTAAAACTAAACAAGTGAGATAACCCAGTGTGGTTATTCACCTGTGCAAATGTGTGAATCTAGATAAAATATAGCTAATTAACTTAATTGAAAACCTTCAATCCTACCTCAGAAGTGAGGAACAAATCATAGTTTCTCAGAAACTATCATTCCCCACAGCTTCCCTGGCAATATTGAAAGCGAGCTTAACTGAAATAAAATGATTCGCTACTCTATTTGATAATAAGTTTGACAATTTAAACTCGACTTTAATGAGAGCAAAGACAAATCTAGTTTTGTTGTAGCTTGTCCCCTCAAAGTTATCTCTTCATTCTTGCGTGTTTCACGTGAATCCCGAAAGAGTAGGATTATAAAGCAACATCGGAAAGACAAGGCACTTTAGGACGAAAATTGCTTTGAAGTAAAATGGAACGAAGCACAAGTAGGAGAGGGATGGCGCAAGTGAACTGGCTTGGCCTATACGATTCCTAAGCAGGTTAATGCAACAATGATAAAACAAAATGATAAATAGCAGTATTCAAACAAAGTGAGCAATAGAGCTTCAAATAAATACAATGAAGTACAAGTCGGAGAGGGATGTCGCAAGAGAACAGAGCTTGGCCTATACAATTCCTAACAGAGTTGTTGTCGGTGTATAGTGAGGCATAACTAAATACTCAGAATTCTAATCCATGCTAAAGATAAAAGGATTCATAAACAAAATCTAAGGCTGAGTATTGAATACTGAAGCTCAAGAATGAAGACTCCAGACCAAAGAACCAAGACCATTTACTTGTAAACAAGCTACATATTTATAGCATTTGCAATGACTAGAAGGCAAGTTCAAATTGAACTCTCCCACCATTAAACAAAGATAAATCACTATTCAGGTGGCTAAAACATAAATACAAACTTTAGTGGTTGAGAAATGCCGGTGGAAATTGAATTTTCACGCTTGACACGATGGTCGGAGCATTCTAGAAAGCGTGTACAGGACCGCCACCTGCGCAGGCGACGGTTACTGAGGACATCCGCCAGGCTTGGTGACGGTTACAGGATCCGCCACAGGCCGGGTGACGGTTCTGAGACCACCGCCTTGGCCTAGGTGATGGTTACAGACCGCCGCCTTGGTAGGGAGGCGGTCTTGTAATTCAACAACAAAACCAAGGAAGAAGAGAAAAAGGCTAGGACAAAACATGTAGAGGCTGACAAGGGATTTTTGGGATGCAAATGTATACTCAATGAGATTTCGGATTCCGAACATGTTGCGAAGAGATCTTAATCATCATTGGGGTTTCGTAACCAATTTTTGACTATATAGTACATACAATTTTGGGTACGTATAGACACCTTAGCGATTTAGGGTTATTTTCTCATCGATCATCTTTTCTTCAATCAAGATAAGTGCATAGTTAAGATGATCTTTATACCAAGTGTTTCTAAAAATGTGGATGGTTAAAAAGTCTTCAATGGTGACCAACATCTAATTTATTTCCTTGAATTGAATGATAATTTCAGCCAATTGTACTTTGAGGGTAGTGAAGATGGTTATTGTGAATCAACTTCCTCCACAAAATAAGGATTTGAATCAATAAGATGAGAATGAATGAATCAAATTGAAATGTAAGAAGATAACTAGAGGTCTTCTAATCATGGAGGATCTATTTGACAATCATGATTGGTACATCAAAATAAAAATGTCATAAAATACAAATGAGTCATCTGAGTATGAGAAAGTTAACTTTTGAAGTTATGAGGAGCCTAAGTTTGTTAATATACGAAATTTTTGTTCTACTAAAGAAAGGAGGAAACTGATTGAATTGTTAAAAAGATACATTAGCGTGCTTTCTTACTCATATAAGATTCATAATACTTTTAAACAAAGAGAAATGTGGCACTATATCCATTTGAATCTAGGTATTCAACATTTCAAGAAAAACATAGGCAATAAAATCATAAATTATAGGTAAAATTTATCAAGAGATTTAGAAGTTATTAAATGCAAAAATTATCTTTCATATTCATCATTTTTCTTGGATTGCTAATATTGTGCCTATACAGAGGAAGTATGGAAAATTGTGTAGATATCACACTCCACACACTACAAGTAAAGTAGGTATCGAGCCCAACTTGAACAACCTAAAATAGTGACCGAGGCTAAGTAATCCCAACCCCAACAACAATGAACAAACAATATGTTGTTCAAAATAATTTACAATCATTCCCATATTATATTTACCATTTTATGATTGTTTTTCCACCACTTTATTTATATCTCCATGATCATTACTGCAACTTTAAGAAACAATTGCTAATATTAAAATATTATATGCTAGCAATTGTACCTTGAAGTGTACAATAGAAATTCCGAATGCGATGGAGCGTAGAATTAAATATTGAGGAATCAATACAGAGGAAATGACGAGGGGTGATTGAGAAGGGTTTTGAGGGAGGGAAATGACAGCTTGTTCCACTATGTTGTTTATATCTTGAACGCATAATTCACTTTAATTTGAATTACATTTAAAGGGGACTAACCAAAAATGTAGAAAATCCAATTGTAAATTGAGAATTGAATAACTACATGGTTCACACCTTTTCTATGGCTAAAAATGTAAGACCCAAGTAAGATCCATTATCTGCCTTATAATTTATAAAATCGTGACTATAGTTTGTGCTTAAAGGTCCCAAAATAAAAAACAAAAAAAACAATAGGTTCCATGTTTAAAGCCCATTCAAAATTCTTGCTTCTTGGAGCACTTTTTACTTCCACTTTACAATTCTAAGCTTGAGTAGATGCAAGGAAATAGGCAAGAATCGTCGATAATTGTCCTTTTCCATGTTCCACTTTATCATCACTTTGTATCCCCCTTCACATATCTAAGCTTTAGAACATGCAGGATAAAGGATAGGTGTAGAGTAATAGGTGATGTGCAAAAATCATTGATAATTATCTATTATGTGTTTTCCATTTTATTTTGTCTATCTCAATCACACAATTCACATAAGTTCAATTTGTCATGCAAGAGGCCAAAATAAAAAATGGATAAATTCAAGAGGTTTAAAGGTCAAGACCAAACCACATATGATGACAAGGTTTTGAATTCGATAGTGCTTGATTTGTAATATAAGATGAAGACATCAACGGAAATTTGGAAATAAAAAGTGAAATTTAAATACCATCATGTAACACACATACATAGGTCAAAATTTAACACCCAAGTAATACCCACTATTTATGTTCCTATTACATTGAATTCACTTGTATTTTTTAGTGTAATTTTCCCTTTAAAAGACATTAACCTATACATAAAAACTCTATTATATAATATATAATATAAACTATACTATAGTTTATTTTATTATTGTTAGCATAGTCAAAATTAATCCATTGTTTATTTAGGTCAGTTAGAATTTGGTCAGTTATCCCTGCCTTCGTCGCATCTAACTGACTGGTATGCCTAAACATCACGCATGTTTGTAGTCCTTGTTAAATATAAATTTTTGACTTCAATCCTCTAGAAAGTGGCGCAGCGCAGTGGTGGCACCGTGGCAGCTTACATTTGGGGACAGCAGGTCGCGGGTTAGATTTTGGCTGGAACCACGCAAACCTGCGTGATCTTTAGGATCAGCCCTGCTAACTGACAGACGGTTCCCCTTGCAGTCGTCCTGGTCTGTTTGTATAAATATATGTTTTCTCTTGGTTAATATTCATTGAATCATTTCTGACATATTTTCTTTCATTGGTATCACATCCTGGCGTATCCTGGCATGGTGTTTTGGAGCAGCAATAAGACTACATTGGGAGGAGCGACCTTTTTGTCTTCTGGGAGGACCAACTTGTTTATCTTTTACCCTGAAAAGTGGAGCGACCAGTGTGCATATCTTGAAACATGAGGAAACATTGTTGGAGATGGGCGTGCAGACCTGTAAGTATCACGTGGCTATAAACATACATTTTCTAACTTGCTGTTTTGGCATTTAAACAGGTGAATTGAAGACCTACGTGGAAAATTTTAATCTGTGAGGAAGTTTTTAGAGATTTTGGCGCAGGAGCCTACGTGTGGATCCTGGACGTGGATTTATGGTGCATTGTTGTTCTTTCTTTGAAACAGCGTGCTGGCAGAACCTGGCGTTCGGGAGAGAAGCGAGAAGACAATTGTCTTTTCTATCTATGCGAAATCTTTCGCCGTAGAAACCATTGCTACGAGCAAGCAATTCAGGGCGTCCAAAGCATTCATTTTTCATTGCGAGCATCCTTTAATGTCTGGCATGGAGCATTGGTAACTGCTGGATGAAGTAACTTACGTGCAAATCAGAACGTGAGGCACAGTAAATGTGAAATAAAGAATAAATAGCGAAAAGATCTGTTGTCCTTAAGTGTGACCTCATTAGCAAGACTGAAGAAGACTATTGTTACAAAACATGGAGGAGAAAACACTGTATCCTTGGACTCCGTCAACCATTCCGACTCTTATGGTGTCACAGAAAGCAACATGGAGGTCTTTAAAGGGTACGAAGCCACTTTTTAAATCCTACAGGGAGAAAAAGAGGGGTAATTCTGGACGAATGCATCACCACCGTAAGCTCTTCGACAAGTACCATCTGGGTTATTTCAGCAAGATCGATATGTGTCATTTGATGTGATGAGCCTCAAAGCCATATCTGCTAATTAAGTAGCAACTTACTTGAGGCTGGAGGATACACTGAGGATGGAGGACAACTGGCATTCTCTCGCCAGTCACCTATGATGGGGTTGCATAATTTCTTTGGTGATGTTTTTGTTAGTGTTTTTTTTTTTCTGTGTGTGTGTGTGTGTGTGTGTGTGTGTGTGTTTTTCAATAAAAGATGCAGAGCATTTTGCACTTTGGCACCCCCCGAATGAAGAACATTATGAGGAGAAAAAGTACTAAAGTAGCACTTGGTTCTTGTGTAAAGGGATTTTGGAAATTTGAGAAACCACCGAAGTGTACAGTTGAGACCTTTGGTCACCTCCAGTTCGTGTGGAACTTGCAGCAAAAAACCATAGGGGTTCGTGGTATTCCAGGAAACCGAAACCACCGATGTGTTCTCGAGAGAGATGTACTCATGTCTTGACTACGTTTTTGTAATCTTACAAGGAAAAACATAGGTGTCACTAAGACCAAGAAGCCATCAATATGGCATGGTACCTCAAAGGTGAGAACGCTACACAAAAAGTGTAATAAATTGTTTACTATGCTTGGAATAAGGGGTCTCCACTATCTAGAAATATTAATTTTAGAAACAATATATTAAGGGGGAATGTTAGCATAGTCAAGGTTAATACATTGTTTTTTTAGAAAACCGACTTTGTCGGTTATGCCAACTAGCATGTTCTTGGTCAACGACTCCATTTCTTGTAACCCTCCTTGCTTGTATTTATTTTCTTCGCTAATCTGTGATAATTTAATCAATGAACTAAACCATTTTTGTCATATTTTCCTTCAATTCTAAACTATATATATATAAACGATATATTACAATCCTATTTTTCAAAAAGATTAATTGAGGGAAAATTTTAGTGGAAATTATTTGTAAAGTCGCAAATATTAGGGGGTTTGGAAATTGGAAATGGTGAATTTTAAGTAGTCGAATGTTGCCTAGTTAACCTAAAATTTTCCCCAAAATTCATTTGTATGGCTTAATAACCTACTATTTACACTTTAAAATGAACTTATGCATGTATTTCGCCAACATTTCTAATCAAAATGTGCTCATATTTTCCAAGGTATAATACATAGCTTAGGGGGTTGTAAGGGGTAGTCCATGGGCCATGCATCCCAATGGGGGTTGGAAGGCAACACCCCCAAAAGTAATTTTTATATGTTTTTATTGGGGACACGACCATCTATTTCTAAAGAGATGGCCAGCTAAGAGACATCCATGCATAGAGACGTCTATACATGGATGAGACAGAAATAAAAATATGATCATCCAACACTTCACCGTCTAACCTAGTTCATTTGATTCTACATAGATGACCATCTAACTCAGGCCGTTTGATGCTACATAGATGGTCATCCAACCTAATCCATCTTATTCTACATGGATGGTCGTCCAACTCAGGCCGTATGATTCTACATAGATTTTTGTCCAACTCTAACCATTTTATTCTACATGAAAGTCATCTAAACCATGCTATTTGATGCTATATAGATGGTCATCCAACTCAGGCCATCTAATTCTCGAATAGATGATGTCTAACCTAGGTCATCGATGCTACATAGACGGTCATCTAACAACCATACAAATTTGTGAAAATGTAGAAAAATTTGGTATGTCAAATCGCCTTTGCCCATGAAATATTTTTTTGGGATATTCACCATTTTTTTGAAAGTTGATTTTGGAGATTCACCACCCATTCTATAATATTTTTTTGGATAAGGGGTCTTAATGAACCATGGCTTAATACCATTTTTTGATTTATTGTTAGTTTCTTTTCAAATAAGTAAATCAACCACGAGATGGGCATAAAAATTCTAGGCTCGCTCTAACATTTTTATAACCAAATTCTACCACGATTCTATATTCAGATCAAGGGAACATAACTATCATGTAGCTTTCATGCTTCGTACATGTCTGACCATGATTAATTGGAGGGCATTGATATCCTGGGATATGTATTAGATGTTGAGATCACTACATGTTCACATAAGTGTCAGAGAAAAATAACATTTTAGTTGTGTAAAAACCTTCAATGTAAATATATTATAATAAATATATCTATATCAAATATGCCAATAAAGATCAATATAGAGATATTTCGGTTATCTTTTTACATACCTCTTTAATAAATAACTTCATTAAACTCTCTATATCAATTTCATGTTTGCTTAAGGCAAAAGGAATCATTTAGCTACGTGATTTTTTTAGTTTGAAAATATCTATGCCAGGAAAATTACCCAAACATAATTACATAGAAAAGATATTACAATTTTTTAATTGACTTCTCCAAATAAGATAAAAACAAAACTATTTAAGTGATAGTCCAACATAAGTCAACTTTACAGGTATGAACTAGCAGATTTTGGTCAAATGGATGTAGAATTTAATGTGGAGAATAAAATTGAATAACTCACCCCATTACAACCTATCCTTCCATCAGGAATGAATCATGAAGAATCAACTAATTAAAAAACAAATAACCACATACTTGCCATAAATCTTAAACCGCAGGGCCGTAAATAAATATATCAGAAATAAAGTGATGGATAAGAAAAAATGACATCGTTATGTGTTATCATTAAAATAGTAAACTACATAAGAGACATATCACATAAGTTCTTTATAATATACTTGATACCATTCGCATCAATTGTAGTTATCAAACATATTTATGGAATTCTATCCACACTTACAAATACGTAAAATACAACTCTACATTTAAATTAGATGAGACAACTTGTTTTAATACTAAACTTTGAATGATGTAGTTTAGATTATCTAATCCAATGAAGAAAATGGATAGGCTATGCATGCTAGATAAGAACACAACCAAAGGAAATGCAACATAAAATTCCTTTTCCAAAGATAGAAAATATACCTCAACATAATTATTTATTGAAAAACACACACACAATAAGGATCACTAGACAGATTGCATCCAATCTTATCGGTTAAACAAATCCCATCCAATTCACATACGTTCAATTTAATATTGTATATTTCATTTAAATATCCATTTGGCTCTAGTTAAAGATGAAAATTAAAACTACTGTAAATCAATTATGGATATGAGATTGTGTCTAAAAATTTCCTCACCTTTTATCCCTTTATAATTATCTTATATCCCTTCATAGTTATCAACAGTTACACATGGGGCATTCCCTCCGTATCACATGCAAAGAAGATGATTGAACTCAAATTCAAGGAGCACCTTTGGCCAAACACGTGGGTCTTCAAGTGGAGTTTTGATAACACAATATAACAAAGAGAATATCCTAGAAATTATTACCGTGAAGGAATTCGAGATAGGTGCATGAGGGGAAATGATCGATTTGTGCACATTTAACATTGCCTCTTCTAGCTAAATCACCTCTTCTTCTTCTTATTCTTCCTCTTCCTCTTGAATAATTTTGATTTCTATCATTTCCTTTCCCTTGGTTTCTTCTAATGATGTCTTTGTTTTGTACCTTAATTATTTATGTAAATCCAATCTTATAATCTTTTGTAAGTTTCATTTTGTATGACGCTTATTAAGAAAATAAAAGAAATGTTGTAGTTGTGAATGATCTGAAAGACATGTATGTAAAATTATTTTTTCATTCAATTAATTAAATAAATTACAAGTTTGAGATTGTCAACATTATAAAAAGGGAAAGTCTGAATTTGAAGAGATTAATCAATAGATAAAGATCAATATGAAAGATTGCATTAGTACCTATTGGAGAGGGATAATAACACAAGAAATAAACAATATGCATAATAATAAATAAGGGCTTACACTTGCATAAATGTGCTTGCAAATAATAGGCAAAGTGTTAGGTTTATCTTAATATATATCATTCATATATAAAACTTTATTTAATACATAATACAACTCCCATATACCATTTACTTTGATCTTCAATCGAGGAATAAAATCAAACATTTTTAATCATGGCATTCATAATCTGAATATACTTTGTTTATTAGGGATTAGTTCCCAAGAACAATATCACCATGCACAAACCGACGTAGTTGTTTAATATGATCAATATCAACCATCACACTCAAAGCATTTGTCTCATTATAGGTCATGACATGAATCTTCAATATGCCATGTACATACGCCTCAATAAATTTAGAACCAATCTTCAATAGGACACTTATAGGGACCAAATTCTTCTCCTCATCTATACCATAATCTATTGTGCTCGTCATTTTTCACTCCATTAGCAATGACAATGAAAATGAAAACTTGCTCATTGCTTTCTCCTCTACTTATTTATAATACTCGAATATTAAATACATTTCATTTCTTCTCACAAGATCTAAGGGTAATACAATACAGCTAAAACTTGAATCATCCTCTTTTATTTATTATGTTATACTTTATTATGGTATTCTTTATGGATCAATGTATCATATTGGAAATGATGTGCGAGATCATTGTTTTATACTATCTGTGAGACACACACACACACACAAACACACATGTATATGGGAAATGAGAAAATTAGATTTATGAATCAAGCAAAATCTATAAATTTGGTTTTATGGACAATGTGAATTCCTTAGGTACAATGAAATGTATTCTAAACTTAGAAATGCAACATAAGACATAAATTTAAATAATAGTTAATTTTATCCCTAATATTAAAAAAATTCAAAGTACATAATCATGATACAACTACATAGCTTATATTAAAGTGTTCGGACCAATAATATTTCATTTATCACGTTAAGAAATATAAATTTTGTGGTTGTTTCTTGAGGATTGATTAGGATTAGTTACAACTAGGGTTTAATACTGAAATGTTTTCCATCCTTTCTTGTGGAACAACAATCAATTGTGGACACACACACACACACACACACAATGTGTCTTTCAAAATTATATCCAAGTCTTTAGGTCTTAGGGGTCATGTTAAATGGAATGGAGGAATTGAATGATAGGCACCCAAGATCAAATCCTTCTCACCATAATCTTGTGGTCATAATTCCAACAAATGTGTTGTGATATTATGATGTGTCAATAATGGGATACATTTAATAATGATCTATATATATTAAGCTTAAGAATGAGGTTTACATTTTCCCCACACAGAATTAAAGGCATCCCGTAATCTCACCAAAAATAATTAAGACTTTACAATAAATATTAGGAAATGGTAATACAATGAGCTATGATATTGGTTATGGTAAAATTATGTGAGAACATGATCTACGTGTAAATCCCACAACCGCAATAAGGTAAAAATTACTCCATAAGAAAATTTATCGTAATTATTTGTTTGTTTGATTTGTGTTTGCAAATACTAATACTCTGGTTCAACCTTACTCAATACAACATTAGAGGGAACCTATAAAATAACCAAGAAATTCCTTTACTTTAAACATAAGGCAATAATATCTCAATTCATTGTAATGTATTGTTAACAGGGAAAAATCATAATAACATGATCCAGGTTTAAATCCCTCTCCACAATAAGGTGACCCATTGCTCCACCAGACATGATGTGAGGTTGTGTAATGACTAATGTAGTACATTCAATCCTGACCCACGTTACATTTTTAAATATTAAGAATATGGTGCAAGATTACTTAGTGCCACATTAATTGCATTCCATATCCTCAACCATGATTTACCAAATAAATAAAGAAAACATTAAGAAACAAGGGGGAAAAAGAAAAATAAACCCACATAACAATAAAAGTGGCCCATATATCCAGTAGACATGCAGTAAGGTTGGCATTTAACGATTATAGAATACATTCTAAAGTAATCCATATTTATGCATCTTAACAATGTGGTTCAAAATTTACCATGTGGTTCTTGCACAATGTTAAAGGCAGCCCATACCCTCCCTTACAAAACAAGAGAGAAAATGATTCTAGCTCTTTAACATGAACAATAGCAAAACATAATGGGGGAATATCACACCTAAAAAAGCATAGGGTCTAATTCCTCCAATGTAATATAGAAATCAAATCCCACGTTGAATTCCTCGAGTCTTCCAGCGTAGGCCTGTATCTGAGCCTTGACCAACCTCCACTCCAACTCCAAAGGCTCCTTAAAATCAAGTGTTCCATAATTTCCATGGCACTCTCAGTGTTCCCATCCCTCATCCTTGTAATCAGAAGACCCTTCAGTGCTTCCACTCTATGGATCTTCTCACGCGAAAGCTTTTCCAAAACTCTCTCTTTGAATTTCATAGTTATTTATTCATTTTCGCAGAATTCCTCTGTGATGCGAAATGTCCTAACATTAGATCTTTTCACCTTACGAAAAGGCCAATACCAGGATATCATATAAGGCCTTGAGCATAACTTCCATGGCACTCTCAGTGTTCCCATCCTCATCCTCGTAATCAGAAGACCCTTAAGTGCTTCACATCTATGGATCTTCTGACGCGAAAGATTTTTCAAAGCACTCCCTTTGAATTCCATAGTTATTTATTCATTTTCGCAGAATTCCTCTGTGATGCGAAATGTCCTAACATTAGATCTTTTCACCTTACGAAAAGGCCAATACCAGGATATCATATAAGGCCTTGAGCATAACATACCTTGGACATTCAGACAAGACATATACTAACTTGGTTTGAATTTTCTTCAGATTATTAACTTGGTTTGAATTTTAGTTGATGAAATTTTTGTCATTTCCCCATGTGTTTGATGCAGAAAGAATTTTTACGGTGGGTTTTCGTTGGTTTGATAAAGAAAAAGGATTTCCATGAATAAGGGAAAAGGATTTTTGTGGTTTTAGCACATCATAACATTTGATTCGAATAGGAGCAAAGGGTTTTGTGGGATTATTACATATAAGGAGTTATAGGTCGGTCATAGAGATGACCTGATTGTGAAAAGGATAATGGGTGAGCGTGGAATTTTTTAAAAGTCAAGAATGTGAATGTAAAGAGTTTTATTTTCTCCGTGTTTGGTGTGGCAAGGAAAGAAGAGTGGGAGATCCCACCAGTAGTTTTGTTTCTAAGCCATCCATTATTGTTTTTTCTTCCAAAACACTGGTACCCTGCCCACAGCTTGGATCGTAGGAAAATATAGGACCGGAATAAACAGCCACAGGTCCATTCAAAATAGGCCCACCAAAACCAACATGGAAACCTTCAGATAAGAGAGGGAATTTTTTTTTAAAAAAGCCATTCTGTTATTATATAGGAACCTTCGTGAATTAAACTTTCAGTGGATTTAAAAATGTAATTTTTTTGCCGTAAGATACATGGATAGTCTTTGAAGATTCGTACCTCAACGTCAAACGAAAATGTGATTTCTACTATTGGATTTTCGGTTGCATGCCAGAAACTATCGGGCTCGTTCCCATTTGTAATGCCTTCGGTGTAAATATAACAACTTATTAAAAGATTGATGATTTCTCTAAATAAATAATCACATACCAATAAATAAAACTTGACATTATTATACTCTATTATCAAACCCATACAAATCAAAAAGACCCGTGGTAAATCTCTTGATGGGACATAATTTATTTGAGTCCACAATCCACAATTCTTTTCTATATTCATTTACAAGGACATAATTTTTTTGAGTCCACAATCCACAATTCTTTTCTATATTCATTTACAGTTCATTACCAGTAAATTACTAGAAACCGTGTAAGATTCCTGCTACAAATATCCCTATGGTTCCTAGTGCCAATATCCCTAGTATCACTTTTGGTAATGATGTGCTTAAATCTAAGAACTTCTATCAGGATTATGCATTGATTTGCATATTCAAAGGTTTTTTTCCTGGAGCCTTCGAGTCCTCCACAAATGGATCTCAAAGCATTGGCTTCCTCTTCTGAAAGGTATTTTACACATATTATACCCTTATGAAAGGGGAAGTTTTATTGTTGTTTTTACTTCAATAGATGGTAAGGATGTCATACCTTAAAATGTTGGGCCATGTAGATCTCACTATCTTGTCATGAAACCCTATTTCTCCTCATTTAATCCAACCATTGAAATCTTTTCTCAAAAACCAGCCTGGATTAGACTGCTACACTTACACTATAATTTTGGGACCATCATTTTCTTGTTTGCATTGGAAACACATTATGAAATATCTTGAACATCGAATCTAAAACCCTTGATTTTACTCATACAACCTATGCTCAAATTATGGGTGAGATTGATACCTCACACAACCTACCTCCTAGCATTGAGATTAAAGTTCAAAATAGATCTTAGACCTAACCCCTTGATTATGAAGGATTTCCTTTAAGTTTCTTCTCTTTCAGACATATAATTGTTGATTGTGTGATGGTTAAACGTAAGAATGAGAGATCCACTTGGTGGAAGAATGCTATCCTAGATCATTTGGATCTTTATGCTAAGGGAGATTCTGACTCAAATACAAATTTGGAGGACCTGGTTGATTTAGTTCCTGAAACTCTACTTATATAAATTTTAGTTGAAGGAAATAAGGAAAACTTAAATGTTTAAAATCAGCCAAACAAAATTGTTGAGCAAACTTTCAAAGTGAAGCGTAGATAAAGAAAATGTTCCTCATCTTTTTCCTTTAAACAACACTATATATCACCGATTATTAAAGCTCTTGAATTTTTATTCCTATCGAGGACATCTTATATGGATGGAAAATGGTGCATACAAATAAGAAATCATATTGTAGACACCGGAAATCTACACACCCCGTAAGTGATTAAATATTCTCATTTGCATACCATTCTACGACTTAAGTCATCCATTCAATTAATCAAAATTGTTTTCACATCATTACGACCTCCTAGGTCATTTCCCCCACACCCCTTTAAATGAATTTACTTTGAATCACACTACCCTTCCCATATTTGATTAAATAATTAATTTATTAATATAAATCACCCTCACACCTCACCATGATAACTCCTCCTAACTCACTAGTTATAACTAGTCTAAATAAGTAACCTTCTAAAAATATTACCATAACCACCTCTAACTTATCCCTATAACCAGTTCTCACTTCTATCTAGTTAGGACTAAATTAATTTGGGAAACCTTCTAATGTATTCCTACTCTATCATAACTACCCCCATCTACTTTTAAACCTCACACTCGACCTTTGTAAGTTATCTAGCCATGATTCCCCTAAATCCCTACGCACAAAAGATCAAAATAGAAGGATTTTCACTTTGTATCTCACGCTAACTCTAATCGCCTGAAAATGCCGGTGATTTCCTTGAACACTAGACTATAAATATTGGTTTCCTTGCCTCTCCTCTGGAACCATTCACAACCATCCAAGAAATCCAGGAGCATTATTAGACATTCAAGAGCGCACAGTGTTCTCTCGACATCATTTAGCATATAGACATCCTTTAAAAATCTTCGAGATGTTCGAGGGCTCTTTTACCATCCAAGCACAACTACACACCACTGGTTATCATTTATCATTATCTAAATGATTATTACTGTTTTTCACTTCTATTTTTATCATAAAACAAGCATAACAAATAATCACTTACTTCAATTTTTCTATTTAACAAATTATAGTTTCGTTTCTGATTTATCGATTATTTCTTTTAGCATCCTATTAATATTTCACATAATCACTTGCGATTCACCTAATCACCTATGATTTCTATGTTTTTTGTTTACTTAATAATTGATTTTCATTATAAATTGTTATCAATTACTTTATGCTTTTGTGTTACTAATCTTTGTGCCAAGAATGGATCTTGTAGATGGTCATAGGAGGTATTAATCATCCCATCACCAATATCAACTCGCTATCAATCGTCCAACACCATTTACACTAGGAGCAAGATGACTTATTTCATGACTTGGAGTTGTGTGCCATCCATGCAACCCCCATTGATAGACTAGAAGCCATCTTCGCATCTACCTAAAAAATATGAGAAGCCACTAAAGAATTTTGGGAAGCATAATACGAGGTACAATGGATACAAGATGAATTTGCATGGTTCAAATATAACCACGAGGTAGGAATGGACATACCCAAGGACACAAACACCACATCCGAGTCAAAGATTAGGAGTGAGATCAGCCTTGTGGATTTGTATTATGACTTTTCTCATCTGTACGACACCAAGGAAGAGATTTCTAATTTATTCGTAGATGATTACATCAAATAACCGGACTCATACTTCACCAAGGATGATGACTTAGCCTATTCGGTGGGCTCTAACTTTTCTGAAAACTTAGATACTGACCTAGATTCTGACTTTGGATTCTAGACTTTTTGCTTTTTCATATCATTATCAACAATTGATGTATGTAATAATCTAAATAAGTGATAAATATTTGATCACTTTTTTATATCACATATTGTACTCCATTTTCATAAATAAAACTTGAATGTTTTAAAAGTAGGTTGACATCCATGAAAGGAAGTCCTTTGGCTTCTTGAACTAGCCTTTTCAGAAACCTGCCTACCCATTTTACTAATTCCATTTTGTGTAGTGTATTTGAATTACAGGTTTAATTGCAAGAAAAAGAGTTTAATTCATTCTTCATGGAGTGCAACCAATCATTTACCTATCACATCCTATGAGTATCTTGGAAACCCCGTCATACTCGAGGTTGAGAAGGTTTTATGAACTTGTAACATCAAACCAACCCATAAAGTAAAATTGTGTTCAACAACTGAATGCCCAAAGGGACCCTTGTCCCTTGTTCTTCTATTTCATTTTAATCAATAAAAATACAAATTGTTTTTACTCTTTCATAATCACATGTGATTAGCCTAATCACCGCTGCTTGCCAATCATCTACATTTTTACCGTGTGTTTTTCTTATGATTTCACAATATGTGTTCTCGCTCCTTGCTTCATTTTTTCTATTTCTTCTAATCTAGTTACATGTTACTATTTCTGAAATCTTCATTTATCGGATTTTTGCTTCTTCACTTAGGAAAAATTGCTAAAATCTATAAAAAGAAGTATAGGAGCTGGTCTCATGGTAAGTCCTATAACTTTTTGTTTTCTTGAACATGTTTTGCATTCTTGTTTGACTATCTTTATTGAAATCAACATTTCATTTTGGGATCTTAAAATAAAAATTTGCATCCTTCTTGTTTCACATAATCTAACTAGGAGGAAATATTTTTGCATTCACTTATCCTCCCCGCACACAACAAAATCACTTCAACATCAAAAGCGTATTCAAACAACTCCCACCATTTAGTGAAACTGATTGGGATTTCATCACTCAATAAGGAAACCAACTTGATGTTATGAATGAGTATAATCCCCTACCGTCCGTATCTATTTCCTCAACACTGACTCCTTATCGCAATGGAACAATGAAGTGAGGGGTTAGCCCTAATATACACACTTTTATCGGTAGAAGTATAGAGTCAGGGCCTCATGTACCTTCATGTATATTGAGGATTCTACCCTTAAACATTTCTAAAACTAACCATAGCGTACCATTTCCTTAGACCCTCATTAGCATTTCACATTTTCATAATTAATCAAGATAAATACAAAACAACATCTTGCTTACATTTTCTTGTTGTTTTTAAATCAACCCATTTAGTTATTTCTCATTTTCTAAGTTTTTGTGTGTTTGTTTACGATGGTACTTACTAGACAACAAGTTCATAACAAAACTTATGAAAACATGTCTACTTCACCACCTACATTTCAACAACATGTCCCATTCTATACTACACCAATCCCTACAACACATTCAACTCTAACTATAGAAACCAAAATTGGGTCACAACCCTCTAAGCCCCTTCCAATTAATTAACTCGACATACACCTAACCATGATCCTTCCTCACGTCGTTATTTATATAATTACCTAAATTAAGTTAATTTCCACCTCACTTAGCCACCTCATCCCTCCACCTCATCCTAGACCTATTCTAAACCTATTAATTAACGTAAACAAATTCCCCACTCCCATTAACTAACTAGGAATTATTAAAACCCTAACCTTAATTACCTATCATTCCTCTAACCAACTTCCCGCTCCATTTAGTGTCATTCTACACTCTTGACACAAAATTAATTCTAAATCACACCAAAATTGGGAAGAAACAGGCTATTTTAAGTAAGTATGACCTTGTATCCCTAATCAATGTTGGTTATTCCTCACCTAGTGCCACCACCTATCTCTCCACCATCGCTTCTTCCTAAATAGGATTTCCTAACTCTTTCTAGGTGCTAAATCTTGTTTTCTGCTCTTGTGGCCTCGCATACGACTCTCGAGTTTTCTAGTGATCTTTTGACATACCAAAGGCCCTTACAACATTTAGACACCACACATTTCATCAACATATTGATCCAAAGATCTAGTGCATGAATACGGAAACACCATGCCTTTCTATTGCTATTGCATTATTTCGGGACCACCTTCTCCTACAACCATCACCACCTCCTACTATTCATCTCCATTTCACAAGTAAGTACATTCTTCCTTTGTCATTGGTTTTAGTAGATTATTTATTTACTAGTTATCTATTTCATTTCATCCGTTACAATACTCATATATTTCCCACAACACCTCCATCCAACCATCTACCCAAAGAACCTTCATACCTTGCCCAAACACCCATCTTATCACCTCTGAGTCTTCTTAAAAATTCCATGACCTTCCCTAAACTCCATCATTCTCTAGGTAATCACAAACAATGCCAAACTACCCCCATTTTAATAATTCCACCTAATTTCCCCTAATGACACTGGTATATTAAAATTACCCACATCACGCCCCAACCAATAATGATCTCTATGACTAGTAATATATCCCATACCGTTGATCCAATTCATCTACTTAAAACGCCTCAAAACCTCCCACAACTTCTCTTAGCATTTCCTAACACCCTTTGTCATACCTAGCATGCCTTAAACCACAAACCACCTTCCTTAGATTTAGTCTTGTATGCATTTATTAGACTAGATTGGATTTACTATTCTTGTGTAGGATATCTAAACTATACAACTACACCAATTCTCTTTTTACTTCATGTTCTTTATTAGCATTAACTTGTTTTAAAACATGGATTAACAACCTTCAAGGAAGAACCCGCTTCTCTGATCTAGCGTCACTAGGAAAATCACCACTCGATATATATAATCCTATTTTGTGGTCTTGTGTTATATTTTATGGTGTTCTCCTAGCTGCAAAGCGAATCTCTTCACAATCAGCTTGGTTAACATTCAATGCGACCACACCTTCTTCGACTATCACAGTATTCCTCCTCACCGTTACCTCTTATCTATTTTATCTCTACTTTGTGGAGAAACATGTTGACACGTCCGGTGGCAACCTCTTGTGGTTTATTTGCACTGTCATATAGGGTGCATTTGTGTGTTTCTTTCTTTCTCAAAAAAATCATAATAAATATCTCTCTCGTTAAATATTCTTTTCGTATATTTGTCTAAAATAAATGTGTCCTTTGGTGCTTTAAAAGAACACTTATTCTTTTCTTTTGTATTACATTTAGTGAAAGATCATTCTTCTTCCTATTCTACTTTTTCTACATTGAATATCATTTTCGATTTGGGTTTAAAATATGTACATTTCATTCTTTGAGTGTTGCATTATATCTCATAGATTTAATTAGAAATCACACAAAGGGAACTCATGACCACTTGGTGATTGAATTTGGATTAAGTGTAGTTCACATTTTTTGCACATACTCACAGTGCCAAACCACTTAAATAATTTACACACTTCTTAAACATTTCCTTTCTAGGAAGAAGTCATCAAGGATTTAACAACCCATAACGCTGGCTCACCGATGTTTTTGTCAGTTTTCATATTGGAGCATGGACCACACGTATTGAAAGGTATGTTAAGCCACTTTATCTAAAACTAACCTCGAAACCAACCATATATTTCTTAAAGGGAACCTTCATTATCCAAAAATCTATTTCATTCACAATACTTTAAAAAGGCATAAGCCACTAAACATTAAAATCGATACCTAGGATTTGTGTGTTTTTCTTATTTTTGCGTGATTGAATTGTGTTTTGAGTTGTGAGGAAGATCGTCACATTTTATTATCTTTCACACTTCAAAATCACAACTAGTGTATGTTGGTGTTTCTAATTGTGATAGGACATCTTGTAGCTATACATAGTTTCTCGGGTTGGCATTAATTTGAATTAATTCACTTAAAAGTCAACAAATTCTTCATCTTCTAAAAATATTAGTAATCGCATTGGTTCTGTAGACCTACATCGATTCCTTCATCATATCGGCATCGCTTAATTGACTGGTATTGCTCCACTTATATTTTTAATATTCCTATCAAAAACTACATCTTAGTCACATTCACCCATTTTTGTGTTCTCGATTTCTTCTAATAAACAATTTTTGAGTCTCTCACCATTAATAGAGCCCATTTTCACATGTTTTAGAGTTTTCTTCTTCATTATTCCAAATTTCTTTGTTATCCACAATAATCGACATCGGTCCAATGATTGACATTGATCCTCTTTCTTAATCGCATCAATTACCTAGTTGGTATGGGTGTCTCCGATTTTTTAATCAAACAACAACATATTCCTATCCTCCGATTCTTCATGTCTTCCATTTCGTGTTTTTCAGTATCATTTTCGAGATCATCCCACCTGCTTTTCCACCATTCACATTTTGTTGACTTGCCAATAAGCCAATGCCATAGTTTTTCACACCATCCATCAACCACTATAACCTATCCCTTCACCACCATGTATTTCCTCACCCATTGACCCCTCTTCATCTATCAAGTTATATCCGCAGTGACGAGGAAGTCACAAAATTACTTGATTATAATACCACATCCTCAGAGCATTACCTTACCCATTCTTCCACCTCGTGACTTGTTAGGTCACCCTCTATTCGTAATACCTACCTCCATTTCTCCCACTCTTGCCTCCACTTTTGTATCAGCCAACACTAGTGTATCATTATCTTCTTCCACCTCACCACCCGACGTTTCTCAAATCATCCCTACATCTTTGATATTTTTTACACCTACGACATCTATCACACCTTCAGTGTTTGTTGCTCCTTCAACGTCCACCTCACCATCATCTATACCTCTTAGTGTAGGGATTCTCACATCATCAAAGCACCTCATATACCCATTTCTTCTCAACCACCACCACTTCGCATCTCATACTCCTTTCTAGAATATCATCCTTTCCATACCCCAAACTTTTCCACCTATTTCTACGAGGGTCTTCACAAAAGTTCCTCCTACCTATACCATACCTCAACAACTCGCCAATGACCTTCACACAAGTTCCTCCTACCTATACCATACCTCAACAACTCGCCAATGACCTCTCCTACTTATTCAAGTTATATCCTTTGTCATATATTCCTTGTTGCATACCCCCATCGCAATTTACTTATTCGACACCATTATACACTTGTGTATCATCTAGACTTATCTACCTTATCCACCCCCTTATACCATGGGGTAATTCCTCAATATAATCCTACAATGGATAACATGCAAAACCTTGAAGCCTTGTTTCCAGCTCTCACAATGCTTTGACTTACGATGAAATCAGTGTGACCTTATTCATCCATCTATACCCATTCATCCTTATCATGCACATTGGGAGATTCCTAAGTTCAATCTATTTAATAGAAAGGAAGATCTACAACAACATTTGTGATCATTAAAACATGTTTATTATCATATCACCCACCACGATTCCTTGCTCCTTGGGACTTATCCCATTTCCTTGAAAAGACCTACTTTAGGTCCGTGAATAATTCTATAACTAGGCACTCAATCTTTTCTTTCAATCAGTTGATTTGGTCCTTCCTTGACTATTTCACCATCAATATTGTTAAGAAGTACTCCATGACTGATCTCAGTATTCATGAATACGAGAACAAATCTATTGCAAATTGTTTCACACGTTGGCAGGCCTTAATAATCAACTTACCTTTCAACTTCCACAAACCGAGCTAATAGATTCGCTCACTAGGGCTTGTGTAACAAACATCTCTCCAAATCTTCTGTGTACAACATTCTCAATGTTTGATGAGGTGTTCAAAATGGCTTGGAAGATAGAAAATGTTTCCCTTCAAGAGAAGTAACTTCAGTTGTACAAGAAGAGTGCTTCGTTTAAATCAAACGACCCCGTGTTCTTCTAAATCACAAAAATAATGCTTAGGAAAAAGGACCCACCAAAATGATGGTTTTGAAATCTATCCCATCTTATTTTTCAAACCAACTGAAACCTCCTCCTAATATTTCCCCTATTCATAATTTCTAATGCAAGTACGAACATAAACGTTATAACCCCATAGGAGATCCTTACTCCTCTATGTTAGAAAGGTTGTTATAAGTGGGAGCCATCACCCTTCAACCTATCAAACCACATATTGGTTTTGACCCTTCCCATCCTATACCTACATGGTATAAGGAGAATGACTACTATAACTATCACCCCATTAGGGGACATAGTGAAGACAATTATAAAACATTCAAAAAAATTGTCCAGAAATGTTAGACAATGGAGATTTCATCTTAGACAACCCTAACGCGCCGAAAAATAAAAACCTTCATATATTTAAGAAACCTTTTCCAAACCATACCCCATCATCAAATCAAGCTAGTGAGACCTCTAGCAATGATACCAATGTTCACGAGGTTCATGTCATCTTCAACATAGTACCTATCCCTTCTTCTCAGTTTCTTTCCATCCCATATATTGAAAAATTCTTGTGTGAGCTCCTCTACCCATGGAGGAGCCTATTCCACCTACTCCTCTACCCATGGAAGAGCCTAACCCACCCACTCCTTTACCCATAGAGGAGTAGATCTTACCCATTGTTTTACCTACCAAGAAGCCTACATTACCTACTTCTTCATCCATAAAGTATCTTACCCAACTTATACCTCCGCCTATTGAGTAGCCCGCACTACCCATTCTTCTACCCATGAAAGAGCCTATCGTATGTTCTTCTCCACCTAAGGAAGAATCTAAACTACCTATTCTACTCTCTCCTCAACCCATAGAGGATTCACCTTTAACTCTTCTTCATGTAAGTGATGCTTCTCCTATGGTCTTCAAAGATCCCACAATGTCCTTACATCAATTCTACCCACCGAGTTATAAGGCATGAACTTCAATGTCTGAAACACCTCACAATTCTTCATAGGTATTACTAGCAAGTCTTCATAATCCTCTTCTACTTATACACCATTCTCTCATTTGGATGATCACTTAGAGTTTAATTATTACTCCAAATTCTTGGGGAACCTTCGACTCCTAATATCCACTCAAATATAGATGTTGTCTCTAGATAATTCAACTATCTATCCTAAAATATTCAAGGCAAAAAAATATGTCACACTTGATCTCTGGTCATATTAGCCTAGTCTCCACCATCACCTTGGAACTAGTCACTTATCAAAGGTGTGAAAATAAGACTAGGTCCCTTCCTTTTTCCATCTAAAAATAAGAGAAGAGGATTCTAATAACATCAAAATTTTCCATTGTGCTCACAATGAATCCATTCTTTCCCACATGGGAGAATAATATTCCTATATCCATAAAAATTACAATTTGAAACATCCACCCTTCTCAATGAATCCACCATTAATATCAACATCGAGAATTATCAAGAGCCTTACAGGTCTCAAAGTGGGTCAATCTCTTGATCCGTAGGAACTTGAGTCTTTCATTGCTTTCCTCTCTCATCATAGTCATGCCTTCACATGGTCATACTCTAACATGTTAGGTCTTGATCCTTCTATCTTCATCTATAACATTGTCACCTTTCCTAATGCTAAGCCAACTAAGTAGAATCTTTGCCACATGCATATCCTAGTTTCTCTCCTTGTGAAAGAGGAGTTACAATACCTCCTTTCTCGCTAATCTCATCATCCACATTTATTATCTCTAATGGATTTATAACATCTTATCTATCATAAAATTCTTTGGAAATCTCTATATATGCATGGACTTTTTAGATATTAATATTTCTTTCCCTAAAGATGACTTACCCCTTCCTAACATCAATTAACATGTGTATCTTATCACAGTCATGAGATGATTTCTCTTATGGATGGTTTCTCTTGTTATAATGAGATTCTTATCACACCATAAGACCAATATAAGACCTCCTTCATCACTTCTTAGGTACATTTTTCTATTGTGTCATGCCCTTTAGTCCGAAAATTCTGATGCCACCTATTAGCGGTGATGACTTACATATTTCATGAACTTATCCATAAGACAATAGAGGACTATGTAGATGATATTTTTGGTAAATCTAAACATCGACAACATCACCTTGTGGTCATTGAAGTCCTCTTTGAGTGTCTTATCATCTTATTTCTTATTCTTAATCTATCCAAGTGTGTATTTGGAGTGCCGACTTGAAAATCCTTCATTATCGTTTCCATCGTGGGTATTGAAGTTGACCCCCAAAAAATCAATACTATCCTTGAGATGCCTCCTTCCAATCTTAAGTATCTTATCACTCTTCAAGGAAAACTTCAATCATTCTATCGTTTCATCTTGTAACTTTTAGATCATTTCAAACCTTTCATCACCTTCTTTATAAAGACATAAATGTCAATTGGGAGGATAACTTCCATAAATATTTTTATAATATTGAGTAGTATCTCTTGTCCCCGCTTTTCTCTACACCTCCATGCAAGTGGGAGCCATTCTATCTCTGTATAATTTTTCCATTGGTCATGCCGTAGAGGCTATATTAGCACATCATGATGACCAAGGTCATGAGTAGGCTTTGTATTACATTAGTCACATTGTTCGTGATTGTGAAAATCATTACAATGAAGCTAAAAAGTTGTGTTATGATCTCTTCTTTTCCACTTCTAATATTTGACACTACCTTCTCAATCACAAGACTTATGTCATCACCAAATTTCATCTTCTCAAAATAATGCATCCTAAGCCATATCACAACTATCGTATCACTTTGTCGCTCATGGTCATGACGAGTTTTACCTCGATTTCATCTCTCAAAAATATATCAAGGGCCAGATATCAAATACCAATTATATGAATCCCCTCTTCTTAGTCTCGCATCGCCCCAACATGTAGTTTCCACATGAATCCATCAACCAATTTAATTATGAGTATGTTACCCTTAAGATGACCCTCTTTTTAGATGGTTCTAAGTGTCCAAAAGGAGGATGAACTAGTTTCATTATCATTCCTCCTCTATATACTCGTATTCCCTCACTCGAAAATATTTATTTTGAGTGTACCTATTATCCAAAATTCACCCCCAGTGGTAAATTTTGATAACATGCATCGGATTTTCAGTCTCGAGCAAGTATATGATTCAAAGCCCAAAATCATGTTTCTAGGGTCCCCGATTTTTCTAACTCCCATGTCCAAGAAGGAAAGAGCAAGTTCTGAATAAAGGGTGGAAAATTTGGAAAAAGCAAGCTTGGGCCAGAAAAAATCATGAAAATGGCTAAGTCCTAGTCTTCGCAATACAGTCGGGACATTTGGACCGTGAGGACGCAAAGGACGCGAAAGGTGAAGTGGCCGAGAGCAAAGGCAGCCATTTCGGGCGGTTCGGAAGAATTTGTCCCAAATAGTCCGGGACAATTGCAACAAAGGTACGCAAAGTACGTGAACCACCCGAATCGGCTGAAACAGGGAACTTTAGTTCGGGACAGTTGGGACAAAGGGATGTAGAGGACGCGGAAAGCCGAAGGAGCCGAGCGAATGGAATCTTGCCACGTGTCATCGCCATAAACAGAAACAAGGAAGCCCGAATCGGCCAAGCGGAGATTTTCGTCGGGACATCCGCCAAAGGTACGCACGGGACGCGAGGGACACGAAAATCCGAAACAGCCGACAAAGAAAGGAGGAAAGTCAACGTTTGACCCGTGAAACTTCAAACGGCCATCTCTTTAACTCCGAGCTCCGATTTTCAAAAAATTGGACTTTCTCGAAATGAGCACGATGCCCTCTACGCCACAAAAATTGGATTTCTTATTTTTAATAAGGGTATATATATTTAATTAAGATAAAAATATTCAGCTCCAAATGCTAATGCTCATTCCCGTCAAATGATAGAAAACGCCTTGCAGACCCAAAATAGCTGCACGCACTCAGAAGGCCATAACTTTTGCATTTCTCAACGAAATCACACAAAATTGGTACCGTTGGAATCGTGGCTCCAATCCTGATGCATAGAAATCAAGAAATTCCAGATTTGGTGAGATATCGATGGATATTTTTATAAAACGTGGCCGAGTTCATAACAGTGTTTTATTTGGTAGTTGGGAGTGCAATTAAGAGGCATGGTCATCATTCTTTCTCTGCTGCAGCACATGGGATAGTATGGGGAGCCTTTTGCAAGTAATATATAATCATTTTACTCCATTTAATGCCTCTTACAAGTGGTTGAAGGACAAATTTCAGGATTTTCATTTTTCCCTTCTCTTTCTCTTCTCATTTTTTCTATAAATTGGAGTGTTGGGCTCATTGTAAAGGGGGGAGTTTTCAGATAGCAAAGCTCTGTCAAAATTTCTTTGTGAAGCCAATGTGCTGCAGGCCCTTGTAGTGGACTCCTTGCATGGTGATCCAGGCCCTTATCTTGTAATAGATTGAACTATGCATATCATGAAGCAATAAAATATCAGTTTGTGGATATATCTTCCCCTGCTGTGTTTTCTTGCATTCTTCTTGCCCCTTTAATATTTCTACAAGAATATTGTGTCTATTATTATGTTCTTGCAGGGATCCATTATCATTGTGTATGCTTGGAATATTGTTGTGAATGCATTTTGCTAGATTATGGAGAACTATCATCACCTCTTCTAGTGTGTACTTTGCTTCTGTATTCCACACATTTGGAGACTACTCTCACACCCTCCTTTTCTGGTGTATCACCGCTTTAGTGTAGGCTTTCATTTTATGCATTCTCTCTCCCTGGTCCCTTGGAAATTTAGATTAAAATAGTTATTTTCCCCTGCATTAGAGTAGATTGTGGGTGTAGTTTAGGAGTAAGAACTAACTTTCTCTCGGAGGTCTATCTCAAGTATAAAGTCCCGCACTTGGAGATAGTACCCATGTTATCCAATCACACTTTGGATGCTTAGAGTGATAAAACTAGAAATCTGATCAACATCCAAAGGCGTCTTCGTGATTCGATGATAACAGTATTCAATAATATGGAAGAGTATGAAGCCCTTATCCGAGGTATTGAAACTGCGCTACTTTTTTTAGGTGTTCAAATCCTAGACATTTATGGGGATTCCGATATTATCATAAAATAGGTTATCGGCAGTATAAATGTTAAAATGATATCCTTGAGAAATATATATGTATCATCCTTCTCCTCCTTGAGGCCTTCAATTCTTAAACTATCTAAGTTATTCATTGATCATCAAATCATTTCACTAACATAATGGATTCTCTTGTATCTCTCATCCTATGGATAACATATGAGTCCAATTTGTTTTTGTTCATCCTCATGACTGAACGTCCCATGTGTTACCTCACGTTAATATTATTGAGTCCAAGTGTGTTAGATATTTGGTATTCTCATATCTTAGATTATTTTTCCAAGTCCACCATTCCCTCTGATCTATCCAAGAATGGAAGGAGGTCTTTTCTTCAATGTGTCAACCACTATGTCATCCTTGGTGACATTCTTTATAAGTATGGATTTGATGGTATTCTTATTTGATTCCTTAAATCCTGTGATTCTTATCACGCTATCTAAGAAGTCCATGATAGTATTTATGGTGGAAAATTTAGTGGCTTAGATATAGCTAAGTTTGTTCTTTGTCTTGGTTATTATTGGCCTTATCTCATTCATGACTACTTTGAATATGTTAAGAAATGTGTAAAATTTCAACAACATTCCTATCTTTTCCATATTCCTAGCCAAGCCTCATATCCAGCTCGGACCTTTTTCCCTTCTCATAATGGGGCCTTGATCTCATCAAAACAATAAATCCTTGATCTTCACAACAACATAATTATATCATCATTTGCTACCGATTACTTCACAAAGTGAGTGTAAGGAATTGCACTCACCTCAACTAAAGATAATCCAATTATTATCTTCATTTATCATGACATCATTTCCCGCTTCGATGTCGCTCATAAAATTATCATGGACAATAGAAAGTCCTTAAAAAAGGATCTCAAGAAGCTTTGTGCCTCATTTAATATCAATCTTAGATTCTCTTCTCCTTAAAATCCCTAATCTAATGGCCAAGTCAAAGTGACTAATAAAAATATTTGTAACTTTCTTATCAAGACTGTTGATTAGTTAAGTTATAATTAGGATCGTGATATCCTTTTTCTCTCTTGTAATTATCGAACTAGCATTCATACTTCCATAGGTGATACACCCATTAATCTTGTTTATGGATTCGAATCCATTCTTCCCCTGAAATTTAAAATTTCCTCCTTTTCTCTGTCTCTTCACAAATTAATTTCTGATGAAGATTATCATTAGGAGCATCTAGCACAACTCGAATCATTAGATTTACTCTGCCTCCTTGATATTTAGAATCATCTTATTTGAGTGCATAAAGTGTGTATACAAAAAGAATCTAAAAGAGTATGACTTTAATGTTGGTGACCTCATTCTTACTTGAATAACAAAATGTTATTACTCTAGAAAGGATCCAACGTTAAAATTTCTTTCTCAACTAGATTGAACTTACGTTATCACACATAAGTGTGGTTTGGGAGCCTATATCTTGGCCGCCATTGATGGTAAATCAGAAGTGGAAAACTTAACATATTAAACATATAAACATTCTATTATTAGTATACTTACAAATAATCCCTTAGTCATATCCTTAGATCATTCCTCTATCATTAGCCTCTTCCATCTATCATTGTAATGATTTGGAACTATGTGGTCTACCGTCAATTTCTTATATATGACCTTAAATATATGCACCATGGCTCTGTGCATAGGATATTCCTTATGGATAGGTTCTCCCTTCTTGGTGAGAACTCTTCAATCATTACATCCATCACCTTTTTGTTTACCTATTAGAACCATGCTAAGGAGCAAAAGGTGTCACTTGTACATTCATCATCCTCTTCTAGGTGATCTATTTATCTATTCATAGCTCTTCCCATATAAAAGTAAAAATTTACAGATTCTCCTTTCAAAAGTCAAAGTTATATAAAAATAGAATGCTCCCTCGAAGGACAGCTTGTTCTTGTAAAAAAAAAAAAAAAAGGAAGTAAAATAAATAGATCGATCCTCGAAGGATGGATATAATGTATATCATCCCTTCGATAAAAATCATAAATGTATAAAGTATACCATACCATCTATAGATGGATACTCTCTTATATCACGGTATAAAAGGATTCCCACATTGATCAAACTTCTATCTTAACAACATCCTAAGAAATTTTCCCACATCGATAACCTTTCTCATCACAAACTTCCCACATTGATCAATTTTCTCTTTCCCCTACCTAGAAGTAGGACATAGATTTAGGGACAACCACTTATGGAGAACCCTCTTCCTATGTATAAGTTAAACCTCAAAACCCTTTGTCATGTTGGCATTAGGTTGATGACTTCATTTCATTCATACTTCTCCTATGTTATTTTTATAACTAACTATTGTTGGTTATGTGTTAACTCATGTTTTGGTCGCATGTGCCTTGCTACTTAGATCCCCTTGTTTTTACTTCCAATATAGTAAGAGGCATTGTTTGCTCTTGAGTTCCTTGATATGACATAACATCGCTCATACTCATAGGTAGCCAATCATCAAGTTGAGTTTATATTCTATCTTGTCATGTCTATCTTCATTTCCTCTTTCTCTTATTATCATACCATTTATTTTATCTAACTCATCTAAGTCTCACATCTAATAACATGTATTTATCTATCATCATCTATATTTATCATCCATCAAATATATTTCATAAAAAACATTTTATTAAAAACACATATTCTATATTAAACATCTAATCATTCTTATATATTCACAATCATCATCAAATATAAAGTAAACATAAATTGATAATCATCACACATCATCATTCATACGAATGAAATAAATCAACATCATACACATGCTGAATATGAAAAATTCAATATCATACATATCATAATAAGTGTCTCAATACATTGTTTTCCTCTAAGGGCCCTCTCTCAAAGAAGATATATCATCAAAATTAGTAAAGTTAATATCAGATAATCTCAAATATTTCCCTCCCGGGCATCTCCCTCTATATATCTCTAGGACTCACCCCTTTGCCATGGATCTCCCTAGTGTCGCGTATCCATGCTCACAAGACTCCTCGATGGATCTTCTCTAGCTGCCTCGCCACCGTAGATGCTCCCGATATCTCAAATTCATTGGTAGCTTATGTACAATTATCTACTCATAATATCTAGCCTCTACAACTTGTTCTATATATCAATCCATGATTATCCTATTAGGATGTGCCATCTCTCTTGTACCTCGTGATACATTTGGAGTAACACTCGATGATTCAAATGTTATTATATAGGACAAATCTTTGAATCGTGCTCTATATGCCTCCCTCTATCTCTTATATCAATCTCTATCTTGGATGGCTCTATCCTCTCCTAACTCACGAGGTATATCTCTCGCCAAAGGGTCTAGGAATCCTACCGGGATATACCTCCCTCTTAATGAGTGGAATCTCTCTCCATGCTCACCTAAGATAGCTCAACGTGTAGCTACTCCATCATCTCTGCTGCACTCCTATAGTTCATCATCTCCTCCTGCTCCCTCCACAAAAATATCTTCCTAAAGCTTCATCTCCTCCTTATCAATGCTTCCTCTCTCTCCCATCACTTTAGCCTCCCAAGTAGGGGTCATCCACTCTATTAATCCTACTCCAAATACCATCATCATCATCAAACCATGGATTTGGTGCTCCTCCATCAGTATGTCATGTCGACAAGGAAAATCCCTATCTATCTCCCGACGCCCTAAAGGTATGGGCTCCTAGGTACCATCTTGACAACACCAAACTATCGTCGGTCCTTCTCAAACTACATAGCCTCAATCATCTCTTGTCTATGTCCTTGTACCCATCTATTCCTCCTCACCCCAATCAACTATGTATCATCTTCAGGCCATGAAAGGAACTCCAGGCTATATGGCCACCATCTAACACTGCAAATCTCTTATTACACCAATCCACATCTCTTACTCCCTATGTCCCCATGGGCCTTGTCGACATGCCATAAAATAATCCAACCGTAAGCTCTTTATGGTCCCCTCGTGACCCATGGTAATCCTTGTGTCCTCATGACTACAATATTTTTGTAAGCCCAATAGTGAAGGAGGAAGCCTACATCAATACATGTCCTCATCCTAGTTCTATACATCGCCAAATCATAATATACATGTGCTAGAAGCATTTTCCCAAAGCAAAACATGGTATGGTGATCAATAATATCTCATGCAAACCCATCCTAATATACATGGAAATTTTTCTCTCCCGAGAGAGGAAGTGCATACCTTGATATATCCATCATCACAAGACATATCAATATGCTCCACAAGACTTCCGCACTTGTATCTATTTTCATAGGAAAATTTACTCAAGAAAATGTAATGTGTGATAGATCGATACAAATAATCATGTCAAAAATCAATAAGTTATCAATGGTAATGGGAACTAATTTCTTCCCATGTATATGTAATCTAAGGATGCAATATACATCCTCTAGGTGATTGTCACCTCACCCTTCCCGAACTAGAAATTGAATGCATGCATTTCTCATATCTCGACTAATGCAAACATCAAACCCACATCTAGTGGGATCCTCTGATAATATCTTAATTGACATTATCAAACTCTCGTTAAGTAATCCCACTTAGCATCGGTTATGTCCTCCCTTATGACCATATAATGTTGTTCTCTATCTCTAAGGTAAACAATCTCTCGGTCCCGACATCATTCATAAAATAAGCATGCATCAGATCCCTCATCATTATGTTTACCTCATTTTTCATCTAACTATCAAAATTTTCCCATCTCATCCTCGGTCTCTACCGACCTAGGTGGGGTCAATGTGCCTAGGTCAAGATCGAAAATTTTAGGGATAAGTCATTGGAGACCCTAGAAATTCACCGTCGACCTCCCTCAATTTCCAACACAAAAATGTAATGTATTAAATAAAACATAAAATAACTTAAAAGCAAGCTAGGGTTTTCATTATTAGCCATCGTATGAATCCTCTAACATTTCTTGGATTCTCCTCTGTCCTTCATCTATCTTTAAGTACCGATCTCATTTTATAGCTCTAAGCTCTCAAATCTACCCTCCGAGTCGTGAAAATGAGCTTAGTTGTCTGACTTGTAAACTTATATAGCCACCACCCTAGTCATTGCTGACTTTTTGTGTCGTTGTATATCAACTCTATTCGTCGTCCTCTGAGTCATTTACACGCATACCTTTCAATTAAGTCCTCATAATTTTTATATATACTTATTACCCATTGGTCCCCACGGCTTGCGTCCATTTGAGTTGTTTCCCATTGGATTCCCTCAATTTTTCTATGATTTTTATGGACTCACAGCACTCAGTAGGACATTTCGGTCATCTCCTCGAAGAATGCGACCTTTGTCTCCCCGCCAAAATGAATCCTAAGACCATTACCATATTTTTAATCATTTTCAAATCCTTCTTGATTGTAGCATCTCACCTCGCGTTCTCATTTCCCCATCTTTATTTTCTTACCCACCCTTCTTCATATATCTCTTTCAACCTTGTGATCGATTCCCCTTTGTGTCATCAATGCACTTTGAGGTGTATCTTCTCATCAATCCTATGTCATCCTTCGTCATGCCCTTTTTCCCTCATAGTTTTTGTCTCATGGCTTGTTTACACAAACCACTCAACAAAAAGTGGCAAATGTAGACACCGAAATTTGGTATCAAGTTACCCTTATTGCTTTGTGTTGGCTTATTTTTACCGTGGTCACCTATCTAGACCCATTCTTATTCTAATTCATAATTTTATTAATATTCCCATATTTTCCATATATTATCCTATTTGTTTTAATTTTTGCTAATTCTCATCATTTATCCTCTAATCCTCATGTTATTAGTTAATTATCATAATCAAACCCAATTTCTCTTCTCTAGGATGTTTATCATCCCTAAACTCCCTAGTTTCTCATCCTTATGCTCCCCTTATCTTTTATTAACTCTATTTCATCCCTCACCTACCCATTTCATCTCCTTATGCAACCCTAACCCACCTAAGGCTTTCAAAACCCTAATCCTGCTTCAAATGGGCTTGATGCCTCGAGCCAGGCATCTTCCCACCGCCCAAATGAACGGTTCTCCACGGTTGATGGTGACCTTCCTAATTCTCCCTTCATCATGTACATGATGAATCATCTGAGCTTTAGTGTGATTTGTGATCTTCTCTTTGTGCTTGAGCTTTTCAGTAGCTATTTCAGTCTTCCCGGAGTGTATTTAATCTTGTTTGAATCATTTATGGAGCATATGGGGAAAAAAATATTTCCCTTGTTTTCATTTATTCTATTGTTGCATCATTTTTAGTCCTTATATCAGCTTACTAACATTTTATAGGTCCAACTTCCATCAAATTTTTAGATTCACTTTCTTTTCATCCATTTTGTGTCTAGGTTGTAAATCACATCCATCTATCTTCATCCCTTCTTAAATCGGGGCTTTAGGTCATCATTGACCCTCGTTAGGTCACCATTGACCCTTCCTCTCACAGTGTTACTTGTTCTCGCAATATATATCCACAATATTATGTCTATCCATTTTGGTCACCATATACCGTCTCCAGATCCATCATGATGTCATTTGTCACCCAAATCAACTATGCCAATCTTTGGTCACCACCAACTTAGCCCAATCACTATCATCCAAATATTTATTTTCTTGCAGATCCTTTTTTCCCTTCAGTGGTTCATTTTAAGAGACCTCTTGGAAATCGGAGGTGGAGAATACCTGGCGAATATCCCCGGAACTGGTTTCACTGGAAGGCGAATTTTTTGGGGGTTGTATGAAAAAATTTCACCTGATTGTCAAGTGTTGTGATGGCTACAAATGCGCGACGGAGATTTTTGTATGCGCAAGGCTGTGGGTCAAATGTAGTGACGCGCCATTAGACTTCAATGACACGCGTCAACAACCGTGGTGTTGACGCTGGCCATCGGGGGTCTAATGACGCGCGTCACTACATTTTTTTTTGACGCGCGACAAAGAAAAATCTCCGCCATGCAGATCTGCAGCCTCCGACCTCTGCTTTCTCATCAAAAATCTCCGTGTCGTGCATCAACAAACTCTTTTTCGTGCGCCCGCATATGCGTCAATATCTATCACTCCCTCGCGCGCGCCAACTATCCATCAAGGTCACGCGTCAACAGACCTCGCGACGCGCGCCACGCACTCGGTGATGTGCATCACCAGCACCTCAACGACGCGTGTCATTACGGTTGTTGACGCGCGTCATCGAGTTCCGCTGACGCTGCCACTAAGGTCGCGAATGTCGCGTGTCAATGCCGTACTCTGATGCGCGTCATTACGGTTGTTGACGCGCCACCGGGTTCTGCTGATGCGCGCATCGAGGTCCGTGACGCGCGCTCAACGTCACTCGCGACGACGCCACCGATGGCCTGCGTCATGAGCGCCAATGATGCGTTTCGACGCGCACGACAACAAATATCCGCCGCGCGTCCTGCGCACCTCTACCCTCTTCTTGCTCATCGAAAAATCTCCATGTCACTCGTCCAACAAACTCTTTGTCATGCGCCTACTATGCGTCAATATCCGAGTATCTCTTTATCTCGCAAACCTTCCTTTTCGCCAATAACTTGCCCCCTTGTCGCGCATCTATAATACGGGATATACCATATTGTTGAAAAATGTGAAGTAGAAGTGTTCTACCCGCGAATAATCTAGGTTTATATAGGGGATATTTTTCAAGGGTAGGCGGTTTCACCCCTAAAAAATATTAAAGTGTAATTTTTAGGCGTAACAGTCACTAACCCGTGCCAAAAATCGCCTTTTCAAAATTTTCAAAAATGGAATATTCACCATATTACGAATGTTCACCACTAAAATTATCCCTGTTCCCTTGTTTTAGATCTTTTTGTGGGTGATTATCATCTTCTACATGCCTTCCAAATCTTTAGATTTACACACATAGCTACTCGTGATCTATACTTTAGTTATTGGTTTGATCCATCTACCTTGGTCATGGTTAACTAGATGTCTCGTAGTGTGGGTCTCTATTTACTCAACTATGTATATTTAATTTTGTGTTGATATAGATCGATTAGTACTTTTCTTTTAGTTCTACAATTTCATATTATGTTGAGGTTTAGATTCTACATGTTATTCAAGAATTTATCATTTATTTTATCCTCTTTTATGAAATATCACCGTTGAAATTGTGTAAGGAATCCCATGCTTCTTTAAACTCGACCTCATCCGGTAACTCCTCATCTATGATCTAATCCATTATCCTTATAGTTTTTATTGTTAAGATCCATCAAGAATAATCAAAGGAATCCACTTCAAGCCCCTCCATTTGTTATCATCTTATTCCAAGGTACCTTAAACCCTCACATATTTTTTAGTTTCTTCATTTTCATTAGTATCTACATTACTAATATGAATAGGAGAGAGAACATTTAGTCTAATAGATATACATCATCAAAAATATCATAACAATATCACATACATATAACAATCATAATATATTCATATGCGTTTATTAATCTCATCATCTATGCTACATATACCATAATCATTATGCCAAACATATATATATATATATATATATATATCCAAAAATGTAAATCCAATATACGAAGGGTATCACTCTTCATGCATTCACTCATCATCATCTCCATATATCCGTTCCAATTTAGTGAGTAAAATATGTTACCATCTAGTGATGAAATCATGTTGACATGAGGTAGACTCGTGGATGTTCCCACCTGAAGCAAACTACTATTTTTGTTTTGTTACAAAATAACATTTCCAGATGCCATTAAATACTTACTGCCATTTCAGAGCCTAAACATTGCCATGATATCAACGCCGACCAACAACTCAAATAGTGATACCGAACAACTCATCATTACATTGTGGTATAGCTCACTATTTTTGTTTCCACTAGAACTATCAGATGTGTGATTTTGAAGTCTTAACATGTGACAACAATATATATATTTTTAAAAATCTTAAAATATAAATTCAAGCCATTGTGAACAAAAACGTGCTACTCGATAACATGGCTTTCGCTTACAAAATGATTACTCACATTCATGTTTTCGCCACGTAACATTAATTTTACTTCCATCCGATGTTGTAAAAGCATTTTATCTATGCGACATCATGTACTTAGGTTGTCGTGTGGTAACAATTATGCATAATGCCTTGACATTTCAAACTTTATCGCTTACTTTTTCAATTACACCTTAAGAGTTTTGGCTTATACATTCATGTTTTTCATAGGAATATTTTCTTTTGCCTATGACTTTGGCTCGAGATATCAAAATTAACAAATTTTGGAATTATATTATATTACAACATTATAAAAATTAATCATATATAATAATATATTATAAAATAATGGAGAAAATACAAACATTGCTCACCCTTAGTGGAAACAATAAGGATATATTAGGATAAAATTTATCTATAACCCATAAACATTTTGCGAAAGTTGCTACCGTACATGTTGTGAAAAACCTCAAAAATGTGAAATTTGCTATTAAAAAGAAAAAAATAAAAATTGGTTAATTCACCTTTTTTTTCTAGGTTTCACTTACCTTGTTGCTCCTAAAAAATGGGAAAATCCAAATAGTTCGTCATTTTTTTGGGCCAACCTAGGCTTTGACCAGATAAATTGACTTCTAAGGAATAAGAGGAATAGTTCCTCCATTACTCTTGTTCCCCGCATTTTTGCATGAGCCGCATTTCTTAATTTGAGCAGTTCCTCCATTGCACTTCCCCATCATGTCCGCATTGTCATTTATGTCGTACTAGTCAACAATTATGGGAACTAATGGAATGCTTGGAAAATGTTCCACCACACCACTAGTTCATCACAAGATTCTTTTATCTGTATTTCTCCAAAATTCAGGTAAATTGTTTAAAGTATATACTTGGGGATCAATTGGAACTAGTTATAACAAACCTCTTGTTCCCCGAATGACCAAAATACCCACATTATATTAAGATTATATTTTGTTTCACTTGGTATTCCAACACACGTCATATCTGATTTACAACCAAAGACAAGTAAAAATTAAGTTATAAAAGTTATCGTGGGCATCCATTTATCTGATCGTTTGTGTTCTTTATTAACTAGGTCAGTTCAAACTAAATCATTCCCTAATTCAACTTATTTTAACATTTTTAATTTAGACTTAGTTTTGTAGCGATGTGTCTTTTCCCTCCTCTCACACATCAAGATAGTTTTTTAATAAATTTTCCAAGTGTTATCCAAATTTGAAAATTCAAAGTGCATTGAGACTTCTGAGACGAAACCTTATTTTCTAGCTAAGAGGTGAGTAGTTTCATCCTACTTTTATTCATTTTAATTTCTATTTGAGTTCTCAGCGCTTCTCCTCACAAAATATGTAAAATTTAATTTCTGGCGTTTGTTTTCCTGAGTTTTTCCTAATCTAGCCATCATGAAGTTTAAATACACGGATATGATCACACTTTATCCCTAGAAACCTCTTTTCCTATGATAAAAATATAAATCAAAATAATATTGATGATTTTTTTAATAACATAGGACAATCGTACCCTATTGGCCCAATGTGTTAAGGACAATGATCTCTTTGGGGAACTACACTTGAATATCACTAGATTCTTAAAATGTTGAGCAAAATGTCTAAGAATTCAATTTTCACACATATCGAAAAGGGATTCATTTGACAATAAGGGCTTCATTGCGAATAATATAAGGATGAATTAATACCATTTTCCAAGTTTGGAATACTATTGGGATGACTATTTTGATGAGTACAAATTTAGGAAAAGGATGTTTGAAAGGTTCTCTTTGCGCTTAAAAAGGACATCAAGTTATATATACTCCGTAAGGGATGGTAGATGATGATTTTGATCTCCATGTTGTAGAGTATTTTAGATCCATTAACTACAATCCTATGGCCCCCATTTATTGTTCTCGAAGGAGAGAGATAACCCGATGATTTGAATAATCATATACTCTTGAGAAGATGATATTGGTTTAATAGAAAAATTAAAGAATCAAGAGAATCTCATAAAATATCTTCTTCTCAATAGGATTTAACTTCACAAAAAGATGTCTCGCTAAGTAAAATTCTTTCTCCTCTCCCTTTGACTTGGGAACTAGCCAAAGTTTATATGAATAATGATAAGACAAAGGATACTCGAAAATCAAATTAAAACACCTAAATAAGGAGTTGAGTAAGATAAATCACAATAAATGATTATTGAAGCTTCCTTAAACAAATATCATAGCCTAATGAAGATGAAGTAATTGAGGCATATTTAGGTGAAATATATTTTTCAAGGCCTAAGTTGGATATTAGAAGGCATGTCTCTTCTTCCATTTTGACTTCTACCTGTCAAGGTTTCTATCTCTCACCTCAAATTTTTCAAAATTTTCTTGCATTACCTCATCTTGAAACATCCTCTTAAGATTATTTCAATTGGGTTAAACCCATGGTTGATAACAAAAGGGGAAAGCATAACCCAATATAGAAGTTCAATATTTTGATACAAAGGATCGCCCTCCTCGGAACATATCCCACTCCTCAAGAAAGAAAACACAACTTATTATATATTTTCTAATTCAATAGGGAAATAGTCCTTGGAAATTTCTAAACTAATGGGATATAAGAGTGAAAACAATTTATTCGTCTCAAATATTGAACTTCCAAGGATATCACTAGGTGATTCAACTCCCAAGGGTGAGGTTTATAACCTTAGAGATATTTTTTCTAAGTTCATTGAGAGAGTCAAGAAATGACAATAGAATTGAAGCAACTTGAGGAATAGGTGCAAGTCCTTGCTAATTTCATCAATTCCTTCCTCTCATTAATTAAGAGTCCTCTTGATTCTACTCCCATCTCCACACTTCCATCGACTTCGTGTACTACTGGGAATGATGCAAAAATAATTGACGATATTCATAACCATGTTGTTTTTGGTAAGGATTTAGAGGCTTGGGTTGAAGGCATTTCAGTTTCGTGTTTGTATTTAATTGAGGAAACATACAAGACATATGATAATATCATCATATCCTAGAGCCAAATCAATTCATGAATAGATGGTATTGATAAGGAACTTAAGATTTGGGCTGATATGGTTCATGATATTAGAATCATGATGCTCACATATGACCAAATATTCCTTTTAGATAATATTTCTGATGATTCTAAGAGTAACTTATCCATAACATGGACTTTCACCATGGAGTGGAGAATGAAACGAATTGAGGAAGCCACCACTAAATTGAGGGGCATAATCCGAAAAGGAGAATCACTGAATATGGATATCTTTGCATACTTATAAGCATTGAGTTTTCAATTATTCAAAGACAATTCATGAAAAAAGAATCCATTTGATAAAATGAAGGAAAATTTCAAATCACTCATCAAGGAAAAGTTATTCAAAAAATAATTGATCAACAAGGACAAGATGGAATATCTATCTAAACTCAATAATGTTGTTATAGAAGTGGAAAGGTGACTGGTGTAAAATGGCTAGGATTTTTAAAGAAGCGAAATATGCCCTTGGCAACTAGTTAATTAATGTTTTGAACACCATAATTCCCAAGAATTTATAAATATCATTTACGGTCACAAAATTCAGAATGCATGTGCTCAATATTAAAGAATCAATCTCATTTATTCCCATTGTTACGTCTTCTTCTGGATCTTAGTCTACTAGTTGTTCTATTTTGAAGTTGGCTTTATTATATTCAAAAGGAAAATCGTAAAATAAAATAATTTACGTAATCAAGTATTCAAGTTTGTTAACACTTAATTAAGAATAATTAGTTAGGTGAGGTAGTTACATCACCCCCTTACACTATATAAGGCCTCATTTTATTTGTAAAATGGTTTGGATATTGGTACATCTAAATGTAAAGATATAGATTTTAAGAAATACTGTAAGAAACCCCTCTTTTTCCATTCTAGTTATTTCCATTTCTCTTCCTTAATCTTGTTAATGTGTTTTTTTCATCTGAAATTTGAGTCTTTCTATTCTAATTCATGGAGTAAAATGTTTACAAATTTGATTCAATGTACACTTTATGTGTTGCGTATATTTCATTTATAGAAACCCACATGTTCCTTAGTTTCATTTGTGTGCATGAGTATGATAAAAATACGTAATATTATTAGTTGAGAATGGTGTTTCCTCTTCCCTTCACTCATATAGTCATTTTTTAATCTTGGGAAAACAAAGGCCTATTTCCTTATCCTCGATAGGTCGCTTACTTGTAACTATGTTTCTCAGATCAACTTTTTGTACCATAGCCTTGCGTTATAATTCCTCCACTCCAATTTATTTGTTTATATTTTGTATATAAAACTATGAATCCATAAACGATCAACAATATCCTCATTAAGATTTGATCATTTTCTATATTTTTAAACAGCTTATAGTTTAAATTTTTGATGAATAGGTAACCTCCTTACTAAAGAGGAGGGATTATTATCCCCTAAAAATGTTGATTATCTCCACAACACTCAATTTTCCAACAAACAATTATTTGGCATACACCATTGGGCACGTGTTGTGATATCTATAAAATATTTTTCACCATAATCAATCCTAATATCTTGTCACACTGGTTGAGTGGAGATAAACTCGATGTATAAAGGATTAAGTTATTAAAGATCCATCTTTTTAGCTACACCAACAAAGTTATTTTTAGTTATCTCCAGAGAATAAAGGTAAAAGCAAGAGGTCAAAAATAACACCTCTAATAAATAGAACACTTGATTCATCTTCACAAGTAAGTGTTACTACTAAATCCTTGACTTTAGCGGTTGTTTCTCTTCCTTTGCAAATTGTTTTTCCTAGAATGGTAGTGCCTATACCATAGGGATAGAATATTGCGCCCCTATCCCTTGCACAACCCCTCCATGACATGCCCAAAGGAATTCAAATAACTTCCCAAATATCATAGGAGATGGCACAGCTTAACCTGATGAAAATGTCGAATCTTTATTTGTTGCATGTGGGTTCCTCACAGTTACACATGTTTATGTAAAGCTTACAAGACAATGTCACCGAATGGTTCTATCATCTTCCACCTGGTTGTATCAATAATTGACATATAAATGAAAACTAAATTTGAAGAAAGTTTTAAGCCACTAGATGATTCACATACACTCTTAGCCCAAATTTCTCAAATGATGAAAGAACCTTATGAACCAATGAGGGAGTTCATAGTAAAATTTAATAGACCGGTTTGCAAAATCCCAATCATTTCTTGTCTTACACTGAAAATTTAACATTATTTTTCATCTATGATTAACTCCTTGAGGTAATTTTTACATCGAGAATGGAACAATTAAAAATTCAAACAAGATCAAGAGTTGGCCATAATCACAAAGACGATTTGTTCATGTCAACTAAATCGAAGAAATAACCGTCTAAATCTAAAGCTTCCACTTCAGCCCATCAATTTATGATCAATTAGTTAAAAATTTTCCTAATGATGTAACTGATATTAAAAGATAACTTTCTCATAATGTTCCATATGAGGATAGTCCTAGGAAGAATTTTCAGAAAAGGAATCATTTTCCTACCGATCAACCTAACCTTTTCCTCAAGCTCCTCTCGTGATGGTTCTTGTTAATGCATCATGTAATGTGGAAGAAGCAGAGGATGAAATTTTAAAAGAATAAGTGGAAGAGCGTAAATAAGAGCCTAGATAAGTCAATGAAGAGGTTGAATATTATTATACTAGATATGATGTATATAAATATGAAGAATAAGATTATCAGGAAGTATTGGTAAAGATGAATAGTGAATCATATGCTACCATGACTAGTGAACAACTTAAAAGGAATAAATACATTCTCCAAGTGGATAAGGAAGAAAAATATAATGAAGCTCGAGTTATTATCCCATTTTTTTCCTAAAGAGGATCACCAATTCCTTATGCTACCAAAAAAGTAAGTAAACCTGCACCTTAAAATTCTCCTTCCTCTTCAACTGTTGTTCCTGAACCAAGTATAACTCCAAAGGTTGAAAAACCAAAATCTCATGTTATTTCCATTCAAGAAATACCTTCATCTTCAATATCTTTCAATATCACAAATCATATTAAAAAGACATAAATTCAGATCTCTCAAGCTAAATTCTATCAAATTCACCTAAAAGCCTTTTCCCAAGTTGTCAAGTTTGGAAATTCCATGTCTTCTCAAACCACCCCTTCTTATAAAGAACTTTTTCCTACTGCAAAATATCCCTCTCCATAAAATATGATAGCTTCATTTCCTCCTACTTCGAAAAGATGGAACCTTTTATGTGTCTTTGCTAATAGTCTTGCATATAAGCTAAGAAATTGTGTCAATGATTGTGGAGCATTATATAATGTAATGTAGCAAAAGTTTACCATGTATTATGCATTGTCCTAACTTAAAAATTTGGTTCATGTTATTTTGTAGAGACTAAGGAGGTACCTTGGTAGGAAGAATAAAATATTCTCAACTAGTTTTTGCTTCTTTTCTAAAAATATGAGTCACTACTACTATCTTGGTTGCCAACATACCTCCATCTTATGGGATGCTCCTAATAAGATTTTTTTTCAAATATATAGGAGGGGAGATCCTAATATGTTCGCCTCTGTACGATCGCGATAAAAGGAGTGATGAAGAAATTACTACCTGAGAGGAAATTTAAGTACATAGTCCATAATACTTGATGATCATGAAGTGCAGATTGTGTATGAAGATATTGGATAGGATACTTATATTGTAATGTAAAGATCGAACTAAATGCCCCAAAATTCATTAAAGATAAATAAAATGATGTTTGGACCCTTAAGTTTGATAGACGTTGTTCTACAATGATTCCGTAGTAGGTGTAGTCCTTGTGTCACCACAAGAGAATTTCACCCAATCTCGTATAAATTGTAGTTTGATAATACTAACAATCTTGCTGATGAGGCCCCTATTCTTGTCCTAGTATCAATAAAGGAGATGTAAATAAATAACCTTCATGTAGAAGGAGATTTTGAGATCATAGTCAAGAAATTTCGTGGGCTCGTTTCAAGTAGAACAACTAAGGTTGAACCATTACAAAAACAAGGTATGGGATTCAATTGAGTGATTTGATGCTTTCTTAATGGATGTTGTAACAAGAGATTAAAATTCCAAGGAAGACACCTTAGCAGTTTAGGATTATTTTCTCATCGCTCATCTTTTCTTCGATCAAGATAAGTGCATAGTTAAGATGATCTTTATACCAAGTATTTCTAAAATGCGATAGTTAGAAAGTTTTCAATGGTGACCAACATCTAATTTATTTCCTTGAATTGAATGATAATTTCAGCCAATTGTACTTTGAGGGTAGTAAAGATGGTTATTGTGATTCAACTTCCTCCACAAAATAAGGATTTGAATATGAATAAGATGAGAATGAATTAATCAAATTGAAAGGTAAGAAGATACCGAGAGGTCTTGTGATCTTGGAGCATCTATTTGACAATCACATGATTGGTACATCAAAATAAAAATGTCGTAAAATACAAATGAGTCATCTCGAGTATGAGAAAGTTAACTTTTGAAGTAATGAGGAGCCTAAGTTTGTTAATATAGGAAATTTTTGTTCTACTAAAGAAAGGAGGAAACTGATTGAATTGTTAAAAAGATACATTAGCATGCTTTCTTACTCATATAAGATTCATAATACTTTTAAACAAAGAGAAATGTGGCACTATATCCATTTGAATTTGGGTATTCAACATTTCAAGAAAAACAGAGGCAATAAAATCATAAATTATAGGTACAATTTATCAAGAGATTTAGAAGTTATTAAATGCAAAAATTATCTTTCATATTCATCATTTTGCTTGGATTGCTAATATTGTGCCTATACAGAGGAAGTATGGAAAATCATGTAGATATCACACTCCACACACTACTAGTAAACTAGGTATCGAGTCCACAACTTGAACCACCTAAAACGGTGACCGAGGCCAAGTAATCCCAACCCCAACAATAGAACAAACAATATGTTGTTCAAAATAATTTACAATAATTCCTTTATTATATTTACCATTTTATGATTTTTTTCCACCACTTTATTTATATCTCCATGATCATTCCAACTTTAAGAAACAATTGCTCATATTAAAATATTATATGCTAGCAATTGTACCTTGAAGTGTACAATAGAAATTCCGAATGCGATGGATTGTAGAATTAAATATTGAGGAATAAATACAGAGGGAAATGACAAGGGTGATTGAAAAGGGTTTTGAGGGAGGGAAATGACAGCTTTGTTCCACTATGTTGTTTATATCTTGAACGCATAATTCACATTAGTTTGAATTACATTTAAAGGGACTAACCAAAAAATGTAGAAAATCCAATTGTAAATTGAGAATTGAATACCTACATGGCTCACACCTTTTCTATGGCTAAAAATGTAAGACCCAAGTAAAATCCATTATTTGTCATATAATTTATAAAATTGTGATTGTAGTTTGTGCTTAAAGGTCCCAAAATAAAAAAGGAAAAACCAATAGCGTGTTCAAAGCCCATTCAAAATTTTTGCTTCTTGGACCACTTTGTACTTCCAATTTACAATCCTAAGCTCGAGTAGATGCAAGGAAATAGGCAAGAATCATCGATAATTGTCCTTTTTCCATGTTCCACTTTATCGTCACTTTGTATCCCCCTTTACATATCTAAGCTTTAGAACATGCAGGAAAAAGGATAGGTGTAGGGTAATAGGTGATGTGCAAAAATCATCGATAATTATCTATTATGTGTTTTCCACTTTATTTTGTCTATCTCAATCACACAATCACATAAGTTCAATTTGCCATGAAAGAGGCCAAAATAAAAAAATGGATAAATTCAAGAGGTTTAAAGGTCAAGACCAAACCACAAATGATGTCAAGGTTTTGAATTTGATAGTGCTTGATTTGTAATATAAGATGAAGACATCAATGGAAATTTGGAAATAAAAAAGTGAAAATTAAATACAATCATGTAACACACATGCATAGGTCAAAATTTAACACCCAAGTAATAGCTACTATTTATGTTCCTATTACCTTGAATTCACTTGTATTTTTTAGTGTAATTTTCCCTTAAAAAACATTAAACTATACATAAAAACTCTATTATATAATATATAATATAAACTATACTATAGATTATTTTATTATTGTTTGCATAGTCAAAATTAATCCATTGTTTATTTAGGTCAGTTAGAATTTGGTCAGTTATCCCTGCCTTCGCCGCATCTAACTGATTGGTATGCCTAAACATCACGCATGTTTGCAGTCCTTGCTAAATATAAGTTTTTGACATTTGGGGCAGCAGGACGCTTGGTCCATTTTGGCTGGAACCACGCGAACCTGGCTGACGGTTCCCCTTGCAGTCGTCCTGGTCTGCTTGTATAAATATATGTTTTCTCATGGTTAATATTCATTGAATCATCTCTGACATATTTTCCTTCATTGGTATCACATCCTGGCGTATCCTGGCATGGCGTTTTGGAGCAGCAATAAGACTACATTGGGAGGAGCGACCTGTTTGTCTTCTGGGAGGACCAACTTGTTTATCTTTTACCCTGAAAAGTGGAGCGACCAGTGTGCATATCTTGAAACATGAGGAAACATGGTTGGAGATAAGCGTGCAGACCTGTAAGTATCACGTGGCTATAAACATACATTTTCTAACTTGCTGTTTTGGCATTTAAACAGGTGAATTGAAGACCTACGTGGAAAATTTTAATCTGTGAGGAAGTTTTTAGAGATTTTGGCGCAGGAGCCTACGTGTGGATCCTGGACGTGGATTTATGGTGCATTGTTGTTCTTTTTTTGAAACAGCGTGCTGGCAGAACCTGGCGTTCGGGAGAGAAGCGAGAAGAAAATAGTGTCTTTTCTATCTATGCGAAATCTTTCGGCGTAGAAACCATTGCTACGAGCAAGCAATTCAGGGCGTCCAAAGCATTCATTTTTCATTGCGAGCATCCTTTAATGTCTAGCATGGAGCATTGGTAACTGCTGGATGAAGTAACTTACGTGCAAATCAGAACGTGAGGCAAAGAAAATGTGAAGTAAAGAATAAATAGCGAAAAGATCTGTTGTCCTTAAGTGTGACCTCATTAGCAAGACTGAAGAAGACTATTGCTACAAAACATGGAGGAGAAAACTGGTATCCTTGGACTCCGTCAACCATTCCGACTCTTATGGTGTCACAGAAAGCAACATGGAGGTCTTTAAAGGGTACGAAGCCACTTTTTAAATCCTAAAGGAGAAAAAGAGGGGTAATTCTGGACGAATGCATCACCACCGTAAGCTCTTCGACAAGTACCATCTGGGTTATTTCAGCAAGATCGATATGTGTCATTTGATGTGATGAGCCTCAAAGCCATATCTGCTAACTAAGTAGCAACTTACGTGAGGCTGGAGGATACACTAAGGATGGAGGACAATTGGCATCCTCTTGCAAGTCACCTATGATGGGGTTGCATCATTTCTTTGGTGATGTTTTTGTTAGTGTTTTTTTTTTTAGGTGTGTGTGTGTGTGTGTTTTCAATAAAAGATGCAGAGCATTTTGCACTTTGGCACCTCCTGAATGAAGAACATTATGAGGAGAAAAAGTTCTAGAGTAGCACTTGGTTCTTGTGTAAAGGGATTTTGGAAATCGAGAAACCATCAAGTGTACGGTTGAGACCTTCCAGGTCACCCCCAAGTTCGTGTGGAACTTGCAGCAGAAAACCATAAGGGTTTGTGGTATTCCAAGGAAACCAGAAACCACCGATGTGTTCTCGAGAGAGATGTACTCATGTCTTGACTACGTTTTTGGTAATCTTACAAGGAAAAACATATGTGTCACCAAGACGAAGAAGCCATCAATATGGCATGGTACCTTAAAGGTGAGAACGCTAGACAAAAAGTGTAATAAATTGTTTACTATGCTTGGAATAAAGGGGGTCCACTATCTAGAAATATTAATTTTAGAAACAATATATTAAGGGGGAATGTTAGCATAGTCAAGGTTAATACATTGCTTGTTTAGAAAACCGACTTTGTTGGTTATGCCAACTAGCATGCTCTTGGTCAACAACTCCATTTCTTGTAACCCTCCTTGCTTGTATTTATTTTCTTCCTCTCTGATCATTGAATCAATGAAATGAACCATTTCTGTCATATTTTCCTTCAATTATAAACTATATATATTATAAACGATATATTACAATCCTATTTTTCGAAAAGATTAATTCAGGGAAAATTTTAATGGAAATTATTTGTAAAGTCACGAGTATTAGGGGTTTGGAAATTGGAAATGGTGAATTTTAAGTAGTGGATCGCTGCCTTTGCTATTAAAATTTTTTCCCCAAAATTCATTTGTATGGCTTAGTTCGCCTACTATTTACAATTAAAAATGAACTTATGCATGTATTTCACCAACATTTCTAATAAAATTGTGCTCATATTCTCCAAGGTATACATAGCTTAGCTTAGGGTTTGTAAGGGTAGTCCATGGGCCACGTGCCCCAATGGGGTTGGAGTGCAACACCCCGAAAATAATTTTTATATGCTTATTAGGGACATGACCATCTATTTCTGAAGAGATGGCAGGCTAAAAGGTGTCCATGCATAGAGACATCTATACATGGATGAGACAGAAATAAAAAGATGATCATCAAACACTTCACCATATAACCCAGTCCATCTGATTCTACATATAATACCATCTAACTCCGGCCGCTTGATGCTACATAGATGGTCCTCCAACCTAATCCATATGATTCCACATGGATGGTCATCCAACTCAATCCATCCAATTCTACATAGATTTTTGTCCAACTCAGTCCATTTGATTCTACATAGACGGTCATCTAAACCATGCTATCTCGATGCTATATAGATGGTCATCCAACTCAAAGCATTTGATTCTTCATGACGGATGTCCTAACCTAGGTTGTTTGATGCTACATAGAGGGTCATCTAAGAACCATGCAATTTTGTGAAAATATAGAAAACTTTGGTATGTCAAATCACCTTTGCCATGAATATTTTTTGGGATATTCACCATTTTTTTGAAAGTTGATTTTGGATATTCACCGCCCATTCTTTAATAATTTTTTTTGGATAAGGGGTCTTAATGAACCATGGCTTAATACCATATTTGAATTTATTGTGAACATTAGTTTCTTTTCAAAAAGTAAATCAACCACGAGATGGGCATAAAAATTCTAGGTTCGCTCTAACATTATTATAACCAAAATCTACTATGATTCTATATTCGGATCAAGGAACATAACTATCATGTAGCTTTCTTGCTTTATACATGTCCAACCATGATTAATTGGAGGGCATTGATATCCTGGGAAACATATTAGATGTTGAGATCACCGCATGTTCACATAAGTGTCGTCGAGGAAAATAACATTTTTCGTTGTGTAAACAACTTCATTGTAAATATATTATAATAAATATATCTATATCAAAAATGCCAATAAAGATCAATATAGAGATATTTCTGTTATCTATTTTACATACCTCTTTAATAAATAACTTCATTAAACTCTCTATATCAATTTCATGTTTACTTCAAGCAAAAGGAATCATTTAGCTATGCGATTTTTTTAGTCTATAAATATCTATGCAAGGGAAAATTACCCAAACATAATTACATGGAAAAGATATTACAATTTTTTAATTGACTTCTCCAATAAAATAAAAACAAAACTATTTAAGTGATAGTCCAACATAAGTCAACTTTATGGATGAACTAGCGAGTTTGGTCAAATGGATGTAGAATTTAATGTGGAGAATAAATGTGAATAACTCACCCCATTATAACCTATCCTTCCATCAGAGGGAATGAATCATGAAGAATCAACTAATTAAAAACAAATAACCACATACTTGCCATAAATCTTAAACCGCAGGCCGTAAATAAATATATCGTAAATAAAGTGATGGATAAGAAAAAATGACATCGTTATGTGTTATCATTAAAATAGTAAATTACATAAGAGACACATGACATAAGCTCTTAATAATATACTTGATAACATTCGCATCAATTGTAGTTACCAAACATATTTATGAAATTCTATTCACACTTACAAATACGTAAAATACAACTCTACATTTAACTTAGAAAACACAACTTGTTTTAATACTAAACTTTGAATGATGTAGTTTAGATTATCTAATCCAATGAAAAATATGGCTAGGTTATGCATGCTAAATAAGAACACAACCAAAGGACACACAACACAAAATTCTTTGTCCAGTGAGAGACAATATACCTCAACATAATTATTTATTAAAAACACACACACAATAAGGATCACAAGACAGATTGCATCCAATCTTATCAGTTAAACAAATCCCATCCAATTGCCATACGTTCAATTTAATATTTTATATTTCATTTAAATATCCATTTGGCTCTAGTTAAAGATGAAAATTAAAACTATCAGAAATCACTTATGGATATGAAATTGTGTCTAAAAATTTCCTCACTTTTATCCCTTTATAATTATCTTATATCCCTTCATAGTTATCAAGAGTTACACATGGGGAATTCCCCTTCGTATCCCATGTGAAGAAGATGATTGATCTCAAATTCAAGGAGGATCTTTGGCAAAACACGTAGGTCTTCAAGTGGAGGTTTGATAACACAATATAACAACGAGAATATCCTAGAAATTATTACCGTGAAGGAATTCAAGATAGGTGCATGAAGGGAAACAATTGATTTGTGCACATTTAACATTGCCTCTTGTAGCTAAATCACCTCTTCTTCTTCTTATTCTTCCTCTTCCTCTTAAATAATTTTGATTTCTATCATTTCATTTCCCTGGTTTCTTCTAATGACATCTTTGTTTTGTACCTTAATTATTTATGTAAATCCAATCTTGTAATCTTTTGTAAGTTTCATTTTGTATGACGCTTATTAAGAACATAAAAGAAATGTTCTAGTTATGAATGATTTGAAATACATGTGGATCAATGCATGGTGTTGTGTCCCACTTGTTGTCCCGAAAATGTGAGCAGGGATGGTAAATTGGCGGTATCCAAGGTGGGTTCACGTGAACACCCTATTCACACAAACAGGTTTCTCGCGAAGATACACGCAAGCCGTTATCTCAAGCCACGTGTCGCAGCTTGGTTAGATTTGCATGAACATGTTTTTCGCGCGAAACCCTTTCGCGTGAAGGGTGTTCACGCAAACCCCTGTGTTTATATAGTGGAGGCGCTGCGGAGGAAATCATTTTCCTCTGCCCCGCCTCCTTCGCGTGAAGTTTGTGCGACCGACCAAAGCCCACCACACTAGTGAGCCCACCACACCAACCGAGAGCCCACCAACGACGATGCCCAGCAACAATGCCCACCAACGATGAGCCCTATGTTAGCAAAAATCATACCCATTGTTTAGCAAAATCGTAGCCGTTAAAATACCAGTTTTGCAAAACCACGCTTTCATTGATATTATGTGGTTTTCACAAAATGGAAAACATTAGAATCAGTATTAAGTGTGTCTTAATATAAATGTAGATGACAAAAAAATGAAATTGGGTGTTTTCAAACCCGAGGCTTGTGCTCAAATCAGTCAAAAATACCAATGCTGCATGGGAAGCATCCTATTGAATTGAACACAATGCTGCATACCCAAATGGGTAATAATCTATTACGACCAACCATGAATCAGATAATCACCCAGGAGCATTTCTACCAAAAATAATAGGTTGGAATGACACTAATGGAGAGCTGTAGTGTTTCAAAGAGCTAGATAATTTATCAATTGTTGTAGGTCACCCATGCTTGCCACTAAAAAGTATAAATCAAACTCAATTTCTACTTCCATCCCAAATCTTGGAGACTTTGATCCAAATGCCTCCTCCATCTTTGTCCTCACTAGATCTTTAAGCACACATTCTTCCTATTTTCCAATCATCATTATACCCACTTCCATTAGCTTTTGAAGAAGCTGCATTTTTGTGTTGTTCATTGGCCTCATCCACAAGTCTTGAATACACATTAAAGGATGACTCGCACCACTCGGTGCACAATATTGGATGGCCTCTCAGCTTTATCGAGTTGAAAGCAAATGGGGAGCACACTAGTACTGTGAAACACATATCTATTCAACCAAATATAGATAAATATGAAAGATGCATGTATGAATTGCTTCCCTTCAATGTCCGCATTAACCTCTTCCAACTCATGCAAGCAGCTCTAATAATGAAAAAAATACCCTTTGGTGAAAATTGTGGGACATGAGGGACCAACCTGGCATATTTAGTGAATATCTTTTGAGCCAATTTACCATACTCTAGGCCCAAGGATCATTCAAACATACACCACTTACACTCGCACCGAAATCCCAATTCGCTACAATAATATTGTCACAATTACAAAGGTGTAAGAGTCTTAACGTAAGAGACTGTAACTTCATCTCCTAGAGATATCTTTCTGGCAGCTATGATAAACATGGCTTTTCCCACTACCATGCAATTTGCATTTGTGAAACATGAATGGTTGATGAAAGATGTAAGAGCCCAAAATCCCCATCTATCAAGTGTAATGCTTCCTGCCCAGGGATTTCCATCTTCATCAAACTTACCTTCTTCATCTCATTTCCTTTGCATCATATATGTGAGTAGGGCATTGAGATCCATTGAGTTTCTGAGTTTCTCCCTGTCTAGCTGTAAATTCTGCAAGGTTTTGCAAGCATCGATGTTGCTCCAATTGCCACAATTTATCCAGAATAGTTCCATGTCAGGAACCTGTGAGGGGAAAATGAGGTGCTGCAACTACTGCATAATTCTGGGGGATGACACTACAGAAGAAATCACCTGGGTAACTGTATCATGCCTCAGCCACTCAATCTCCACCAACTCATTGTCTATTAAACCACAAGGGTGTGCCCTCCTATACACATCACTCATTACAACAACATTCTCCACAACAATGGTATCCCCAACATCTAAATCCCCAGTAGCAAATAGGCCTCTGCCGTGCCCCGAAGTTAGTGCAAGAATTTGGGTTTAATTATTTCTGTCTTATTGACTATGCCAGTTTTGCAATTGAAGGAATGAAAGGAGAAACTCCAATTGAACTAATCTTAATATTGTGGTTGAATCCTTCTCATTAGACTGCCCCATGACTATTTCATCCATATGGTTAGAGTGCCTATATTCTAGCTCACTACTTTTATTTTTTTATTCCCACCTATTTTCAAACACAATTTAGATTGTTTGTGTATCCATATTGATTGTAGATAGCTTAGTAAAGACTTGCCTTCTATATTTAAGAGAGGAGGAAAAAAGTAGAAAGGAAGACATAGTTAAGGAGATAATCTATAGAAATAAATTTTTATTATTATTTTCATAAGTAAGTCTCTAACATTTATTATAGCAAAATTATTAAGTTTTCTGTATGTATGGTGAGACTATTGCTGGTTTAGTCTTTATAGAACTTGGTGGTTGTTAGCTTGATTTTCTGTTGACAAACAATTAATGGGATTTGCTTTCAGCTGAATTGTGTCATGACTTGTTTTGAAAAGTGTAGTAAAAAAATCAAATGTATTACATATATTTATTACCAATAACATTGTTTTTTATGTTGCTTAATTCGAATAGGAATTTTCAAATATAGCTTAGCTTGATTCTGTTATCTCAAATTTTCTTGCTTTTGTAGTTTAGTAGTATGACCTTTTTATGAATCTAAAGCATAGGCTAGTTTATGAGATGTAATTTTAAATGATGTTTTGAGGAATAATAGTATTTCTATTCTCGGGCCATGGTATGGAATAATATGCATCAAGTTGTTTTCATTATTATGTTACGAGTATACATGCTAAGTCAGTATAAGCCAAAGCTTCCATTTGAACTTCGTAGTTTCATTGTACATATGTTTCTCTAGAAGTTTGAATTAGGTTAATCCACGTCATTTTGTATAATCCAAAGACAAGACCTATTTTTGGTGCATTTGTAATTTTTGTTTATAGGTTGTTTCAATTTCACAAGATTATTCTATCAGTCAAAATTGTACATGCATTTCTTTAGAAGCGATGCATGAAATGCATTTTATACCAGAGTGTGATAATGTACTCTGGACGCTTGTCTGCAATATCTAGGGACATCTTGTATAATTTAGTGTAGCTTCTAATTTTTGTCCATCTGGACTTTTTGTGTTGTGGTATTAATTTCACCTATTAGAAGTTTGACTTAGTGTAGCCTTTTTAGATTTTGCTTAATTATGGCTATTCACTCTTCATGAATCATCATCTCTTTCGACACTTTTGTAGCCTCTTATGATTTTGGTTACAATTTGTTGTTCTAATTCTTTAAGCATGCCATTTATAAATTTGGAGACCTGTATGACTGAGGTTCAGGAGCTTCTGATATATTTGTGCATACCTAAGTAATGGTGATCAGATTGATTAACATACATTGGTCTGATGGGTACAAGTGTTACAATGTCTAGAAGCACAAAGCACACAAGGTTTACAAAGTCAGAGACTTGTATGATTGAGGTTCAGCGACTTGAAGAATACCTGATTCACTTTTGAATATGTGATTAGGGGTGTTACCAGATGGTTATACCACTTAGTGAATGAATTTGCACGTAGCTTGAAGTTTGCTGGTTTGATCTCTTGTGCTCTTTAAAGAAATAATAGAACCAGAAGAGTGATAATTATGGAATGGCCCCACGATAAGTGAATGCTACCATCCTTGAGTGCATGTGCATCCCTATGAAATATAAAAGCACCAAAAACAAGCGATTCTATTATTAAATAACTGATAAGGAATTCATATAGCTTTTGAAGAAGATATGACTTACTTTTGGATCAGAAATGTGCTTTGTTTCTGGATATGTGATTAGTAGCACTTGTGATTGAATTTGCACATAGCTTGAAATTAGCTGGTTTGGTCCTTTGTGCATCATAAGAAACAATTGTATTAGCAGGGGTGCTAAAATTATGGAATGGACCTAGGTTTACTGAAGATATGTCAATCACCCCATGATTGCATATAGACACAGATACAATTAAGATAAAATAACTACAATAATATATAAAGAGCAGAGGTGGAGGGTTAGGAACCCTAACTAGAGTTTGCAAAGAGCTAACTTTTGAGACCCTTAGACTTGTTTTCAAGACCTGTAATTTTGAACAAATCTGGTGCAGGGGTTATAGAAATTTTCAGTATATATTTCTTATATGAACACTTACCTCCTAGATACATGTCCTCTTGAAAGAGATTCCAAGGCTTGTTTGAACTGACTCACACTTCCCTTGTACTAAGGATCTCCTTTATGAAGTTCAATAGCACCATTTCTATGCTCCAAACACCTTGAGGTCCATTGATATCTAACACATACTCATAAGAATACTAATATCTATATGAAGGGAAAACCATGAGATACCCATACCTTGGTTGTTGATTATGACTCCCTTGTTCATAAGCGAAACGACCCATCGCTGGAGAAGTGTTGCAGAGGAGTTTAGGTGAGCGAACCATCTGATGTATGGAAGGTGGAACTTGTAGCAAAGGGATTTGCTCAGTTTCGAGCTTAAAAACATGTGCCAACAGTGATGAGTTGTCGAAACCACGGTGAGATCTCATCCGGTTGACAGTATTTAACCAGGCAGCAGGCATGTTGCAGTATAGTAGAAGCCTTTTTGAGCGCTTCCAGCAAGCAGGTTGTCCAACTATGTCGTTATCTGTTCAGTATCGAATGCATCCTCAAATTCAGGATTCTCAATGCTCTAGCATAATGCAGCTGTAGGCTTATCCTTATTCTGAACTCAGATCCATGGCAGCTGCAGGAAACAAATATTCACTGCCGTGTACGATGGATTGGAGTCACGCTATTCAAGGCTTCATAAAATTTCCCTGAATCAGGAGATGAAGGTTTATTATGGTGCAGAATGAAACGATTCATATTGCTCAGCATTTTTTCTCCTAGAAATGAATTGAATGTGAAGGTCAACTCTGAAAATACCTGGTTGGCCGTTTTGTATGCTACATCCTTGTTACTTGTAAATGGTCTCTTTGAGAAACTCTGAGGGCAATAGGCAATATTTATACCCTTCCATTATGTACGTCCAATCAGACAATAAAAGTATTCTTTTACCAGGTTCAGAGAAACTTGTTTTTTACAATGGACGATTATACTGTAGTTTCAAGCTAATTTTATCTAGCTTTATTTCTATTAGCTTTGATCCACGACTAAGGAAGAATTCATATGGTTGTTACCTGTACATTTTTCCAAGGTCCTCTTGGTTGCCCCAGTTGTTCAATGTATTTTTTTGAAGGGCTTCTTTTATGTGCTGCAAATTGTAACATAAAGGATCTTTTTAGTTTTGGAAAATGAGTATATTGTGTAGCTCACAGCTACCTATGCCATACTAAGATCCCAATAGTGGCATAATTGTTGATTGGAGCCGAGATTGCAGAGTGCACTGCCAAAATACCGAAGGGCTCTTTGGCCAAGAATCAGTCTTAAGGGTGTCTATCGACATGTTATGGGCATGAACCTGGGTCATCATCATGGCAGCATTAGGTCTTTATTGGTAATGGCATTTTCTCATCGTTTGGAAGGTACAATTGTGCTTATTATGGCAAAGCCAAAACATTCTTACTACAAGTGTTATATAATAAGGAAGAACCGTGAGCATTGTGGTAAAACCATTCTTTTCAGAAATGTTGGGTTAAGCTTGGTATTCAAGTGAGTGTGAGTGTGAGCCAAGTGTGAGAAAAATAGAAACATAACCCACCAATCAAATCACTTCAAAAGCATTTATAAGAGTCACTTTTCAATGATAATGAATACAAATTCAATCAACTGCCTGTTCAACCAGTAATTTGAACTTTTGCACTGCACTATGTCAAGACCCGAGATCAAGTCAGAATACATTAAACTGAATCCAACTGGAAGGCAGGTTATTCTTAAAGCACATCATTTTATGCTCCAGGAAAATTGCTTGGCATTACTCTGGCAGAACAAGAGTCTGAATAGTGGCCATTTTTCACACAATACTTGATTTTCTGACTTGGAAATCAATGCAATAGAAAAAATGTACAGTTTCCAATCTGAGTATATGACTTTGGACCTACAATTTGATGCAATAATTGAAAGTACAGTTTATACTCTGAAATTTTGACTTCTGGTGCATAAATCAACACAAGTGTAAAATATATAAAGGAATATGGAGTAAAAACACAGAACTTCAAAATTCGATTTATATCTGCAGAATAGAATTTCCGTGCCCTACACCAGCACGGGACCTACATCACAGAGGGAATACAGACAGAATCCCGTGCCCTAACAACTGTCAAGTAGGCAGAATCCTGTGCCCTAACGATTCTCGACGCTCGTTAAACACAAACTGTATAAACACGTGTCTGGGAGCCTGTGTTGAACCTCAAAATCAGATGAATGTGGCAGCAACTGTCTGAGCTTCTGTTTTGCCTGTGATTTCTGTCCTGTGCCCTAGCAGTAAAAACACGACTGTATCCCATGCATTAGCAGAGAAAACGTGACTATATCCTGTGCCCTAGCTGTGAAAACTCGACTGTAAATCTGCTTGTGATCCTCACAATTTTCAAATCATGACTGAAATTTTCAAATTCGTGAATCCTCCTTGAAATCTGGCTATAACTCGTGATTTTCAGATTTCAGATGTTGCTCAAAACTTGCATCTGTTTTTACAGCTCATGGCTGCAACCAATAAGAGTGTTATCTACTTTGTTATCAATGGCGACTGTAATGGTCTGCTAGCTCTACTGTCTGTATTTTCTGCCTCACTCTTACTGTAACTTGCGTTTTGCTTCCAAAAGTAAAATGTTTGTAACTTTACGCGTCCATGTCCTCCCTGATTATTTGCTGGATTTAGAATGATGCTATTAAGATGTGGTCACTGCTTAAAGTAAAAGTGTGAATACTGTTAGTGTGAAGATATTTGCTTTTGGCTTTGTGCTTGATTTCATATTCTGTCCTGTTAATACAATTTCTAGCATGCATAAGTGGTCAACTTGTACATGTGGAGATATAGTTGCATTAGACATGTCTTTTACCGATGTGTTTTGTTGTTTAAAATTGGATTGGTGTTCTATTTGATTGTGCTAATTCTGTATCATATGCACAAAAATTGTGTTCCAGGGAAAGGTGAATCCCACTCAATGTGAGGCTTTGACAATGGTTTGTGCCCAGGTAAACTTACATTCTCTTCTAGAAACATTGCTTTGACTTTAAGATCATCTAAATGTATTCCAAACTTTTCATTTCTGAACTCTGCAACATCACTTGGTATATTTTGTTATCATTGTGAATACGAGCCTGTCACATGTAAAACGCTAGCACCACATCAATGATGTTAACACTATTGTAGTTATTGTAGATAAACTATAGGGCTGCTTAGAATTTTATAGAATCCAAAATTAGACTACATGTTGGTCTATGCTGGATTTTTAACCATCCAAGTATCTAAATAAGAATGCTTTCATTTAAGGTACAAATATTGTTACGGATGCAGGCGATTGTTTCTATGGTTTTTACAGAGAACTTTGACATTATTCAAAATTTTGAAAACATAGCATCTTTGATTTGTTTTAAAGAAAGCACACATGCAATACACTCTAGAGTATTTTTGAGAACCATCTAAAGCCAAAGATGAAAGCAGAGGTATTGAACTAACACTTAAAATGTATTGAAGACTTCCAAGTTACTTGGCACTTTGTTCTTTAGATGGGAATGCCTGATTGGGCTCCACTAGATCTCGATGTTGTTTGTATTCTGAGACGAATGTTCGCTTCTTCAATCTGTCAACATTTCTATTGATTGGCTTCCTCTATTCAAGTACTACTTGCATGACCCTTCTCGCTTTCTTCCCTTCAAGGGTAGAGAGGATATTTACCTGTTGTATATCCAGGTCACTTGGACTTCGTAATTTATGTAGATGGGAAATTTTGTAATTTATGTGATTTGTAATTTATGTAATTTATTTGATTTTGTAATTTATTTTCTATATTAGTTGCATTGAAGCTTGAAAATTTCATATTTTTGTTTTCATTAATATAGGAGAATATCTTAGGAATTTTTAAAATTAAAAGTACTATTAATTAGAATTTTACTTTCATTTTTTTTACAGTCATGGCTTCTTTTGGAACTCCTAATTTGTTTGAGAGGACCGATTTAGAGATTGCAAAATTGCAATCTATTCTCGAAAATCCAACTACAGTTGGGAAGTATAAAGCCCATTGCGAAAAAATACTGGTTGATCTTCGTAGAATAGAGACAAGTTTGAAAACATATAATCCATTTGATTATGAATCAATAAAAAAATTTATGGATTCACTAAAATCAAGTGTCTCAGAAGATGTAGGTTATAATGAGATTACATCATAACTTTCCAATAAGGAAGTCGTTAAGAGGTCTTATTGGAGTTTTTATGCAGACAAATGGAAAATAAGGGCATATTATGTAAACAAATGTTCATGTCCCCTATGTGCCCCTTTGATTTATCCTAGATTTGTGGCCTCTCAAGGCCAATTTCCAAATAATGACCAATTACCATTATACTTCATAATGATGCTACATGCTTGAGGTTCACTTAAACCTAAAGGTGAACTATGTAGACATCCCTAGTTATTTGGGACAGGGGCGTGGCCGTATTAGCCATAGGCAGGCATATAGAAAGGAGGGATCTCCTGCCGAGCTGTTGTGTGTACGGCAGCTTGTACCAATGCCACAACCATTCTTATTAGGCTTTCAGGATGTCGCAACACTTGTCATTATGACTGCACATGAGGCTGCTATGGAGGGTCTTGCTGGCATTTCTCATGAGACCCAATTCATCTCTTCTGACCGTGTGGTCAGTACCTTCAGAGACGTGATACTAGCAGTGGAGGTGGTAGTAGCACCGCGTGATGCATGTAGCGAGGTATACGCTCATGCATCTTTGATTTCCCAAATGACTTTGAGCTACTTATAGATCCCGCTCAGCACGCACGTCGGCTAGGACGCATCATGGCTGCTGACTTGTTGCATGTGTATGAGGTGATTGCTGGGCATTGTAGCATTCCACTATCGGGGTTTTAGATTTTATAGAGCAAAGTGGGAGTGTATCTTCTAGTCGGTGGTACTCTTGCCACCGCTTTACGAGATAGACTTCGTTGTTGGGCTCACACACGATGTTCAAAGCACATTTTTGTTCGGTGTGTGAAAATTAAACCTTTAATATAATTAAAATTTATTTTAATTGATCAAGATTTAAAATTTATTAATATTAAAATTAAACATGTACTTTTGTGTTTGAGGCTTCGCTCCAAGGTGTGTGCGGTTTCACACCCACACCATCTTCCCATGTCACATACACACATCTCTTGACTAAGCACAACATGGATCTCGATGTTCGGGTCTAAGTCAACTTGGCTTAGTTGGCAACATATTTGCTTGGTGTTGAGGTCATGAATGATAATCCCATACATTTGGAGACGCATTCCATGCAGAGGTATAAATACATGGGTTTTAATAGAATTAATATTTAATCTAAATTGAAATGTTAGAACTTAATGAACTTTATTCAAAAACTTATTTATCAACTTCTTACATTTTATTTATTTTGTTTCACAGTGGGATCTACAGGACAGAGATCTACACATAGTGTAGATACTCCCAACATCTACCCAGGACGAATCTTGAGGTAATCAATTGTACATATCTATTATATGATGTATTGAATTAATCAAGAAATTGTTGTAGAATTTTTCTTATATATTTTAATATATGGTACATGTTATATATAGTTTATGACGTGTATATTCCTTTTTTAACATGCAGGGTGCAGCAAAGCATAGTGAGGGTCAGCACTTGCCCTAGTGCACGGAGGAGACTTCAGTGATATTTTATAGATTTCAGACATTTTAGACATACTTTTAGAGATTTTAGACATGTATATATATTCATACTCATTCTAGACATTATTATTATATTTTGATATATGTCTTAGACACGTGTATTTACAATTATGGATGTGAATATAAGACACCCCCTTATCTTTCATTTTTGTCTCTTGATGATATCATAATAGGTATATAATGATAGATAAGATATTAAATGCCCTTCATTTTGTGATATAACATTGTAAACTTCGTTAAAATTCTATATTGAATTATTTTCAATGCTTAGACCTAATTTAGTAATACTTTATGTTACATTAACCATTCCATGGTATAATGGCTTATGTTACTATTTGAATCTTATATGATGAAAATTTAATTTCAATAGATCATTCAATTAACAACTTGAAATAAGACTCATAATGACCATAGATTGTAATAGATCATTTTGGGGGTTATTTTGGGCAATAGATCATTTTTAGACATCCTTTCTATTTTAAAGTCATCTCACACCCATTTTGGACACATGCAATTATGAATAAATCTCTGAGATATTTTTGTTTATGTAGGAATAAAATGTCATATAGGTCATGTGAACCACTTAGAGTCTTGCAAACAAATAATACAACATCACGAATTGCATTTTACATTAAAATATATTCCAAATCATATAATATATTTGCAATTGGAAGGATTTTGTTGCTTAGAAACTTAGAAAGAGAAATTCGTCCATTTTCTCCTTAGAGAGTTCCATTTAAATTTTCTTCGTAATTGATCCTTGTATCAAAACCTTTCATATTAATTACATTCTCTCTTTCTCCTCCTCTCTTTCTAAGGTAGCTAACTCTATGTCTTCTTAACTCTTCTTACACATAAAAGGTGTCATGCCTCAAATTTTATACCTAAGATGATATATATTTCTGATCTTCAACCAACATAGTAGGCATTGCTAATAATATACATTCTTATGAAATAAGATGGGTTAAATTTGAAATCATTCTCAAATAATCTTCACACTTTTTGCAATCTTGTGCCTACTAATCCATAGTTCTCACATATTTTAAAAACACCATTAATCTCTTCTCATTACATCTATAACCTATACTATACATTCATCCACTTTCTTTACAACACTCACACATCTTTAGTCCATCCAAGCATGTCTCTTGGTCAAATTACGCCTTCTTAATCTCATGGAAGACTTACGGTGAAAATTTAATGGACCTTCTTTTGTTTTATCATAAAACTAGAAAAACAATTTGTTCTACCCATAGCCTTTAAAGCCTCACACCATCATTGACATATTGCACCCTTATGAAAAAAATTCATTGTTCACCATTGTTATTCTTTAGTGCCAAGATGCACCATTGTAAAAATGTGAAGCACTTAACTCCTCCAAAATACCTCATACTAAGCACACATAATCATACCACTCTTGTGTGCTTCCAAAACACCTTGAAACATGCCACACATTTTCTAGACATGTGATTCAAAATCCATGTGGAGACTCTCGGTTTCTATGCATCTTTCAAAGTGACATCTTCCTAGTTCCACATCACATGGTATGAATATCTTGGTCTAACTATTAGCACCATGTCCATATAGAGGAATTTCAACGATCACTTGGCTTGGTAGATGAAATAAATTCTAACCATTATTCTTTATAGTCAATCTTTTATAGCTAAATTTTTCTAACTATAAATATTGTAAGGCATTTGAGAGAAAATAAGGGAGTTAAGAGATTTTATTTCCCCTTTCTTAATCAACTATACCCAGAAAGACTAATACTATCATGTTTCACATTTCTTGTATTATTTAACCATGTCTCCCACATGTTAGCATGCTCTACATATATACCATAAAAATGGTAACTTCCTTGTTTAGGATTTTTTTAGGATACATTCCCTAAAAGGAACGATAACTAGATCGTACCAAGCTAAGAACATAGATGCTAATCAAACACCACGATCAATAAGATGAAAGCAATTCACCAGAATAACTTTACACAAAACCTTTGCAAATAAATGAGCAGCAATATCATATATTATTATGGAACTCAATGAAATACAATGAGAATGGGCCTTGCTTATATAGGAAAGGAATAAAAATCTAAGAACCAGTCAAGGTTGTAGATCAAGCCATAAATCATGAAAAGAACTAGTCATCAAAGAACTAGTCAAGTCCATAGATTTATGAGAGAACTAGACATCAAGGATCTAGTCAATACCATAGATCTAGGAAAGAACTAGTCAATACCATAGATCAAGAAAAGAACTATACCTAACAACTAGATAATATCTCCTAATATCTAAATAAATAAAAAGAAATATCCACACACATAAGTGGGTGAGGATAAATACAATAAAGGTAAATAATGTACCTAAGTGAACATGAGCTAAGGTAAATACCTACTCTAACACCCCCCCTCAAGTGAAGCTAGGGGCCAAAATAGAAGTGGCATGTCCACAGTATGAGTCCCAACAACTAGGCCTGATGAGGTACTCATGTACAATATATCCATGAAGAAATATCAAACCAAAAGAAGGAAATAATCCTACTATAAGGAAAGAGAAAGAAGAAGAAGAAGAAGGAAGATGTTCTCACGAACACCCCCAAGAACAAATTCCAAAACCCCAAGCATTCCACGCAACTCAAGGTAGCGAGGTGATGCAAAAGGCTTCGTAAAGATGTCTGCAACCTGCTGCTAGTCGGAAGGTACTCCAAGCAAAGAACTCCATCCTAAATGTGCTTCTGAATGAAGTGGATGTGTATCTCGATATGCTTGGTCCGTGGTGCTCAACTGGGTTGCGAGAAATGTGAATTGCACTTTGGTTATCACACCAAAGTACAGTCGATGAATCCTATGGGAATCCAAACTCACAATAATCGGCAAAGCCAAAGAATCTTGTTGACTAGTTATAATCGCTACCCCAGTACTCTACCTCTGAAGATGAAAGTGCAATATCTTGTTGCTTTTTGCATGGTCCAAGCAAATGGAGAAGAACCAAGACAAAAAGCTAGCCGAAGTGGAACACCTATCATCATAAAATATGCCCAATCAATCAGATACCCAACCAACTGAGTAGAGCCCCTAGTGTAGTGTAGGCCAAAGTGGGAAGTGCCATGCAAATAGCGCAAAATCCTTTTAGCAGCTTGCCAGTGACTACTATGAGGAGAATGTGCAAATCGAGATACAAGCCCTACTGCAAATGAAATATCAGGGCGAGTATGGGTCAAGTACATGAGAATCCCAACCAACTGCCTATACAATGTAGGATCACAAAGTGGTGTGGTACATGTGGATGTAAGAGTAACCCCAAACTGAAAAGGAGATGGACTTGGCTTGCAATCAGCCATATCAAAGTGCCTAAGAAGATCATGGGTGTATTTTTGCTGACGTAAATGAATCCCTCAAACTGTCTCGAGAAATCAGAAACCAAAGAAATAATGCAATAGCCCAAGATCTGTCATGTCAAACTGTATAGAAAAATCCCTCTGAATACTCTGAATGTGGGAAGAAGAGCTGCCAGTAAGTAACAAATCATCAACATACAAGACAAGTATCACAATATCCTCACCAACATGCTAGAGATACACCTGTATGATCGGAGTAACAATGAAAAAACCAGTAGATTGAAGAAAACAATCCATCTTCTCATACTAAGCTGAGGGACTTGTTTGAGACCATAGAGAGACCTTCGAGCCAACAAACAAGAGAAGAATCCTGAACAAATCCAGCTTGCTCCATATATATTTCCTCTTTAGATCTCTATCAGGAAGGCACTCTCAACGTCCATCCGGTATACCGCCACCTCGTGATGCAGCAATAAAAGTACAAGTTGTACAAAATCCATCTTGGAAGTGGGTGCAAATTTCTCGAGTAATCAATACTTTCGACTTGTGAAAAACCCTTTGTAACAAGACGAGCCTTATACTTGTCAATGGACCCATCACTGCGTATTTGGTTTGGTATACTCACTTACACCTAACCATCTTTTTCCTTTAGGAAGAGATACCAAATCCCAAGTATGATTCTTCATTAAATAAGAATACTCAAATTGTCATTGCATCATCCCACTCCTGTATCCCATGAGCCTTTGAAAATACATGTGATCCTCATAAACTACCTCGACATAAAAATTCCGTAACCTATAGAATGTGTGTGATGATGCCTAGTGGGTGGAAGATCCTCTATGAAAGGTGCTTTGTCTCATAAAATTTAGTACGAGTCCACTTAGGCATAGTGATAACATCAGTGGGAATTGGATCCTCAATGGCATCTATAACCTCCTCATCAATCTCCTCAAAGAAAAGATCCTCAAGATGAGATGAAGAAGAAGAAGGAATGGAAGAAGATGAAGAATCATGAGGAGTGAAATGCTCATCAAACTAAACATGTGTTTGAAAAAGAACATCATGTGTATTAGGATCTAAAATATGATAAGCTCTCATGTCCTCACAATACCCTACAAAGATCAAGGGTTTACTCTTCTTATCCAAAGCTTTCCTTTTCTTCTTTGGCACAAAGGCCCAAGCATGGCTCCCAAAGACTCGAAAAAATAATACATCTGGCTTAGTGTTGGACCAAGCTTCCTCTGGAGTCAAATTCTCAAGTTCTCTGTGGTGTGTGATTCTAAATGTAGTTAGCACAATTAATTGCTTCTACCCAGTAGATAGGAGGTAAATCTCTAGAATGCATCATACAATTAGCCATTTCCTTCAAATTTCTATTCTTCCTTTCTGCTAAGCCATTCTGTTGTGGAGTATGAGGAAAAAATGCTGGTGAATAATGCCATGAGTTGCTAAAAATTCAGAAAACTCATCGTTGAAGTACTCCCCCCCATTATCAGTATGAAGGTTCTTTATGCAACTAGAAGATTGTTTCTCGACCAAAGCCTTAAAGACTTTGAAGTGTGAAAAAATATCACTTTTATACTTGAGAAAATAAACCCAAGTAAACCTTGAGAAATTATCAATAAATGTAAGTGCATACTTAACTCCATTGAAAGAGGGGGTAGGAAAAACCATCAAGTCACTATGCACAAGCTCAAGTGGTGAAGAAACTCTCTTAGACAAATTCTTAGGAAATGGATCTTGGTGTTGTTTCCCTAATGCACAGCCAGAGAAAACTCCCTCAAGACTAGAAACTCTAGGAAGACCATCTACCATACCATGAGTGCTCAACTCCTTCAAATATCTGTAATTGAGATGTCCAAATCTTTCATGCCAAAGCTTACTCTCTGAATTTGAATGAGAAACCAATCTTGTCCCTATAGAAGAAGTGTCATCAAAACCCTCAAAGTGATATAGTATTGAACTATGATCAACAATACCCTGAGCAACAAGTGAAAAAGGCTCCAACAAAGTTCTTACTTCTGCCCCATGTGGTGTAAAAGTCACTATTTTCCCTTGACCAGAATGACAAATTTGATATACAGAAAGTAAATTTGTAGTGATGTTAGGAACATATAGTGCATCTTGGATATTGCCACCATCAAGTTGTATATCACCTTTTCCCTCAACAGAAAGAAAGGAAGAATCTCCAACCTCAATTTTGGAAGTAGAACTCAAACCTATAGAAATAAAAGACTCCTTGGAAGAAGTCATGTGATGAGAAGCATCGAATCCATAACCCAATTGTCTCTGCAAGTGGTGACTGAGATCTTCCAACAACATTAAGTTATTTTCCATGTTCATTAGAAGGAGGTGGAGTGGAGATAGAAATTTTGTATTTCTTGACTGCATCCTCTAAGGCTTGCATTCACTTATAACACCTATTTTCTTCATGATTACTACCCCCACAAAAATAGCATGAATGGCTAGACTTATTCTTGGATTTAGAAGACTCCTTGGGTTTTTAGTTGTTTTCTTTGGGTTTAGAAGCATTTTGAGATGGAGAAGGTGTGGATTTGGTTTTTCTTGTTTGGTTTTCCTTGCCCTTAGGATTAGATGCAACTAATGGATTTTGAGAGGTGGAAGACTCAAGGTGAGATAATTTGGATTCTTCCTAGTAATTCTTTCACAAAATGTTTCTAAGTTAGGCATTTTGAAGATGTCACCTAAGGCATCCATGCTAGAGAAAAAAGGTAGAAGAAAAAAATTGGAATGGTCCTCTCAACTTGGATAGAATCAAGTAAACACACTCTTCATATTTCTTATCTCTTCCACTCCCCTTCAACTGTGTCAACAAATGCTTGAACTTGGTGAAATAGTCTATAGTTGTTGGAAAAACTTTAGGATTAAGAGAGGTGATCTCAATTTCAAGTTGCATAGCTCTCATACGGCTAATCTACCTTAGCAAATAAATCCCTAATTTCTCCCATATTTTAAAAGGAGAGTCACATTTTTCCAAATGAAACAAAATACTGTCACTTACATAAATTCCTATCAAACCCATACACTCATCAAATTTGCACTAGTACTAAAATTTTTCATATTCTCTAGTGAACATTGGTTGTTCTTTAGAAGTTAAAGCCCATAATCCTTTTTGCTTAATTATTGTTTCCATTCTTGGTTTCCATGTGTGGTAATTATGTGTTGTTAATGGCTCAACATGAGTTAATGTAGAAGTAGATGCCATCTTAAAAAAAAATCACCAAAATAAATGGAAGAGCCAAGTAATGCAACAAGACCCCCAAGAACGCAAATGAGAGCCCCCATTTTGGCACTTTATAATTATAGTGCGATTCTCAAAATACATATTTCCAATCGAAAGAGCATAAAAAACTACACTTTTGCAAAAAATGGCACTCAAAACCGAGTTACCGATCAAAGGATACAAGGTTTTCAATATTATGCTCTACTATTTATTTTAGTTTCCACTAAAATAGAATAAAATGCTCTTGCCTTCACCACACAAATACAATGAAAGGGGGCTAGAGTTAAGCACCTACTACTAGGAATCACAAGCTTTAAGACCTCATATGACAATATCATATGACCAGGGATCAGGATTTCAATGGGTGTGTGTAGCTTACTATTTTGGGGTGTGTTGCTAGTTTTTATGAAAGTCACATCCAAATCGCTTCTTCTCGTAAAATCTCTTGAAACAGCCTATCATTGCACACTGCCGAGATTGTACAATCGCAGAAATTAAAACCCAGATCGGATCTCAAGAAACCGAGCAAAACCCAAATTTTTTTCTAGATTTCCTTTTCCGTATGGCATGAATCCCGAGGTAAATCTAGCTACACAACAAAAAAACCCAAAACCAAAAAATATATTACAAAATAAAACTTACGATGCAATTTCAATAAGCAATCTCCTACTATGATACCATAAAAGGAACGATAACCAGATCGTACCAAGCCAAGAACATATATGTTAATCAAACACCACGATCAATAAGATGGAAGAAATTCACGAAATAACTTTACACAAAACCTTTGCAAACAAATGAGTAGCAATATCATATATTATTATGGAACTCACCAAATACAATGAGAATGGGCCTTGCTTATAGAGGCAAGGAATAACAATCTAAGAACCACTCGAGGTTGTAGATCAAGCCATAGACTTGTAAATTCTCCTAACAACTAGATATTAGGAACTTTGTGATCTCGCTCGTTATTCAATGACTTGTCAAAGTTTTTCATGGTCTTCTACATCTAGTCTCCATTTTTCGTGTTTACTATTTGTAGTCTTCACCTTTGCAAATAATAACCTGTAGCAATTATGTGATGGGTGTAATGATACACCTTTTGTCTAGTTTGTAATCAACAAAGTGAATCCCACTTTGGAGGGCTTTCACTTGTTGTAAGTATGTTTCCCGCACTACAACCAAGCCAGAAAATGTTGTCACTTCACTTGTTATTTCACATGTTGGCTTTGTTCTCTCTCTCGTGCAACGCAACAAGTAGTACTCCACTTTCTCAATATTGGCTTCTTCATAATGACTAAAAATACATCTCCTACAAAAATGCAAAGAAACATTCAATGATTGAATGTATAGTATAAATTATATACATATGTATATTTAATTATCAAATTATACTTGATCCTTTCAAATAAAACATACCTTGTTTAACCACTCCAGATATGTGGTCATAATCAATTGAAATTAATGGCATATCTTCAAAACTATCATCATGATCTCATCCATATGTGTCATCCACAACTAAAGGAACTTGCTTCCACTCACCTACATACCCATGTTTTTGACTATTGCACAAATATGATTTGTTCATGCATTCATAACAAAAACAAGAATAATCTCTTGTACAAATTGTCCATTTATTACTATCCACAGTCATCAAAGAGTGCAAAGACCTAGAATTGGGAATCCTTTCACATCCATACTTTTCCTTCGATCAATACCTTCAATTAATCATGCTCAAAAGATCAATAAAGTTTAAAATAAACAAGAAAATTTAGAATAAAAAAATTTAAAGTTAGTAACTTGTAGTTCACTTAATAAATCACATCAAGATCTACATATCTATGTTTTAAATGTGCATGTACCTATTATCTCCCAAAACACTCTGTGTGGGGTTGAAGCCTGTGGGGTTGAAGCGTGTGATGTTGAAGCCTGTGAGGTTAAAACCTAAACTGTAAAATGTTTCTTACACCATTCAACAATGGTGTGGGCATCAATCAATCGATCTCCCTCATAATCAAAGATTTTTTTCGTGAGAGCACGTTTGATGCATGCACCCACACCATCATGTTCTCCCTTCCCATGACCACTCTAAAAAAATCCACAAATAAGGAATTTTGTGATGACGATGATAACAACTGAGTGCAAAGAAAGGGTGAGAGGATTTGAATTGTGATGTGCAACCATCCGACCAAACAAAATTTTGATCTATTTATACTCCTCGTTGATGAAGATATTGAAAGAACAAACCAAAACAATGTTGCACAAAGTGGGTGTCATGTTCCTTGTCATCACTTATATAGAAGTGATACTCCTTGATCATTCGCTTCACATATGTACTTTCAACCCCATCCAAATCCAATTGTGCATGCCTATAAAATACTTGAACCATGATAGTAACCTGGTCAGTATGATAATACTGTGTTTGAATTTCTTTTTTATGAGAAAATGAGTAATTCTCAAAGCAAAATCAACTACAGATAATATGGAACCAATAGGAATGTGTCCCTATTAGTCTTGAATTGTGTAGCCTTGCCACTTTGAATAGCGATAATGTTTGATGTATGGACTAATTAAACTTCGAAACTTTGCATGAATGTAGAAATGGGGATTTCCTCTTTTACCAAATCCAACCTAGTTGCATCTTTTCAAAGCCTTGTTAAATATTTTATGTATTTGAACCTACAAAATCAATTCATAACATGGACAAATTTTCATGTATTCATTTCATAAAAATAAAATCAAAATAAAATCTAACATCCAAATTTAAATAAAATCTAACATCCAAATTTAAAAACATAAATTTATATATATCACCTCTTACGCAAGCAACCAAGTTAATCAAGCTTCCCAAATATTCATTTGTTTTTGGCAATAATTTCAAGTCCCCACACTTGTCACGGACACCTTTGATGCTAAGTCATATGATCATCGACATGATCATCGGATATGTTGCAAAGAATTGAAGTTATGAATTCACTCGACACATGTAGGTGGGGCAATTTCTTCTCGTAACTTTCTATACACCGGAAAAAAACATAGATTTTGAAATAAATTAATTTTAAATCGCATCTCAAAAATGATATTTAAACAAATATATAGATATAAATGAAAACACGCCTCAAAATATATATACATTGAATCTATAATTTTTTTGTACCTGATAGTGATAATCAAACTCAACATGATAGTGACAACAACACGTGTCAAGGACTTTATCATCTCGCATATACCAAGGCTTGAAAGTTTCAAACATTCGTTGTCCAATCTTAACATCTAAATTTTCTTCTGTAAACTTTATGTACATCTCATGTTGAGTTATTTCAAGCCAATTTTTTATATGTTCATCATAGTTATTGTGAGTTATCCTATGTCTTAAAACATCCCTCACATTCTGAGAAGGACGAGTCCTCTCGGACCAAAATCGAAAACTATCTTCACAATATTATCCTCTCATTTTATCATAACGTGGATTTCTACACATTAGTGCCCAATTTCCTTCCATAGTAGAGTCATCCAATGTCTTCCTCCTCTTTGCATACCTGCTAACCATCTTTCTAGATAAACCCAATGCCTTGGAAAAGGCTGTAACATGACGATTCTTTGTTGTATCTTCACTTACAACTGAAGTTAATATTGCTCTACAAGAAATACTCTTATCAACAGACCTAGTTTTTGTACCCAAAGAACTTATTCCTTTAAAAACATTCCCAAAAATTCTTTTCTACACGTTTTGAATTTTTCTGTCCAAAATCAACACCCAACAATTCTAATGTTTCCCTCATATCAACATGATTCAAGAATGTAACCAACAAATGTGCTCTAGCAACTATAGTCAAATTAACAAATTAACCATATATTATCTCTACACTTTTGTTGTTTTCTTTCATGATAGTGGTTCTTATTGGGAAAATTCTTTTAATTTTGTAAATCCATCTTCACCAAGTGTTTCACATTTTCTTGGGAAGTAATTCCATAACTTTTTTATCACTTGACATAATGTTACGCATCATGATCTCGTGTCCATAAACATACACATGGGATCCTATCAAAACCCTTGCCTTTGCCCAATCTAAAAACATAAATTATCATATTTAAACCTTAGAACTAAAAAAATAGTATCTATCAAGGGTTTCTATACATATATACCAATTTTTACAAAGATTGTCTTTCACTAGTTGTGTCTTCTTTCTCTCTCTCTCTCTCTCTCTCTCTCTCTCTCTCTCTCTCTCTCTCTCTTTGTGCCCTCCTATGAACAGATCTTCTAGCATTCTTCTCTGGGATTCTCTTCCTCGGTATATTTTCATTCATCATTCTTTGTATTTCCCATGATTCATCCACTTCAATAATTTTCACCGCACACATAAATCGTGATAGATCTGAATATCTAAGAGTAAACTCGATACAAAACTATATGTGCATCGTAACTCTATTTATATACAAATCTCAGTAGAAATTAGGTTATTTTTAATTTTAGTTTTCTATAACTTTAAAACAACTTTTCTAATTTTAATAGAATTTATATTTAATATGTAAAACAACTTTTCTAATTTAATATTACATATTTTTGGTTAAAAACAATTAAAAAAACAAACTTAGTTTAAAACACAAAAATATGTAAAAAACTAAATTTAAAACATAAAAAGTGAACAATATTAAATAAGTAACTTGTAAAACATTAAATTTAGAAGGGGAGACACAATTGCGAAACATTAAATTTAGAAGGAGACATTTTGGCGGTGCTTTGGTGGTGCGAGAGGGGTTCGCGTGAACCCCACTGAGTGGTAGACGTGGCACCTGAGTGGCACATTTTGGCTCCAAATCCTTTTGGGGGACAATTGTGAGCCAAAATCTGCCACTCGGGTGCCACGTAATTAGGGTAAACAAACTAGTTAAATTACAAAATTTTGACACAAAATTTATATTTTTATTGGCTTTCTAAAAATGTAATTTTCATTTTTTTAAAATCTGTTTTGCTATTTATTTTTTAATTTTTACTAACATACGGTATTTTAGGACAATCAATAGTACACAATCAACCAAATTTGAAAAATAGTAATAAAAAAATTTGAAAAAAATATACTTAGTATTTGTTGAATTCTTCTTCTTACCTGTGAAAAAAAAAAATCGATATAAATATTAAAATTTATTGGTATAGAAATATGGACGCCATTTATTTTAAAATATAGTTACTAAATAATTAATTAAAAAAATATATAAGTCAAAAAAATGAAAATTTGACAGCACGTCAAAATTATAATCTTGAATATATATCTAAAATTTCATAGTGAAAAGATAAGTTTTCATTTAACAAAACCACAGGGGACAGTCATTCCTCTTTAATAACATAAGAAACAACATATGAACAAAATTAAGAAAAAGACTATATTTTTGCCAATTTTTTTTTTTTTTTAAATACATGTATTCTACACTCTAAACACAACATTTCGTTAGTTTGTGGAATTTCATGAATGTGTATGGTTTGTGGCTATTACCTCTAGAAAACCAATTAAACTTAAAATTCATGTTTACTATGTACAAACCATACCAAAAAGTGGGACATTTTAGTGTGCTTCTACATCATACATGTATGTAAAATCATTTTTTTCATTCAATTAGTTAAATAAAGTGCAAGTTTGAGATTGTCAACATTGTAAAATAGGGAAAGTCTGAATTTGAAGAGATTAATCAATAGATAAAGAACAATATGAAAGATTGCATTAGTACCTGTTGGAGAGGGACTAATAACACAAGAAATAAACAATATGCATAATAATAAATAAGGGCTTACACTTGCATAAATGCGCTTGCAAATAATAGGAAAATTTTTAGGTTTATCTTAATATATATCATTCATATATAAAACTTTATTTAGTACATAATACAACTCCCATATACCATTTACTTTGATCTTCAATTGGAGGAATAAAATCAAACATTTTTAACCATGGGACTCATAATCTCAATATACTTTGTTTATTAGGGATTAGTTCCTAAATAACAATATCACCATGTACAAATTGATGTAGTTGTTTAATATGATCAATAAAGAACCATCTCACTCAAAGCATTTGTCTCATTATAGGTCATGACATGAATATTCAATATGCAAATGTACATAGGCCTCAATAAATTTAGAACCAATGTTCAATAGGACACTTATAGGGACCAAATTCTTCTCCTCATCTATACCATAATCTATTGTGCTCGTCATTTTTCACTCCATTAGCAATGACAATGAAAATGAAAACTTGTTCGTTGCTTTCTCTACTTATTTATAATACTAAAATATTAAATACATTTCATTTCTTCTCACGAGATCTAAGGGTAATACAATACAACTAGAACTTGAATCATCCTCTTTTATTTATTATGTTATACTTTATTATGGTATTCTTTATGGATCAATGTATCATATTGAAATGATGTGTAGATCATTTTTATACTATCTCGCAGACACACACACACACAAACACACATGTATATGGGAAATGAGAAAATTAGATTTATGAATCAAGCAAAATCTATATATTTGATTTTATGGACAATGTGAATTCCTTAGGTACAATGAAATGTATTCTAAACTTAGAAATGCAACATAAGACATAAATTTAAATAATAGTTAATTTTATCCCTAATATTAAAAAATTCAAAGTACATAATCATGATACAACTACATAGCTTATATTAAAGTGTTCGTGACTAATAATATTTCATTTATCACGTTAAGAAATATAAATTTTGTGGTTGTTTCTTGAGGATTGATTAGGATTAGTTACAACTAGGGTTTAATACTCAAATGCTTTCCATCCTTTCTTGTGGAACAACAATCAATTGTGGATACACACACACACACACACAATGTGTCTTTCAAATTATATCCAAGTCTTTAGGTCTTAGGGGTCAATGTTAAATGGAATGGAGGAATTGAATGATAGGCACCCAAGATCAAATCCTTCTCACCATAATCTTGTGGCCATAATTCCAACAAATGTGTTGTGATATTATGATGTGCCAATAATGGGATACATTTAATCATGATCTATATATTTTAAGATTAAGAATGAGGTTTACACTTTCCCCACACATAATTAAACGCATCCCGTAACCTCACCAAAAATAATTAAGACTTTACAATAAATATTAGGAAATGGTAATACAATGAGCTATGATATTGGTTATGGTAAAATTATGTGAGAACATGATCTACGTGTAAATCCCACAACCGCAATAAGGTAAAAAATTACTCCATAAGAAAATTTATCGTAATTATTTGTTTGTTTGATTTGTGTTTGCAAATACTAATACTCGGGTTCAACCTTACTCAATGCAACATTAGAGGAAACCTATAAAATAACCAAGAAATTCCTTTACTTTAAACATAAGGCAATAATATCTCAATTCATTGTAATCTATTATTAACAGAGAAAAATCATAATAACATGATCCAGTTTAAATCCCTCTCCGAATAAGGCAACTCATTGCTCCACCATACATGATGTGAGGTTGTGTGATGAGTAATATAGTACATTCAATCCTAACCCATATTACATTTTTAAATATTAAGAATATGGTGCAAGATTAGTTAGTGCCACATTAATTGCATTCCATATCCTCAACCATGATTTACCCAAAAATAAATAAAGAAAACATTATGAAACAAGGGGGAAAAAGAAAAATAAACCCACATAACAATAAAAGCGGCCCATATATCTAGAGGACATGCACAAAGGTTGGCATTTAACGATTATGGAATACATTCTAAAGTAATCCATATTTATGTATCTTAACAATGTAGTTCAAAATTTACCCCGCACAATGTTAAAGGCAGCCCATACCCTCCCTTACAAAACAAGAGAGAAAATAATTCTAGCTCTTTAACATGAACAATAGGAAAACATAATGGGGGAATATCACACCTAAAAAAGCATAGGGTCTAATTCCTCCAATGTAATATAGAAATCAAATCCCACGTTGAATTCCTCGAGTCTTCCAGCGTAGGCCTGTATCTGAGCCTTGACCAACCTCCACTCCAACTCCAAAGGCTCCTTAAAAATCAAGTGTTCCATAATTTCAATGGCACTCTCAGTGTTCCCATCCCTCATCCTCGTAATCAGAAGACCCTTAAGTGCTTCACATCTATGGATCTTCTGACGCGAAAGATTTTTCAAAGCACTCCCTTTGAATTCCATAGTTATTTATTCATTTTCTCAGAATTCCTCTGTGATGCGAAATGTCCTAACATTAGATCTTTTCACCTTACGAAAAGGCCAATACCAGGATATCATATAAGGCCTTGAGCATAACATACCTTGGACATTCAGACAAGACATATACTAACTTGGTTTGAATTTTCTTCAGATTATTAACTTGGTTTGAATTTTAGTTGATGACATTTTTGTCATTTTTCCATGTGTTTGATGCAGAAAGAAACTTTCTCTGAATTTTTAAGGTGTGTTTTCACTGGTTTGATAAAGAAAAAATATTTCCATGAATAAGGGAGAAGGATTTTTGTGGTTTTGGCAACATCAGAACATTTGATTCGAATAGGAGCAAAGGGTTTTGTGGGTTTATTACATATAAGGAGTTATAGGTCGGTCATAGAGATGACCTGATTGTGAAAAGGATAATAGGTGAGCATGGAATTTTTAAAAGACAATAATATGAATGTAAAGAGTTTTATTTTCTCCGTGTTTGGTGTGGCAAGGGAAGAAGAGTGGGAGATCCCACCAGAAGTTTTGTTCCTAAGCCCTCCATTATTGTTTTTTCTTCAAAAACATTGGTACCCTTCCCACTGCTTGGATCGTAGGAAAATATAGGACTAGAATAAACAGCCACAGGTCCATTCAAAATAGGCCCACAAAAACCAACAAGGAAACCCAGTACTCCATCAGATAAGAGAGGGAATTTTTTTAAAAAATGCCATTCTGTTATTATATAGGAACCTTCGTGAATTAAACTTTCAGTGGATTTTAAAATGTAAGTTTTTTGCCGTAAGATACATGGATAGTCTTAAAAGATTCGTACGTCAACGTCAAACGAAAATGTGATTTCTACTATTGGATTTTTGGTTGCATGCCAGAAACTATCGGGTTTATTCCCATTTGTAATGCCTTCGGTGTAAACATAACAACTTATTAAAAGATTGATGATTTCTCTAAATAAATAATCACATACCAATAAATAAAACTTGACATTATTATACTCTATTATCAAACCCATACAAACCAAAAAGACCACTGGTAAATCTCTTGATGGGACATAATTTATTTGAGTCCACAATCCACAATTCTTTTCTATATTCATTTACAAGGACATAATTTTTTTGAGTCCACAATCCACAATTCTTTTCTATATTCATTTACTAGCTTCATTACCATGAAGGTTCCTACTACCAATATCCCTATTGTGCCTAGTGCCGATATCCCGAGTGTCACTTTTGGTAATGATGTGCTTAAATCTAAGAACTTCTATCAAGATCATGCATTGATTTGCATATTCAAAGTTTTTTTCCCCGAGCCTTCAAGTCCTCCATGAATGGATCTCAAAGCATTGGCTTCCTCTTCTAGAAGGTATGTTACACATGTTATACCCCCGTGAAAGGGGAAGTTTTATTGTTGTTTTTACTTCAATAGATGATAAGAATGCCATACCTTAAAATGTTTGGCCATGTAAATCTCATTATCTTGTCATGAAACCATATTTCTCCTCATTTAATCCAACCATTCAAATCTTTTCTTGAAAACCAGTCTAGATTAGACTCACACACTTACAATTATAATTTTGGGACCATCATTGTCTTGTTTGCATTGGAAACACATTATGAAATATCTTGAACATCGACTCTCAAACTGTTGATTTTACTCAAACAACCTATGCTCAAATTATGTGTGAAATTGATACTGACACACAAAACCCGCCTTAGCATTGAGATTAAAGTTCAAAATAGATCTTAGACCCAACCCCTTGATTATGAAGGATTTCCTTTAAGTTGCTTTTGTTTCGAACATATAGTTGTTGATTATGTGATGGTTAAGCGTAAGAATGAGAGATCCACTTGGTGGAAGAATGCTATCCTAGATCATTTGGATCTTTATGCTAAGGGAGATTCGACTCAAATACAAATTTGGAGGACTGGTTGATTTAGTTCTTGAAACTCTACTTATATAAATTTTAGTTGAAGGAAATAAGGAAAACTTAAATGTTTAAAATTAGCCAAACAAAATTGTTGAGGAAACTTTCTGTGAAGCGGATAAAGAAAATGTTCCTCATCTTTTTCCTTTAAATGACACTATATATCAGATCGATTATTAAAGCTCTTGAATTTTTATTCCTATTGAGGACATATTATATGGATGGAAAATGGTGCATACAAAGAAGAAATCATATTGTAGACACTGAAATCTACACACCCAGTAAGTGATTAAATATTCCCATCTGCATACCATTTTATGACTTAAGTCATCCGTTCAATTAATCAAAATTGTTTTCACATCATTACGACCTCCTAGGTCATTTCCCCCACACCCCTTTAGTTGAATTTACCTCGAATCACACTACCCTTTCCATATTTGATTAAATAATTAATTTATTAATATAAATCACCCTCACACCTCACCATGATAACTCCTCCTAACTCACTAGTTATAACTAGTCTAAATAAGTAACCTTCTAAAAATATTACCCTAACCACCTCTAATTTATCCCTATAACCAGCTTCTCACTTCTAACTAGTTAGGACTAAATTAATTTGGGAAACCTTCTAATGTATTCTTACTCTATCATAACTACCCCCATCTACTTTTAAACCTCACACTCGACCTTTGTAAGTTATCTAGCCATGATTCCCCTAAATCCCCGCACACATAAGATCAAAATAGAAGGATTATCACTTTGTATCTCACCCTAACTCTAACTACCCAAAAATACTGGTGATTCCCTTGAACACTGGAGATCTATAAATATTGGTTTCCTTGCCTCTCCTCAGGACCATTCACAACCATCCAAGCAATCCAGGAGCATTATTAGACATTCAGGAGCGTTACTAGGTTCTCATCAACATCATTTAGTATATAGCCCATCCTTTAATAATCTTCAGAGCTGTTCGAGGGCTCTTTTACTTTCCAAGCACAACTACAGTAGGCTAGTTATCATTCATCATCATCTAAATGATTATTACTGTCTTTTCACTTCTATTTTTATCCTAAAACAAGCATAATGATAATCACTTACTTAAATTTTTCTATTTAATAGATTATAATTTCATTCTAGATGATGAGATTATTTCTTTTAACATCTATTAATATTTCACATAATCACATGTGATTCTCCTAATCACCTATGATTTCTATGTTTTTGTTTACTTAATAATCGATTTTCATTATAAATTTATTAATTACTTGTATCGTTTTGTGTTACTAATATTTGTGCCAAGAATGGATCTTGTAGATGGCCATAGGAGGTATTAATCATCCCATCACTAATATCTACTTCGCTATCAATAATCCAAAACCATTTACATTGGGAGAAAGATGACTTATTTCATGACTTGGAGTTGTGTGCCATCCATCACCCCCATCGATAGACTAGAAGCCATCTTCATCTACCTAAAAAATATGAGAATCCATTCAAGATTTCTGGGAACAATACTACGAGGTACAATGGATACAAGATGAATTTTCATGGTTCAAATATAACTAGGAGGTAGGAATGGACATACTTGAGGACACAAACACACATCCAAGTCGAAGATTAAGAGTGAGATCAACCTTGTGGATTTTGATTCCAACTTTTCTCGTCTATACGACACCAAGGAAGAGATTTCTAATTTATTCATAGATGATTACATCAAATAACCCAAATCATACTTCACCAAGGATGATGACTTAGCCTATTCAGTGGGCTCTAACTTTTTTGAAAACTTAGATACTTGACCTAGATTCTCGACTTCAGATTCTAGACTTGTTACTTTTCATTATCATTATCAACTGATGTATGTAATAATCTAAATAAGTGATAAATATTTGATCACATTTTCATATATCACATATTGTACTCCATTTTCATAAATAAAACTTGAATGTTTTAAAATTAGGTTGACATCCATGTAAGGAAGTCCTTTGGCTTCGGAACTAGCCTTTTCAGAAACTTGCCTACCCATTTTACTAATTCCATTTTGTGTAGTGTCTTTGATTTGCAGGTTTAATTGCAAGGAAAAGATCTTAATTCATTCTTCATGGAGCACAACCAATCATACACCTATCACATCCTGTGGGTATCTTGGAAACCCCATCATACTCGAGGTTGAGAAAGTTTTACCTCCTTGTAACATCAAACCAACCCCTAAGGTAAAATTGTGTTCAACATTCTGAGCCTAGTGGGACTCCTTGTCCCTTGTTCTTCTATTTCATTTCAATCAATAAAATACTAATTATTTTTACTATTTAATAATCACATGCGATTAGCCTAATCACCTGCATTTGGGCCAATCGTCTACATTTTCGCCGTGTGTTTTTCTTATGATTTCACAATCTATGTTTTGCTCCTTGCTTCATGTTTTCTATTTCTTCTAATCTAGTTACAGGTTACTATTTTTGAAATCTTCATTTATTGGATTTTTTGCTTGCTCACTTTGGAAAAATTGCTAAAATCTATAAAAAAATATAGGAGCGGTCTCATGGTAAGTCCTAAAACTTTTTATTTGCTTGAACATGTTTTGCATTCTTGTTTGACTATCTTTATTGAAATCAAAATTTCATTTTGGGATCTTAAAATAAAAAATTGCATCCTTCTTGTTTCACATAGTCTAACTAGGAGGAAAATTTGTTGCATTCACTTATCCTCCCCACACACAACAAAATCACTTCAACATCAAAAGCATACTCAAAAAGCTCCCACCATTTAGTGAAATTGATTGGGATTTCATCACTCAATAAGGAAACCAACTTGATGTTATGAACAATTATAATCCCCACGCTGTCGGTATCTATTGCTGCAACACCCGACTCCTTATCGCAATGGGACAATGAAGTGATGGGGTAGGCCATAATATACACACTTGTACCGGCGAAGTATAGAGTTGGGCCTCACATACCTTTGTGTATATCGAGGATTCTACCCTTAAATATTTCTAAAAATAACCATAGCGTACCATTTCCTTGGACCCTCGTTAGCCATCTTACACATTTCACATTTTCATAATTAATCAAGATAAATACAAAACAACATCTTTCTTACATTTTCTTGTTGTTTTTAAATCAACCCATTTAGTTATTTCTCATTTTCTAAGTTTTTGTGTGTTTGTTTACCATGGTACTTACTAGACAACAAGCTCGTAACCAAACTTATGAAAACATGTCTACTTCACCACCTACATTTCAACAACATGTCCCATTCTATACTACACCACTCCCTACAACACATTCAACTCTAACTATAGAAACCAAAATTGGGTCACAACCCTCTAATCCCCTTCCAATTAATTAACTCGATATACACCTAACCATGATCCTTCCTCACATCATTATTTATATAATTACCTAAATTAAGTTAATTTCCACCTCACTTAGCCACCTTATCTCTCCACCTCATCCTAGACCTATTCTAAGCCTATTAATTAACCTAGAAAAGTCCCCACTCCCATTAACTAACAAATACTTATTCAAACCCTAACCTTAATTACCTATCATTCCTCAAACCAACTTCCCACTCCATTTAGTGTCATTCTACACTCTTGACACAAAATTAATTCTAAATCATACCAAAATTGGGAAGAAACATGCTATTTTAAGTAAGTATGACCTTTTATCCCTAATCGACACTGGTTATTCCTCGCTAGTGCCGTCACCTATCTCACTGTCAGTTTCCTTAAATAGGATTTCCTAACTCTTTGTTTAGGTGCTAAATCTTGTTTTTGGCTCTTGTGACCTTGCATATTGACTCTCAAGTTTTCTAGTGATCTTGTGACATACCAAAGGCCCTTACAACATTTAGACACCACACATTTCATCAATGATTAATCCAAAGATCCATTGCATGAATACAGAAACACCATGCCCTTCTACTACTGTTGCATTATTTTGAGACCACCTTCTCCTAAAACCATCACCACCTCCTACTATTCATCTCCATTTCACAAGTAAGTACATTCTTTCTTTTCATTGGTTTTAGTAGATTAGTTATTTACTAGTTATCTATTTCATTTCATCTATTACAATACTCAAATATTTCCCACAACACCTCCATCCAACCATCTTCCCAAAGAACCTTCATACCTTGCCCAAACACCCATCTTATCACCTTTGAGTCTTCTTAAAAATCCCATGACCTTCCCTAAACCTCCATCATTCTCTGGGTAATCACAGACAATGCCAAACTACCCCCATTTTAATAATTCCACCTAATTTCCCCTACCGACATTGGTTTATTACCAATACCCACATTGGTCACCCAACCAACCAATAATGATATCTATGACTAGTAATATATCCCATACCAGTGATCCAATTCATCTACTTAAAACCTCTCAAAACCTCCCATAACTTCTCCAAGCCTTTCCTAACACCCTCTATCATACCTGCAGGCCTTAAACCACCAACCACCTTCTTAGATTTAGTCTTATATGCATTTATTAGACTATATTTGATTTACTATTCTTGTGTAGGATACCTAAACTATACAACTACACCAGTTCTCTTTTATTTCATGTTCTTTATTAGCATTAACTTGTTTTAAAACATGGATTAACAACCTTCTAGGAAGCACCCCACTTCTCGGATCTAGCTTCCACTAGGAAAATCACCAATCGATATATTTAATCCTATTTTGTGGTCTTGTGTTCTATTTTAGGTTGTTCTTCCTAACCAAAGGGAAGCTCTTCACAATCAGCTTGGTTAACATTCAATGCACACACACCTTCTTCGACTATCATAGGTATTCCTCCTCACCTTTACCTCTTATCTATTTTATCTCTACTTTGTGGTGAAACATTTTGGCATGCATCCTGTGGGACCCTCTTGTGGGTTATTTGCACTATTCATATAGGGTGCATTTGTGTGTTTCTTTCTTTCTCAAAAAATTCATACTAAATCTCTCTCTGGTAAATATTCTTTTCTTTCTATTTGTCTAAAAAAATTTTCCTTTGGTGCTTAAAAAGAACACTTATTCTTTTCTTTTGTACTGACATTTAGTGAAAGAGCATTCTTCTTCCTATTCTACTTTTTCTACATCAATATCATTTTTGATTTGGGTTTAAAATCTGTGCATTTCATTCTTTGAGTGTTGCATTAGATCACATAGATTTAATTAGAAATCACACAGTGGAGGTCATGACCACTTGGTGATTGGATTTGGATTAAGCATAGTTCACATTTTTGCACACACTCCCAGCCAAACCACTTAAATAATTTACACATTTCTTAAACATTTCCTTTCTAAGAAGAAGTTGTCAAGGATTTAACAACCCGTTGATGGTGGGCCCTAACCGGTGTTCGGTCAGGTTTTGTCATATAAGAGCATGGACCACACGTATTGAAAGGTATATTAAGCCACTTTATCTAAAACTAACTTGAAACCAACCATATATTTCTTATAAGGCAACCTTCATTATCCAAAAACTCTATTTCATTCACACTTAGTTTAAAAAGGCATAAGCCACTAAACATTAAAATATGATACCTAGTATTTACGTGTTTTTCTTTTTTTGCTTGATTGAATTATGTTTTGAGTTGTGAGGAAGATCATCACTATTTCTTTTCTTTCACACTTCACAATCACAACTAGTGTATATCTGGGTTTTATGATTGTGATAGACATCTTATTTCTATACATAGTTTCGGGTTGGCTTTATTTTGACTTAATTCACTTAAAAATAAAAAAATTCTTCATCTTCTAAAAATCTCAAGAATCGGCATTGGTTTAGAGATGACATCGTTCCTTCATCATATTGGCACTAGTTAATTGACTAATATTGGTCCACTTCTATTTTTTTGATATTCCTATCAAAAATGCATCTTAGTCACATTCACCCATTTATGTGTTCTGATTTCTTCTGATAAACAATTTTTGAGTCTCTGTCACCATTAACAGAGCCCATTTTCACATGTTTTAGACTTTTCTTCTTCAGATTTCCAAATTTCTTTTTTATCCATAAGAACCAACATTATCCAATGATTGACATCGATCCTTTACTAACGGCATCAATTACCCAAATGGTATGGGTCTATGCTTTATTTTTTTTTATCAAAACAACAACATATTCCTATCCTCCATTCTTCCCATCTTTCATTTTGTGTTTCTGTATCATTTTTAGAGATCATACCACCTAGTTTTCCACCATTCACATGGTTTTGACTTGCTAACAAGCCAATGCCATATTTTTTCATGCCATGCATCATCACCACTACCACCCTATCCCTTCACCACCTTCTATTTCCTCACCCATTGACTCCACTTCATCTACCACTATACCCACAGGTGACGAGGAATTCACAAAATTCCTTGATCATAATACCGCATCCTTATAGTATTACCTTTCCCATTCTTCCACCCATGACTCATCAGTCACCCCCTATTCATAATGCCTACCTCCATTTCTCCCACTCTTGCCCCCACTTTTGTATCGGCCAACACTAGTGTAGCATTATCTACTTCCACCTCACCACCCATCATTTCTCAAATCATCCCTACATCTTTGATATTTGTCACACCTATGACATCTATCACACCTTCGTGTCTTATCACCCCTTCGATGTCCACCTCACCATCATCTATAACTCTTAGTGTAGGGATACCCACATCATCAACACCTCATGTACCCATTGCTTCTCAACCACCAGTCATTGCTTTGGCATCTCATACCCCCTTCCAGAACCTGGTCCTTTCCATACCCCAAACTTTTCCACCTATTTCTACGAGGGTCTTCACACAAGTTCCTCCCACCTATACCCTACCTCAAAAACCACCCATGACCTCTCTTTTTTATTCAAGGTATATCCTTTGTCATCTATTCCTAATGCATACCCCCCATCATAGTTTACTTATTCAACACCACTATACATTTGTGTGTCATCTATAGGACTTATCTACCTCATCCACCCCCTTATACCATGGGGGAATTCCTCAATATAATCCTATAATGGATCTTATAAAGATGATGATGGATAACATGAATACCCTCAAGCATCTGTTTCTATCTCTCATAATGCTTGACTTACGATGAAATTTGTAATGAGCTTATTCATCCATCTATACCCATTCATCCTTATCCCACACATTGGGAGATGCCTAAGTTCAATCGATTTAATAGAAGGAAGATCTTGAAACAACATTTGTGATCATTCAAACACGTTTGTTATCTTATCACCCACCGTGATGCCTTGCTCATAGGGACTTTTCCATTTCCTTGACAAGACCTACTTTATATTGGTACAATTTTTTAACTAGAACTCAATATTTTCTTTCAATCATTTGATCTAGCCTTCCGTGACCATTTCTCCATCAATATTGTTAAGAAGGTCTCCATGACTGATCTATATTCTATTCACAATACGAGAACAAATCTATCACAAATTTTTCACATGTTGGCAGCAAGGCCTTATTAATCAACTCACCTTTCAACTTCCACAAACCAAGCTGATAGAGTTTGTTCACTAGGGCTTGTGTAAGGAATATCTCCCCAACTCTTCAGGTACAAACATTCTAAATGTTTGATGAGGCATTCACCAAATGGCTCGGAAGATAGAAAATTTTTCCCTTGAGAAAACTTCACCGTCATAAATAAGAGTGCTCTGTTTAAATCAAATGACCCTCTTGTTCTTCTAAATCAACAAAAAAATCATGCTTAGGAAAAAGGATCCACTAACAGGATGGGTTTGAAATATGTCCCCTCTTTTTTTTTAAACCAACCAAAACCTCCTCCTAATCTTTCCCTATTCATAATTTCTAACGTAAGTATGAACAAACATGCGTTATACCCCATAAGAGAACCTTACTCCTCTATGTTAGAAAAGTTTTTAAAAGCGGGAGCCATCACCCTTCCACCTGTCAAACCACATATTGGTTTTGACCCTTCCCATCCTATACCCACATGGTATAAGGAGAATGACTACTGTAAATATCACCCCATTAGGGACATAGTGACAAAAATTATAAAACATTCAAAAAAATTGTCTAGAAATGTTATATAATGGAGATTTCATCTTGGACAACCCTAATACACCGAAAAATCAAAACCTTCATATCTTTAAGAAACCTTTTCCAAACCATACCCCATCATCAAATCAGGTTGAGACCTCTACCAATGATACCAATGTTCATAAGGTTCATGTCATCTTCGATATAGTACCTATTCCCTTCTGTCAATTTCCTCCTCTACCCACATTGAGGATCCTATTTCACCTACTCCTCTACCTATGGAGGATCCTGACTCACCCACTCCTTTACCCATGGAGGAGAAGACCTTACCCATTTTTTACCTACCAAGCAGCCTACATTACCTACTTCTTCATCCATAAAGAAGCTTACCCAACTTATACCTCCACCTATTGAGGAGCCCACACTACCCATTCTTCTACCCATGAAAGAGCCTATCTTATCTTCTTCTCCACCTAAGGAAGAGTCTACACCACCTATTTTACTCTCTCCTCAACCCATAGAGGAGTCACCTTTATCTCTTCTTCCTGTAAGTGATTCTTCTCCCAGGTTCTTCAAAGATCCTTTCAATTTCCTTGCATCATTTCTACCCACCGAGTTAGAAGGCACAAGCTTCCCTCTCTGAAAGACCTCAAAATTCTTCACATGTATTACCATCAAGTCTTCATCATCCTCTTCTACTTCTACGCCATTCTCTCATTTGGTTGATCACTTAAAGTGTGTTTATTACTCCACACTCTTGGGGAACCTTCAATCCCAATATCCACTCAAATACAAATGTTGTCTCTTGGATACTTTGATGATCTATCCTAAAATATTCAAGGTAACCAAATCATCACACCTGAGCTGGTCATATTAGCCTCTTCTTCATCAGCCTCTCTTTCATCTCAACCTTCACATGCACTCAAAATTCCATCTACACCCAAACCTTCATCCACAACTAAACCTATCGCTACATTAGGGTCCTTGTAGATACCTAGTCTAGTCCACCCTCCTATGAAGATAGATTTTGTCACCCCTTCACAAACCACCACTTGATCTATTCTCATACCTAATAGGAAGATCCAACCTCTTAGGCCTCACACCCCAGTTCCTCTCACATATTCTTATTCACCTTCTCCTCTTCCATAAATATTAGGCCCACATCCATCAACCTTGGTCAAAAACATCTCCCCAAAGTAAAATTAAAGTGAAGCAACCCACACTCTTTCCTCGATCTAGTATTCTACCCATGTCTTCTTCATCACCCATGCCTCTACCTTTTAATTTACCACCACCTTCTTCGCATTACCTACAACCATTCCATCACCCACACCCCCATTACCACCTTGGTTGATTTGCACACCTACACCTTCTACATCCCCTTCTTCTTCATTCCCTACCCTATCACCTTTACCCAAGAAGGAGCATCCTAAACCAAAAACCACACTACCAAAAAAAGGTAGTTAAACCACCAACCCCCAACTCTACCTTCTTCATGAAAAATCACCCATGCCTTCATCCAAACCAACATTGACTTCTCATTACGATCCATTGGCATGATCCTATTCTAATATCCTCACTAGGTTGTTACAAACCTCTGCTATCACATTTCCACCCATTAAGCCTTATGACCACTCAAACCCAAACCAGTACGGTTTGATGACACTAAAACTTGTGCATGTCATCATTCTCCTACACATGATGTCGAAGAGTGTAATACCCTCAAAAATATTCTCTTGTAACTCTGCACTTCAGATGGTCTCTTTGATGAAGATGACCTATTGAGGAGACTTCCATTATGCCTTCACCTGCCACCACATAACCTTGTCCTATATCTATTCAACGAAGTTCACCTCCACCTCCATAACCCTCTTTTTCTCCTCCAATCTTTGAAATCAATATGGTTTGAGTTGCCACTCGACCACAAAAAGAAAAAAAAGGAAAAGAGAAGATTAGTAACCCATCTAGTACACCTCTACCCACCATTCCATCTACACCTTCCCCTAAGGTAACCATTCATGGGCCGACATATCCTATTTTTGACGGATTCACACATCGTACTATGATAAAACAACTTCATCAATCTCCTTTAAAGATGTCTTTGTATGACTTGATTCAAACCTTTGAGTCTCATCATCAGGCCCTCATTGAGGTCTGTAATATCTATTGAGGTTCCACCCAATCACCCTACACCCATTTCCATCATCATCACCCCTCATCATGTGGTTTCCCTCACAATTCTCCTAAAACTTCTACAATCTATTACCTCTCCTTAGATTTCCGTAGTCACTTTCTTTGATGAAGAGATTGTTCCTCTACATTCGATGATCTTGATCCCATGCTCTTCATTTTTACCTACATCAATGATACTTGTGTTCAATGCGTTATGATTGATATAGGTTCTATCATTAACATCATTTCTTTCCATACATATGAAAAAATGCGCATACCCACAATTACATGCATAAAAACCTAGTTATGTTGTGTTCTTTCAATGATGCCATGACTTCCACTCTCGCATCATCATCTTCCACATCCACGTAGGCCCCCAAACCATTCTTGAGATATTCTACGTTCTTGAGGGGGAATTACAATACAACATGCATATTGGCCAACCCTAGATTCACGTCATGGGGTGTGTACCTTAAACCCTTTATCGTTTCTTAAAATTTGAATATGAAGGGAACTCTTACATCATTCAGGTAGATCCTTCACCATTTAAAACTTGTAACATGATCTATCAACCCAATGATGTCCTTATTCTAGTAAACACATCCACCTCTCCTACTGCTTCATCTTCTTCTAGTGCCTCATCTACCATTTCTTCTTCTACATCTTCCATGACCAAACCATCTATCCCCACTACTTTCCATAACTTCCACAGTAGCAATCCATCTACCAACCCACCTATTTCAATGGAAAATGAGACCACACTTCTCAAAATTTGAGTTAATCATCCATTCCATTACTATATAAGTACCTACTTTTTATCCCTTGGTAGGTGTTTTTCAACTCCTTACCCTGGGGGAGTACCACCTTTACAACATAGACACTTTCCTTACTCCTCAGGAATACAGAAACCTTCATCAACACCCACATTATGATCATCGTGTACAAAAGGATTTTTTTCCATATTTTCCACCCCACATTTTAGTACCAACATGATGTATGGGGGACTTGACACTTATTCATATTCTCCTGAACCACCTACCTAAACATGACATTCTCATCTAACTTCCAATACCTCAAAAATTATCGAATTGCCCACACTTTTCTTCATTGACATTCCTAGAAAAGGCTTTAGATTTGGTCTTTACGTGAATGTTCATCACACAGTCATACCTTAAACCAACTTAAATCACAAAGACTGCCATGGCCTTTGATTTTCTTATGAGCCTCCTTCTAAGAAGGCTCGAATTGAACTCATCACGGAAGAAAATAAATCTTCACCTTCCTCGCCTATTATGACACCTTCACCCATTGGAGTCCATGGATATAGAATCCATCCCTCCTAAAAAAATTCATAAACATCATTTCCTTGGGACCACTAACCTATCATCGTGATGGTGAGGCACCCTCTTCCCTTCCTTTCTTTATCTTGACATGATTGATGATGATACACCTTTTATAAACGTCATTCAATGTCAGGATGATGATTCCATTCTCACCTATTTAGGTGTGGAGGATTCTTACATTCACCAGTCATTACCTTATGAGACACAAACCATGTTGAATGAATTAACCATAGAGATAAACATTCACACTCAAGATGACCCTCAAATTCTAAAGATAGGCCAATCTTTAGATTTTACCGAACAAGAAGCCTTCACCTCTTTCCTCCAAGATCATAGCAACACTTTTTCTTTGTCTTATGTTGATATGCATGTATTGACCCTAATATTCTAGTCCACAATATCATGACTATTCCCAATGCAAAACCCATGAAACAAAGTTGCAAAAATGAATCCATGTATTTCCCTTCTTGTGAAATAAGAACTTCAATGCCTTCTTTTTTTGTTTCCTTCATTCTACCCATCGACTATCCATAATGGATTTCTAACATTGTTCTTGTCACCAAAGCAACAACGGGGACTCCACATCTCGTATAGATTTAATGATCTTAACCTTTCTTTCCCTAAGGATGACTTTCCTCTACCTATAATTGACCAACTCATTGATCTTACAGACGATCATGAGATGTTATCTCTTATGGATGGATTCTCGGGTTATAATCAAATATTACTCACTCTGGAAGATCAACACAAAACTACCTTCATCACCCCTTAGGGGACCTTTTGTTATCGTGTCATGCCCTTTGGCTTGAAAAATGCTTAGGCCACCTATCAACACACTATGACCTATATCTTCCACGATATCATCCATGATATATTAGGAAGATTATGTCGAAAACTTCTCAATAAGTCCAAAATTCATGTCAAACACCTCTCAGTTCTACAATTCATCTTTGATCATCTCATCCAATATTGTGTTTTCCTTCAACCAAAGAAGTGTGTCTTTTCATTCTCTCTAGAAAAATCCTTGGTTTCATCATCTCTTTGTAGGGCATCGAAGTTGATCCCGCAAAATCAAGGTTATTCTCAAGATTCCTCCACTAACTAACCTTCAACATCTTTTAGTTTTAAGGTAAATTATAATCCATTCAACACTTTATTTCCCAACTTTCATACCAATGTCACCCTTTTCATCATCTTCTTAAAAGGATGTCTCCTTCAATTGGAACGATGAGTGCCACAAATCCTTTGAAGCATTAAAGGAATACCTTCTTCATCCTCTTGTGCTTATCCTACCTAAGGATGAAAAACCTTTTTACCTCTACATTTCTACCACTAACCATTCATTGGGTGTCATGTTCTCTCATCACGATGAGATAAAACATGGAGAAAGTAGTTTATTGCATAAGCCAAACTCTTTTAGACTATGAGACTAGGTATACTCACGATGAAAAAATATACCTAGCCTTGGTCTTTGTGGCCACGAAACTTCACCACTATCTCCTTAACAAAAAATATCTCGTCACCAACACTGATCCCCTACATTAGATGTATGCTAAAATTTACCAACACCAATGCTACTCCCATTAGATCATGCTTTTTGCAGACCTACACCTTGAATTATTTCATCAAAATCATATCAAGGGAGGATCCATTGTAGATAAGCTTGTAAAGCTCTGCTTCCCTGATATGAATATTCTAACTTCCATTTTCCTAATGAATCTATCACTACCCTCTCCCTCGATGACACCATTTATCAGATGACCTTATTCTTTGATGGTTATAAATGTCAATGCGGGGGTGGCATAGGGGTCATCCTCATTCCTCTTGATGATGAGCCTATGTCTTTATCCTTCAAACTCAATTTTGACTGCACTAATAACATCATCGAGTATTAAGCACTTGTCTTGGGTCTTCAAACTTCCATAGCCCTAGATGTTAAAACCATTAATATCTTTTGCGATTCTCAAATATTTGTGAACCAAGTCAATGGTTTGTACCAATTTCGTAATGAGGTCCTTCAAAAGTATAAAAATTATATCGACATACTTTTGACCATGTTTGACACCTACCTCATTCAAACCACTTTAGGATCCACTAAACAATTCGTGATACCATGGCTTTCCTCGCCTCAAATACCCACCTCACCTTCATACTCTACAATATTTGTCATAGTAAAATAGTTGTAGTCACCCTCTTATATCATCTAAGTTATAAATTTTGTGGGAAGAATTGAAACCAACCCACGTGACATTTGGTATAAGAAATTCACAAACTACCTTTCCCTTTCAATTATACCTCCAGAGCTCACTTGTAATGGATGACAAGCCATCTAAAAGTGTCTCTCACTACGTCATCATGGGGCATCCTCTGTATAAACATGGCTTTGATGGTATCCTCTTATGATGCCTTACAAGTTCTTAAATCCCATACACTATCAAATAAATTCACTATGGGATTTTTGGGGGACATTTTAGTGGACTCACTATCACAAATTGTATCATTCACCTCGGCTACTACTAGTCAACCCTAAACTAAGACTATTGTGACTATGTTAAATGTTGTGTGAAGTGTCAGCAACATGCTAACCTTCACCACATCTATAGTCACGCTTATAAGTTGCTTGAGACTTTTATCCTTTCTCTCAATGGGGTTTGGATCTCATCGAGAGATTAACCATCATTCTTCTCAATGTCATTAATGGATCATAACAATGATTGAATATTACACTAAATGGGTATAATTAGACCCTCTCATTTCTAAAAAAGAGAGAAAACATTTGAATTCATCAACCATCACATCATTTTTCATTTTGGTGTTCCTCATCACTCATCACTCATAATGGAAATAAATTCAAAAACAAAACCTTATGCAAATTATGTGATAATTTCGGTATTTAACTCATTTTTCTTCTTGCTTATTATCCTCAAACAAATGGTAAATTCGGATCAACTAACAAAACCCTCAACAAAATTCTTATAAAAGTGGTTGATGATACTAGTTGGCACATGCAAATTCATTTCACCTTATGGGCCTATCACACCAACATTTGTACCTCTACTACTGCCACACCTTTCTCTTTGTTTTACCATATAAGGTTGTCCTACCTCTTGAAGTCAAAATTCCTATCTCTTCATATATCACTTAAAGATATACTCTCTCACAAAATGATTTTTGCCAAGAATGTTTGGCACAAATTGAGTTATTGGATGAACTCCATCTAAATTCTCTACACCACCTTCAAATCTACTAAAAACATCAAGCGTGCCTATGAAAAAAATGTTCATGAATGAAATTTAAAGATCGATGATCTTGTCCTGAAGGAAAATCAACTTGTAACCAAAGCTGAGAGAAGTAAAAAGGAAATTTTGATCCTAATTGGCTTGGACCTTATATCATCACTCATACCTATGGATCAAGAGCTTACCATTTATCTTTTCTTGAGGCTAAACATGAACCTGAGCCCCTTAATTCCTTTCATTTTCCAACGTTCTATTGTTGAATAAAGTACTACATCACTTTATGTCACTTATATGCTCATCCTTGAGAAAACCTCTCCTTTCACCCACATATTTCAAGGACCCACGACTCAAACAGAATTGTGTGATTATCCATCACCATTCATTTTTATCTTGAATATGAGTACCACGCTCTACTCATGGACACTTTTCATTATTTTTAGGATGGAGTCCCCTTGTCATTCGTTACTTAAAATCCTCTTTCATAGCTAATATTTTTGTGTTATGTTTTTTCCTTCATACAAGAGGCCTATACTCCTTTATAGCCTTTCCATGACATAAAGTCTAAAAATAACACAAAAAATATATGGGATACTAAAAATTCAACTCCTTAAGTAAAAATTCTTCCGATAAGATGATTCCCTCAAAAGGACATCTTTTTCTCTCTCTTGCTGCTATAAGTAGACTCTCCCTTGAAGGAAAACTATAAAAATCTATCCAAATATTGTATCTAGTCTATCCAAAATAAGACTACTCTATAAAAATAAAACCAATATTATCTTCGAGCTTCTCCCATCGATCAACTTCATGAAGACTCAAGGAGATATTCTATTCATCCCACATAGACTTCCCATATTGACTAGTCTATGATAGCAAAAAGAAAAAACAAAAACTCAAGAAAAATACAAAAATTTGGTCATGGAGTTTCCTATTCTAGTTTTGGGTATCTTGTAGAAGGGGCATGTTGTCCCAAAACAAGGTTATACTACATAAACCACTCCACCTTACCTTCTTTTATTTTCTTCTACCTCCTCAAGGGACGTGCACATGTGACACTTTTTGATCATGAAACTTCTTTCACCCTTAGAACTATCAATCATGAAATGCTTCTAGTGGCTTATGTTCATAATCCAAACATTGGTATTCCTATTATGGTCCTTTCCATCCATGGAGCATCTTGCCTCCTTTTCAGTTCACCCTTTTTCTTCCTTATTGATTCTTCAATAGATGAGACCTTCGAGATATAAAAATATAGGATCATTTCTCATCTTACCTATATCTATCTCACTCACCTATACCCATAATCTACCTTTGGACATTAAAATAACCAATATCATACTTCTACCTTACATAATCAACTTAAACATGATCAAATCTTACCCAATCTATCTTATATATTCTACCTTACCTAGTCAACTTATACAAAATAAATTTGACCTCATCTACTTTTCCCATCATACCTTACCTAAACCCACTAACTTACCTATAACCATCTTATTCTTCCCTATCCTAGGAGAACTTCATCAGATCGAGGCCCCTTTTATCAGGGCTATGTAGGCAGGAATTTGAGGGTATGGGCCCTTCGAGGTTAGATCAACCAATCTTTTTCTCTCTTCTTTCCCCCCACCATTTTCCCCATAAATATAGTTAATTTATTAATTTCATAAAAATAATAATTTGGAAATTAACCTAAATCAACCCAAAACAACCCATACACATTATCATTTACTTTCCATAATACCAATATTACATATAACCAAACCATGTCTAAACCTCTAGTTTTCTAAATATTAATAACTTGGAAATTAAACCAAACCATGCCTAGACCTCTAGTTTTGTAAACATTAATAACTTTGAAATTAAACCAAACCATGCCTAAACATCTAGTTTCCATCACATAGATAACTTGGAAATTAAAACCACACCATGCCTAAACATCTAGTTTCCATAAAAACAATATAATGTAAATTAAACCATTCAATCAAAATCAACCATGCCTAATATTCTAGTTTCCATGAAATCAATATAATGGAAATAAAATCATATATACATCATCCAAACCATGCCTACACGTCTAGTTTCCATGATAACAATACAATGGAAATGAAAACCAAACACATCATATATAACCATCAACAACATCAACTATATAACTGGAATGTATGTGTGTCAATACATGTATACATAGATATAAATAATAAGTGTCCTCAAAACCTCTCATATACATCTCACCTCTTTGGCATGTAGGCTGGTATATATATCAAAACTTAAAATAAAAATAACTACATCATCCATATCATCTCTATGAAGGTCCGACAGCTCTACTGCTCTCTCATGTACCCTCATCTACTCCCCATATATGAGAACTAGTCACCTCTCCCTGACCTTGTCTATAAAACCAATGGCTCTATGAGCTATTAGTACTTTGATTCTGTGAGTTGGTCATCATCACATCGATTTTGTTTTCCTCTTTACACAACATATGAAAAAACATGTATACCATCATCTGTAATCTGATCCTGACAATACATGTCCTCATTCACAACATATTTATACATGTCCAAAGATATAACCTACGGAGGTGCCATCACTATAAACCCAACTTTTGGACCTTATCCCAGTAATAGTGGCCCCTATCCTTGTATCAGTGGACCTTGTCTGGCTACATCTAAAACAAGAATCTATCCTAGTGCATGTTCCCATAAAATGAGACCATGTCTCGTGCATGTTCCTATACATATCCTGTGGACCTATGTAGCTACTATCTATGCATGTAAAGAGGCTACCTGGGCCTATAAAGTAGGCACCTGGGCTTGCAAGTTACTACTTAGCCCCTGTCTCCAACTAGTGCCTAGGCATTTGCCTACACCTGTGTTGTTGCAAGCTATCCCTATAAGGTAGCCACCTATTCTTGAGACCCTACTAGCTACCCCTATATCCCAACCACAACTCTATATAATTTGTCTCTCTACTATAGCAATGGGAAAATCAAGTTGTCTTGGCCTTGGCGGTGCTACTTATAGATAGGTTATCCACCACTTCCTATACATGGGAGTCATTCCCACATCATCAATCCACCTATCAACAACCTTATCCTCCTACCCTATGGGATTTCTAGGTGTGGTAGAGATAATGGTCTCTCCATGTCATCCCCTAGAGATACTATGGAAATGGTGGAGGCACATCCTACCAAAGGTAAACTGATGTGTGACTCGATCAACTAGAATCATCTCATGTTCCTTAGGTTTTCATCCATGTCTACATCAAAGTAGTTTTAATCCTTCCAAATCCTCTTTCATGCCCTCAATATGAAGGAGAATCAACATAAGGCCACTATAAAATATCTTTTCCTAATAAGCCCTATAATATGCACTTGTAGTATGTCACATTTCATAATGCATCATCCACCCTTTAATGTCCCCTATCGAAATCCACCTCTTATATCCTTCCTTGTAGAATCCTTGATACTATCCTATTGGGGAAGTCCCTATGGAGGTAGACACACTATGTGCTCATAAGCCCAATAATGAAGAAGATAGGTGCAACACACACCGAACCGCTGAATCCTTCGATATGCCCACAACTCCCTATAAAGTTTTACTAGATATGTTGGTGCCCATGTAAAAAAACTCGATCCTCAATCATATCCTCCAAAACTCCCATCAATTTTGGGGGAAATCTCTCACACTCTTAATCTTAGGAGAGCATAACATCCAATAGCCACCATCATCAACACTAATAATATGGTCTTCTGTGGGTATACAGTGTACTTATCCTCATAAATTATGTTAGCCTTGTGATAATACAAAGCTCTCATGCCATCTCTAAACACTATAACCATAATCTTGAATGTCACATCTAAAGAGATCTTATACAAAATCTCTCTAACAATAGTTATCCACAATATCATGTAGATGTGTTCTAGAGTGATCATCATCTCTCTTGTCGGTAGGTGGAATGTGTTGGTCATTGAATCCCATGTTTTGATGAGAGTGACCATCATGATGTTATTCCATACTATCCTTATATACTGCCTAACAACCCCCATACAAACATCCCTCATATGATCCACTCATCCTCTGTGATGTTGGGGCACTAAAAGAGGTAGTATTCTATCTATCCTCATCTACACCAAAAGAGGTGGTATCCTATCTCTCATGGTCAATTGTTATCTCACCTACATAACCACCATTCAAACATGTTAATCAATTGGCCCTTTCGATTATTTATTTTACCCTACCTAGCCCAATACCTACCTATGCCTTTCCTAGCCTCCCACCTTTTTCCAACTTGCTCACCTTATGTATATTCTATCTATCTTAAACATCTACACTTGTTCTGATTCAATCCTTTCCCCATAACCAATTTCACTAGTTTTCCTTATCTATCTTGTGCATATCCTACATGGTTAACCTATACCTTCAATATGACCCTACCAACCCTAACCCACCTATTCCACCCTAATTGACCCTAGCTCATCCATTCCTACCAAATGTCACCCTAACTCACCCATTTATACCTACATTAACTCCAACCCACCTATTCCATCCTAACTTACCCCTAACCCACCCATTCCTACCTACCTTCACCCTAACCCACCCATTTATACCTACATTAACTCAAACCCACCTATTACACTCTAACTTACTCCTAACCCACCCACTCCTACCTAACTTAACACTAAACCATCCTTATCTTATCTTTCCACCTTCCCAAATTCCCTTTTTCATACTTAGTCCCTTTTAATAGTGACTCACACTAGTCACCCCGATTGATATCGGTCCCCTTTGATCCCATCATGCCAACTAGCCTATCGTGGATGGCTAATACCCGATTTTCATCGTCACTAGTTTAGTTGTATGGCTGAAACCCCACATCCCAAAATTTTCAAATTTAATTAAAACACCCTAAAAACCCACCAAAAATACCCTAAATTACCTCTATGTTCATTTTCCCACCTAATTAACCTACATTTTCCCCTCCCCATCCTAATTTCACCCACTTTTAATGAAATTTCAAATCAAAATTCAAAAACAAAATTTTCCATTTTTCTACCTTCATTTTAACCAATATCAATAATGGAGCTTGCAGCCTACCTCTCCTTGGATCCCTCTCAGAGGTGGGATATCTAGACTCTATGTTTGATGTCCTCCTGCACCCTCTCTACTCTCTACCATGACTAAATTAAATGTTGAAAATTTATTCTTTTGTGCAAAAATGGGCAACTCAATTTTTTTTTTACGATGGAAGGCATTAATGAATGATACTAACTAAAAGGGGTACATATAGTTTTCATTGTGTTTTCATTTACGTGTGGATTTAAAAAAAATGTAGTTATGTGTGCTATTGTACATTATTGCAACACCTCATGTATGTTTCTATTCCATGTTCACCTTCATCAAAGTTTAACAAAATCTCTGAAGAACTAAAATACGACCTTAAGGAATGGAAAATGGATGCAAACCTGATGATGTTGGACTCAAAATACCAAACATAGTTGTTGGTTACATGTGGAGAGGTCATATTTAAGTTATAGGTATTTTTGATTTGATCATTTCCTATGATTAAGTGTTATTAAGCATGTTATTGACTTGTTTAATTCATTGTACCATCATTACATATCATAAAACTTGAAATTAAAAGGAATTACACAACTCATTTACAAATTCATGAGGAAATTTCAATGTTTCCCACACAAGATGTGGGATGTAACTTATTATTATTGAAATAAAAGATATATGTGCATAAATCTAAAAAGAGGAGTATAGAAGAAACCCATATTTGCCTTGGGTTTTCCTCTATTCTTCATTGCTCTACTTCCAAATCTCCTTCATCTTCTACATATTTCATTCCATCAATGTACCAACAAGAGAAAAAGAAAAGAATGTCAGTGAAAGAGCTTAGGGTTTAATTTGTACTCATGTACTATCTTATTTTAGGAAAATGAATCATTTGAGATCAAGAAGCATAAGGTACATCAACGTAAAGATGCAGAAATGAAAAGTATTATCTAGAAAAATCTCATGACATTCACATTAATAATGACATATAGAAAAAAGAAAAATAAAGTCACTATGGAACACAAGAGAGGCCAAAAAAACCTATTTTTTACTTTTAATAATTTTTCTAATTGCCTAGGTATAGGTAAAAAAAAAAGAAATACAAATTGTTATATTTTTAAGAACAAAAAACTACTTTCCAAGAGGTTAAAGATGATGAATACAAAAGGAAGTCATTGCATGATTTGAACATATACATATCAGAAACTACTACATTCTACAAATTAAATCAAATAATGCATTCATATCATAATGATCAAGTACAATTAAGGTCAAAGTATATTTTAAAGTGCAAGTTCATCTCGTTCACACTATACAAGCACAAAGCCAAGTATCAAAGTATAAAAATGCAAGCTAAGGAGGTATAAATGTACTAAAGGAAGAGTGACATTTTCAGCTTCGAAACAAATTAACAATGTAATAAAGTACATTCTCAAAATGGAACTTGGAACAAGGATTTATAGCTTTCCATATTTTTAAAGCATGATTTACAAAAGGAAATACAAGTATATACGAATGATTCACCAGAAATCAAAGAAAAGATTATAAATTTCACTTCAAAAGATTACTTAATTTGACAATATCAAAGTACATCTTCATCTTATAATCATGTTGAATACATACAAGTTGCAAATAAAGAGTTATTACAAATGTTACAACCATCAAGAAAAGTTCCAAATCATACTTGTATCAAGAAAGAGAGACCAAATGAAATGATCAATCATTCTTTTAAAATATTTCATTCATGATTGAATAATTAGTTTGTTTGAATGACTTAGAGTCTATCAAAATTGCAAAGATTAGAAGAAAATATTTGAGATTCACATCTTTTTGAATTTTATCAATTTTACAGTGCTAAGAAGAAGAAGACTACTTCAAATTGTTAGAATCAAAATTACATAAACAATTTACAGTTAAGGAGAAAATAAAGCTACATTTACAAGGTTTATTCATGGCACTTTACAAATGTTCAGAAGTGAATCTCATGCAGAAATAGAAAGCTACATTTAAAGTAAAGGAAATAGCCACAAAGGTTCATCTTGAACAAATCAAAAGATCACATGAAATTTCAAAGCACTAACTTTCATCTTTTAAATCATTCATGTAGATTTCAACTTCTTGCAAGCAAGTTGTTAAGATGATTGAATGTAGTTTGAAAATTTCAACACAAGTGTTCAAGGTTACTACAATTTGGCCAAATAAGTTACAGGGTTTTGAGTTCTTCAACAAGTGACTAGAGCGAAACTAATTCATGATGAAGAACTAAAATGCTCAACGCAACCATCTTGGTGAATGAAAAAATGAATTTTTCTCTAAATTACAAGTGACAACTATTGTTAGTGCAAATTCACAGCACCCCCAGATGAGTTATGGATCTACTTTTCTAAGGAAAACTCATCTGGTGTGAATGCACAACATTGAGTTTTCTCCAAGGTGTGGGACCTTGCAAGGTGAGAAAACTCTCTAGATTGAAGTTGGTTCTTACTCCTCTATTTAGGTGTATACATGCAATCTTTGCAAAGGTTCTGATTCAAAATTCTTACTCTAAAATTACCAAGGGGATAGGGTTGAGAGAAAACAAGGAAATGAAAACAAAACTAAGCAAAATAGAGAGGTGATACACCAAAGGAGTGCTGAACTCCTTGCTTTGCAAAAATAGACACAGATCATGAAGATACAACAACAAAACATGCACAAATTTTCCAAAATACAAAGAAATATCATAAGGAAACAAACCAATGCAAGAGAGGATTGGAAAATCAATCACAGAGCATGTATTGTTAGTTCCATAATTGATACAATACATTGTAGATAACAAAGAAGGAAAAATGTGTTACAATCTCCATGGGAGGTCTAAAACTCCTTCAAATCCACCTACTAAGGAGAAATGAAGAGCTTGCAGGAGCAAGAACATCCAACCCTTACAAAATGAGCCAAAACTGGCTTTTATCACAAAGTAGAATGAAGAAAAGTGAAAAAATGTGGGAAAATTTGATTTGCAACTCCAACCACCGACAAATCCTTCTAATTAGCCTACAAAAATGATGGGTTCCCATGGAAAATCCCATACTTGAAGTACATTGCTCTGTAGATCCAAAAAATGACCCATACTTCATTAAATTTGGTGGTTGGGAACCATTTCTACATTTTTTGCATGCCAGGGACGTTTCTCCATTTTTCTCCCACAAATCTCCATCAAAATACAAAATTGAACCCTCCATCGTGTAGATAATTTCACCATCTTTCCAATGACACCAAGAATGCAAAAATTCAGCTCTAGATCAAATGTTATTCCTCTCCTTTAGGGCAAAATTAGGACAAAAATGGATTGGTGGGCTGAAACTTTAAAATTTTCCTTTTTTGAATTTGGAAAAATTTCCCAAAACCCCATGCCCCACCATTGCTTTCCACATGGCACCTCCTCATTGGTTGATGGGATCATGGGCCCAAACCTGCCTTTTGCCCCTTTGATTTTCCATTGGGAAAATTTCCCAACTTTTCCCCGCGCTCCATTGTCCCGGTGACACGTGTCACCCTCTGATTGGCCACGGGCATGCGCCTTGAATTTTTATTTTGATGCCGCTGACCACTTTGGAAAAAATTCCCAATTCTCCCCATGCCCCGACCTCCACCGCCGACTAGACACGTGGTGGCCTCCTATTGGTCCACGGGCCTTCAGTAAAATTTTCTCCTTTGCGCCCCCACCGAGCCCTTTGGCAAATTTTCCAACTCACCTCCATTGTCCCGACCTCCGCTACGACCGACACGTGGTGGCCTCCTATTAGTCTGTGGGCCTTGAAAATTTATTTTCCTCCTCCATGGGATTTTGGGCCAAGATTTTCCTTTGCACCATTTTTGGAAAAATTTCAACTTACCCCCACCGGCCCGACCTCCGCCGCCACGTGGTGCTTCCTCATTCGGCATGGGCCTCAAGCCATTTCTTCTCATCTCATGCACGGGCCCATGGGAAAAATTTTCCTTTGCACCCCCACCGAGCCCTTTGGAAAATTTTCCTAACTTGCCTCTATCAGCTGCCCCAAACTCCGCTGCCACATGGCGCATTTCAATTGGCCATGGGCCTTCTCAAGGAAAATTTCCCTCAAAACTCTGTCGAGCCATAACTTGAGAAATACAAGGAGTTAGGAGGAAAATTTTACCTTTCTAGAAAGGTGAGAAAAAATCCTATCTGATGGGATCATTTCTAGAATCCTTTGAGTAGCTAAAGCATGACAAAAATTCATTTAGATGCCAGAAAAGGAGAAGAAGGAGGAGTTAGCCAAAAATAAGCATGGGGCTTATTTTGGATAACAAATTGGTGACTTGGAGGGGTCATCTGCCTGCAAGATGAATTATCAGTAGCCTTTGAAGCATCCATTGGGCATGGAGTCATGAGTTGTAGCTTGCAAACTGATCTAAACTTTGAAAACTTCCTCTCGAGTGACTTGAAACCCACCGAATTAGGAGTTGTTTTCACCAAAATGCCACCGAAATGGACTGCAAGAGAACTATGTACAAACTGAAAATCATACATGTTCCAAATGGAACATGCGAGTGTGCACAAGCACTTCTTCTTCTGAAAGAAAACCTACCTACTCTACTCTAACTAGAAGCAAAGGAGTGCTAAACAAACCCCGTAATCGTCAGTCCAAAATAACTTCCTTTCTTCAAAATTGGCAGCCATGCAAATGAATTGGAGCTGAGTATGGCTGCTATGATGAGTGGAAAATCAACAAGAATCTGGTCTTCTACCCAAATTAGTAAGGTGTCAACTGAAAACAAATCCAATACCTCTTTTAGTTGCTCTGCATTTGGATTGAAGAGGTATGACAACTGATCCTTGGAACTTTGCATATCATCCTCATGCTTAGAGGCAAGCATGACTGGTTGTGGCTTCTCCTTTGGCTCCAATGAAGCCAAATACCTGATTGGGCAAGGTTTGATCCATTTGATATGCCCATAACTCTGATTTTCCATTCCAAAAATGGAATCTTCTTGCAGACCTTCTTGAATGGATGGTGTGGAAGCAATGGTAGAACTTTTCTGCCCTTTCTCTTCCTCCAATGAAGAACATGGAAGATTTAAATCTTCCAATCTTGATTCCAAAGAGCTGCTATAAGATGCAGGTTGCTACAAATGAAAGTTCTCCTCCATGACAACAGGTTCTTGTGTTTGGAAGATGGATGATGAAGGAGAAGATGGTGTGATTTCAACCGGTTCTTCTTCATCAAAACAGTCCTCCAAATCAGACAGGTAAACTACCTCATTGTTGTCTTGCTGTAAATGTTCAACCTCTCCCATGGTGTTCTCTTGATCTACAACTTGATCACCATGGTTTCTTTCATCCTCCAACATTGAGTTTGAGAGATCAAACTCTTCTTCAGCACTAGAACTTGAGAGAGATGAAGTAGAAAGAAGAACTGAAGGTTCTTCTATAGCCTGCTTTGTGCTCAAAGCCTTTGGATCTGCACTTTTCTCCCCACAGCTGGAATGTGCTCCTCTTCTTTTGGATTTGGAGCAGCTTCTCCTTCCTCTACTATTTGAAGACAATCTTTCTCTTGATTGAACTCTTCCTCTAGCATGAACTTTGACAAATCAAACTCTTAAATCTACTACTCTAGAGGAAAACGTGGGGCTGCAAGATCTTTTTAGACATTTCCTCCTCCAAGGCTGATTGTTCAACTCCTATTGGATCAGCATTCTCTTTGGGCACTCAACTCATCACAAACAAGCTAATTGTTTTTCTTGTTTCACCGTTGTTATAAAATCAGCCTTGTTTTCCACTTGTTCTCCAACTCCAACCTCTTCTGTAGGCTTAACCAACAAGGGTATATTCTCAATTCCATAAATAAGATCCAAACTTACTGAGCTCTTTATCATTCCTTCTTTGCTTGGCTCTTTCTCTTGCTGTCCTTCATGACTGATTTTTGCAATTTCTTCTTCCCCATATGGAATTGGGAATGCAAGAGGAGGGGTGGGTTTTGGCTCAATTGATTTGGAAATTATTCTTGGTGGTGGAGGAGATGAAACCTCTTGTTTCTTTGGAGGAGAGGGTATTTCATTTAGTTCTTGTGGAGGGGATGACTGTTTGGAAGGGAAGAGGATAGAAGAATTGAGATGGGGTGGAAGACTAGGGAATGGAGAAATGGATTCAACACTTGGGGCAGCATTGACTGGATTTAGAATTTGGCATTCCAAATGAGATGGTGTTGCTTGAGGAATGGAAAGAGAAAAACCAGATGATGGTGTAGAACTTACCCATTGATAAGGTTGTTCAACACCAAGTTTATAGGCCTCTATCTCTCTTTGTCCATTGTGCAAGTTGGGGCAGCATCTCCATCATTGAGTCCAACTTCTCCTGAGGGCTGAAGTGTCTTGGAAAAGGGCCTCCACATGGACAAGGAGTCTTGCAACCAATATAAAATGCCTTCATTTGTGCTTGAGCCCTTGATTGCACCATGCCAACCTCCATTTTTTGGATTTTCTCCAACAAATCTACACTTTCTTCTTGACTGCCCTCATCATATGTGTATCCTTGTGCTTGATGTGCTTCATAGCCAAACTAATTTTGGCATTTCTCATATGGATATGCATACTGATTTTGAATTTGATCAAAATGTTGATCTGGAGGATTTGAAAAACATGTTGGAGGTGGAATGTATTATTGCCATTTTAAATGTGAATTCCATGATGGAAATGAATTCATGATTGTACAACTTCATGGAATGAAATAATATGGAAGAGATGGAAAGAAGAATGAATGGAAAATGAATGAAAATGAATGGAAAGAGGGTCTGCAACCTCGAGAATGAGTTATTTACCAGATGGAGTCGCCAGATTGTGCTTTTGAATATGACTCCAAAGGCTGAATCCTTAACAGGAACACACCAACCTGTCAAAAATAAGGTGGAAGACCTCTAATTTCCCACCCGGTGTGCTAAAAATGTTAGTGAAAATTCACAACACCCCTAGATGAGTTATGGATCTTCTTTTCTAAGGCAAACTCATCTGGTGTGAATGCACAACATTGAGTTTTCTCCAAGGTGTGGGACCTTGCAAGGTGAGAAAAATCTCCAAATTGAAGCTGGTTCTTACTCCTCTTTGTTTAGGTGTATACATGCAATCTTTGCAGAGGTTCTGATTCAAAATTCTTACTCTAAAATTACCAAGGGGACAGGGTTGAGAGAAAACAAGGAAATGAAAACAAAACTAAGAAAAATAGAGAGGTGATACACCAAAGGAGTGTTGAACTCCTTGCTTTGCAAAAATAGACACAGATCATGAAGATACAACAACAAAACATGCACAAATTTTCCAAAATACAAAGAAAGATCAGAAGGAAACAAACCAATGCAAGAGAGGATTGGAAAATCAATCACAGAGCATGTATTGTCAGTTCCAGAATTGATACAATACATTGCAGATAACAAAGAAGGAAAAAATGTGTTACAATCTCCATGGGAGGTCTGAAACTCCTTCAAATCCACCTACTAAGGAGAAATGAAGAGCTTGTAGGAGCAAGAACATCTAACCCTTACAAAATGAGCCAAAATTGGCTTTTATCACAAAGAAGAATGAAGAAAAGTGAAAAAACATGGGAAATTTTGATTTGCGCAACTCCAACCACCGACAAATCCTTCTAATTAGCTTATAAAAATGATGGGTTTTGTCATCACCAATCCGGCACTATGATAATTATTCACCGGGAACTCCTCATGCTATGATTATTTACTAATGCAAAACCTTTAGTTTGGTGGATGTAATATGGAAACACAACAACAAACATAACACAAGAATACCATAGACTATGATACAAAGGAATGATGACAAATATTAAATATAAGTGTAAATTATAATATCAACATGAAATTGTTACAATCTCACCCATGATAGACTTCAAGTGTTACTGACTTCACTTGCCTTCCGATAATAACTATGGGAGAAACTTCACAATTACACCTCTTAATGGATTCTTTAACACACCTTCAAAATGATGGCTTCCTTTACACACTTACTCATACAATATTTCTCACTACTTCCTTCTATGCTAAATGAGGGGGGTGGCCTCTTTATTTATAGGAATTCAGGATTATCCACCCTATCTCTAAGATAGGATAGGAAATATCTTCCGGCCAATCATATTCCATGCCTAAAATCTTGCCTTTACATGTAGGCTTATCTTCTAAGATAAGATAAACCTTATCATCTCACATGGGTTCCATCTTTTTAGACTTTTCCACAAATAAAATACACAAAATATTTATGACATCACTCTTTGTCCTTATTACAAATATAATATTTCTAATTCCTAATCATGTAGACCCTACTTCTCTACTTACCCAAACTTTGACATTTTAACATTACCGGACCACTTACGACAAATATTTACTTTTTTCAACATTTCTATTGTACTTTGACTATTAACGTATTTCTACATTATTAGCGGCACCATCTTGTGCCATTATTATCTTCTATTGGAGGCCACTACTAATTATACTTAACAACATCCTATTCCTAATACATACATTAATAAAATAGAAATTATGGAGGAAAATTTTAATGTCGACATTTTCTTCCTAACTTCTACTCCATTCCTGAGTATACTCTTATGGACATTCGACACTAGTGCCTAGAAAATATTTAACATGTCAAGGTTGACCCATTTTGTAATGGGAGTACCATCCAATTCATCCAATGATATGTACCATTTTTATTCACAGATTCTATTTTGTAGGTCCCCATCCATTTGGGAAGAAATTTGCGTTTCCTTCTTTTTTGTATCTCGAATCATATACTAGAACCAAATCATTCACATGAAATGGAGACCAATGGATCTTTTGATCAAAGTATTCCTTCTGCTTCATTTTCTTCTTATAGCTTGTATCCTTCACTATTTCCCTCATTTCCTCTATAAAATGAAGATGCACCCACATTTTTTTATCAATCACTTTCGTCCATCCTTTCCTTTTTCATAACTCTCACAATGGGAATATCAAACTCAATAGGAAGAACTGGATCAATGCCATAAGTCAACTGAAATGGGGAGTATCATGTTGCTAACTTTTATGTTTCCTATATGCCCACAATGTGGCATGAATCCTTGTATCCCACTTATGTACTGCAAGGCTACATCTTTTGCTAGAAATTGACACAACACAAAATTTGTTCGCTTCCACTGCTCATTTTTTCTTGGCTTGTATGTTGTTGCCTTCTGTTCTTAATAGAAAACATATTGACTAGGGTTTCTACCACTTCATTAATGAAGTGGCTTCCTTGATCTGTTACAATTTCTAATGGGCAACCAAATCTAGTGACAATGCGTTCATATATGAACCTTGCCACTTCATCCATAGAAGTTGTTTTCAATGGCCTAACTTCAACCCACTTGGTTAAATAATCTGTGGCAACTACAATATACTTATTTTGGCATGGGGTAGTTGGAAGTGGACCTAAATGTCTATTCCCCACTTTTCAAAGGTACCAAGTGGAAGAATAGGGTAGAATGGAGCTGATGAAGTCTTACGATTACCATCTGTTTGACAAATATCACATGTCTTACAATAACTATATCTCTAAACAGTGGGCCAGGTGATAACTCGCATCCAAGATCCTTCTTGTTGTAAGTTATCTAGAGAAATATCCTCCACATGTACAATTGTGGAATTCTTCTATCAGCTCCTTCCCTTGATCACATCCAACTACTCTCTTGTATTATCCATCGTGTCCTATTCAAAATAATACTCCATGCATTAATAGAATATGGACGATGACTTGAGTAATCTTTCTCTTAGTCTTTGCATTGGCACCATCAGAAACTTGAATTCATTCAAATAACTCCAAATATCTATGTATTCACTAAGGATTATGTCAAGGGATAACAATGTCGCATCCGGGAAATCATCATCATCACAAGATGATCCTAAACCATCATAGGCTAGAGAGAGTGCATCTGCATCGACATGCTTCTTTCCCGCCTATCTATAATATCAAATTCAAATTCTTGTAGCAAAATTATCCATCTTGCTATCCTCCATGATGGATTAGGCTTATTTACAATATATTTTAGAGCCCGATGATCTCACATAACTATAAATTTCTGCCATAGCAAGTAATTTCTAAACTTCTTTACAATAAAAATGATAGCTAGAGCCTCTTTTTCAGTTACACTATTATTTACCTCAGCACTGCTCATTTGTGTGCTCCCAAAGTAAACTAGATGATCATTCCCATTTTCATCTTTTTGGCTTAGAGTACTTCCTAGTGTTGCATCTGAGGCATCGATATACACAATGAATGACTTGCTCCAATCTGGATTCTTTAAAATAGGTGAAGACACTAGGGCTTCATTCAGTTGTTCAAAAGCTTCATGTGCCTTATTTCCTAGTTCATAAGTAACATCCTTCTTCAAGAACTGGGTTAGTGGTTGTGAAATCTTTGAGAAATTCTTGATGAACCTTCTATAGTAACCCACATGGCCTAAAAATGATCTCAACTTACTTCTATTCATTGAAATGGTAACTCTTTGATTTTTAAAACTTTATCGGATCAGATCAAACTAATACATCTTTGGATACAACATGCCCTAACAAAACACCTTTAGAACATCCAGAGACACTTTATAGGATTTACTGAGGCTTATTCTTTGTCTAACCTTTGAAATGTTGTCTCCATCTAGTGCAGGTGGTCCATCTTGCTCCCATAGATGCAAAAATCATCCATAAATACTCTGATGAAGTTCCCAATGTAGGGTTCAAACACCCTATTCATCAAGTGTTGGAACATTTCCGAGCATTACACAACCCAAAAGACATAACTCTATAAGTAAACATTCCCAAGGAGTGGTGAATTTGGTCTTCACTGATCTTTCTCTCGCTATACGAACTTGATTGTATTCACTATATCCATTAGCAAAACTATAAAGCACTCTGGCGGCCAGCTACTTCGGCCAAGATCTGATCTCGAGAATGGAAGAGGATAATGATCTTTCTTTTTTTCCTTATTGAGATTCCTATAATTAACACAAATGCATAGCTTCCCATTCTTTTTTATTGAAATCACAATGGGAGAAACCCATTCTAATTCTCCACAAAAATATGAATCCCGTATCAATCAACTTATCTATTTATTTTTTTATAGTCTTGGAAAAATTAGGATTCATTCTATATGGCATTTACTTTATGGGCTTAGCACTATCTATCAGCTCAATAAAATGTTCTACCCAACTTACTTGATGTAGTTCCTTGTAATCAAAAGTGAAATTGTGTATGTACGTTCAAAAGAGCCGGAGGTAGGATTCTTTCTCACTCTCCATCACGAAATCACCAATCTTTATTTTTGGAGATGATCATCAATTTCTTCTTTGGATAATTTTGTGGGGTCATGATTCGATGTGACTGGAAGGATATCCATGACCGAAACATCAACCTCACTTTCTTCATCTTTGGTGTCCACTCACCGGTACTAGAGTAACCAGAGGACATCCAATCATCGCTTTCATCACTTGAATCCACAGTGTTCTACCTTATGATACCGAGGGATCAAGTTTATCTTGACCCTCTCTCTACACGCCCAAGTGTCGTGAAGCCTTCATTCCAGTAGTTTCTTGCATGAACTCTCCTTAGTCATGCCCTTCCCAACAACATTGGGTACGCAATAGTACCATTTTTCATCACTTGAAAGTCTACCACACATACAACACCCATAATAGATATTTCCACATTTGAAATAACACCTTCTGGTTTAGTTTTTCCCTTATTTAATGACCTTAACATAAGTGTTGAGGGGTGATCAATTTTTAAACCCAACATATTCATTACAGACTCGATCATTACATTAATTGCAGCACCTCCATCAACTAAGACATCATAAATTGAAATACCATTACATAATACCTCAGCTTGTAGAGCATAGGGATCTGCGCTCCACCTCTAAAATAGGTACCTTAACCTTCTTACTTTGTCAAGCATTGTGTCCACTTCGCAGCTCCCGCCTCTTCTCGAAGACATAACCAGAGTTGACCATATGTAATATTTGTAGGCCTTTTATACGATCTTCTAAGATGGAGTATGGTCCTTGTCCCTATGAAATCAAAAATCCTACACACCCAACTTTCTTCTCCTATTTTTCTTATTGGTTTCTCCTTTCATCTTCTTAGGATCATTTTCATCTTGGTTATCTTTTTTTTTCTTTCTTTTTGTTACAAACACATCTACTTCATTATTTATGTTTTTATCTACTACATAAAAAGAATTCACATGTGTTTTTCCTTTATCATTATCTCTTGTACTGTGATGTAGAAGATCTATCCGACAATTATACTTATATTGACCCTTTTTATAACAACCATAACATACAACTTCAGAAATATTTCTTTTTGGACCTCTATCTCCTCCCTGAGAACTAAATTCCTTTCCTTGAAGAAGATTAATAGTTAACTGACCCATCTTTTTGAGCAGATCTTCATACTCAGTAGATGTACTAGGAAAAAGATTTGTGCTCACCGAGAGTGGTTGTGGATTCTAGACAAAAGGTGTTGGTGTAGGCTCTACTTTAGCAACAATTTCTTTGGGCTCCTCTTCCATGTTTTCTTCTTGCCTTCTTGCAATCTCCTTTGCTTGTTCAACAAGAGTTGGGTGGTCATACTTCACTCGTTGTCGATCTCTGGATTCATCTCAAGAATGAAGTACTTGCAAAGGAGATTATCCACGCCATTCATTATGCCATCCACTAATCCTTCCTTCTCGGATCTGGGCATCGAGCTTCCTCCTTAAATCTAGAACATGATCATAATAATCTCTTATCTTCTCCTTCTCTCCTTGGGCTAGCTTTGTGATCTCGATCATGGGATCTACATATTTTTGTTGTTCACCAAATTCTTCAAGAAAACTTTTAGTTAATAAATTCCATGAATTTCTCACATTATCACCTAGTGTTTCAAACCACCTAAAAGCTAAACCATCCAAAAAGGTAGGAAAAAATTCAGTCCATTGTTCCCTTCTTATGATGCCATTACAAATACAAGATCATTTAAACTCTTGAATGAAAGAGGAAGCATCTTCATTTGATTGGGCTGAAAAAATAGGAATCTTCTTCATTTTAAAAGTAACCACGTTGAAATACCAATTCACAAGTACAATTCAAAAATAATTGGATTCACAACAATAGAAAGTAATTTTACACCTTTCTACAAATAGAAATGACCATGGTAAACTATGGTAAAACTTGACTTACGGCGGTAAAAACTCGACTTTACCATGGTAAACACTATTCATGATAAAAATGAAGTTACTTTGGGTAAACACTATTCACAATAAAATATGAAGTTACTATGGTAAATACTATGCATGGTAAAAAGTAAATTTACTATGGTAAATACTATGCATTGTAAAAAGTGGCATTACCATGGTAACTACTAGTGCACAATAAAAACAAGGTTACCCTCCTATTGATTTATGACTAAGTGGGAATATCTCTCTAGAAAATCCACCAACGAGGAATGGTCCCAAAATGGAACCAAAATGTCATCACAATCCAAAGACTATGATAATTCTTCATGAACTCCTTGTGCTATGATTATTTACTAATGCACATCCTTTAGTTTGGTGGATGGAATTTGAAACACAACAACAAATATAACACAAGAATACCATAGACTATGATATGAAGGAATGATGAAAATCTAAAATATAAGTGTAAATTATAATATCAACATGAAATTGTTACAATCTCACCCATGATGTACTTTAAGTGTTACTGACTTCACTTGCCTTCCAAGAATAACTATGGGAGAAACGCCACAATTACACCTCTTAATGGCTTCTTTAACACACCTTCAAAATGATGGCTTCCTTTACACACTTACTCATACAATATTTCTCACTACTTCCTTCTATGCTAAATGAGGGGGGTGGCCTCTTTATTTATAGGAATTCAGGCTTATCCACCCTATCTCTAAGATAGGATAGAAAATATCTTCCGGTCAATCATATTTCATGCCTAAACTCTTGCCTTTACATGTAGGCTTATCTTATAAGATAAGATAAACCTTATCATCTCACATGGGTTCCACCTTTTTAGACTTTTCCACAAATAAAATACACAAAATATTTATGACATCACTCTTTGTCCTTATTACAAATATAATATTTCTAATTCCTAATCATGTAGAACCTACTTCTCTACTTACCCAAACTTTGACATTTTAACATTACCGAGACCACTTATGACAAATATTTATTTTTTTCAACATTCCTATTGTACTTTGACTAACGTGATTTACATTATTGGCAAAGCACCGTCGATCGTGGCGCCAAGTTATCTTCTATCGAGGCCACTACTAATTATACTTAACAACATCCTATTCCTATCACATACATTAATAAAATAGAAATTATGGAGGAAAAATTTAATGTCAACTGTTCCCATGGAAAATCCCATACTTCGAATTACATTGCTCTGCAGATCAAAAAAACGACCCATACTTCATTAAATTTAGTGGTTGGGAACCATTTCTGTGTTTCTTGCATGCCAAGGACGTTTCTCCATTTTTCTCCTGCAAATCTCCATCAAAATACAAAATTGAACCCTCCATCATGTAGATAATTTCATCATCTTTCCAATGACACCAAAAACACAAAAATCCGAGCTCTGATCAAAAGTTATGCCCCTCTGAAGATTTAGGGCAAAAATAGGGTAAAAATGGATTGGTGGGATGAAACTTTAAAATTTTCCCTTTTTTGAATTTGGGAAAATTTCCCCAAAAATCCTTGCGCCCCACCACTCCACTACCATGTGGCACCTCCTCATTGGTTGATGGGATCATGGGCCCAAACCTACCTTTCACCCCTTTGATTTTCCATTGGGAAAATTTCCCAACTTTTCCCCGCTCTGTTGTCCCAACGAAACGTGTCACCCTTGGTCCGATTGGTCGTGGGCATGCACCTTGAATTTTCTTTTGACGCCACTGACCACTTTGGCAAAAATTCCCAATTCTCCCCATGCCCCCAACCTCCACCGCCGACTAGACACGTGGCAGCCTCCTATTGGTCCACGGCCTTCGAGAAATTTTTTTCCTTTGTGCCCCCACCGAGCCCTTTGGAAAATTTTCCAACTCACCTCCGTTGTCCCAACCTCTGCTACGAATGGACATGTAGCGGCCTCCTATTGGTCTCATGGGCCTTGCAAATTTCTTTTCCTCCTCCACAGGATTTTGGGCCAAGATTTTCCTTTGCGCCATTTTTGGATTTTTTTCAACTTACCCCCGCCAGAATTCGACCTCCACCGCCACATGGTGCTTCTCATTCGGCGTGTGCCTCAAGCCATTTCTTCTCCTCCACGGGCCCGTGGGTAAAATGTTTCCTTTGTGCCCCATTGAGCCCTTTGAAAATTTTTCACAACTTGCCTCCAACCCCAAACTCCGCGTGGCGCATTTCAATTGGCCGCGGGCCTTCTTAGGAAAATTTCCCTCAAAAACTCCACCGAGCCATAACTTGAGAAATACAAGGAGTTAGGAGGAAAATTTTACCTTTCTGGAAAGGTGAGAAAAATCCTATCTAATGGGATCATTTCTAGAATCTTTTGAGTACTGAAGCATGCCAAAAATTTGTTTAGGTGTTAGCCAAAAATAAGCATGAAGAAGAGGAGTTAGCCAAAAATAAGCATGGGGCTTATTTTGGATAACAACTATCAAATACAAAATTAAAATTAAGGATGGAGAAGATTTCAAGAATGCATGCCATAGTTAAAGAAATGAATATGATGCGAGATGGTTTAGACCATTTCAAATTCAAATCTCTATAATATAAGACACCTGAATTGATATACAAAATTAGGGTTAGCTTCATACTCGAAGAATCCCTTTTGGAGTGCCTTTGTTTATCATCATCAAACATGGAGATTTCAACAAATTTTTAAAAATAAGTTTTAATCATATATGCATGAATCGTCTCTCAAAAAGTTAAATGAAAGTTTAAAATATATGAATACATCAACATGAATGAAAGGATCTTAAGCATGAAGGAAACAAGGTATAGAAAATGATATCAGCTTATCCAGTTTTAGAGCTTCAAGAGTAACAGACTGAGCTATACATTGTGACAACTTGGAGAAACTAAAGATATTATATTACAACAGTATAAAACCTTAATGAAAAAGTTGAATGTTTGTAGTTATAGAATATAAAAAATAATAGAGCCTTCATTTTAATATGACAACACTAAACTAGTTTGCAGAGAAAAGTTTTCATAGGATGCATTAGGAATAATGAAACAAATCAAAGATGCTACAACCAAAGCACCATTTAATTGAAAGAAGACAATCAGGAAATGTAAAGTTACAGCTTAGATCAAAGATCACAGTCCTCAACCGCAAATGAAAATTTGAATAAATACTTCAACTATCATAAAAGAATGAGGCATAGAAATCAAGGACCTTCAATTTACTATAGGAAAAATATTTAGAGTTGTAGTCAAATCAAAGCATCAACTATTTCAAAATGATAAGATCTTTTAAGAAGTAATTTTCAGACAATAAATTTTAGTAGCAAAAGAAATATGTCTTGTCTCTATATTCATTGGAAAGTACAATTACGGATCGGAAGGTATAGTAAGCTATAAAAAAGGAACATCTTAGGCACATTATAGATTCACTTCATTATTAAGTACAAAAATAAAATTGAGGTACAACTTCTAGGAGTTTTGTCCTTGCACATTACATTCTATACTTAAGATTAAGAGAGCTTTAGTACAATTTTGAGTTAAATCAAAAGGCATCATCAAAAGCATGCTACAAATATTAAGTAAAGGATATATTTTCAAAAAATAGACCAATGTTGAGTTCTTTTGAGACATAAAAAGCTCTAATAATGAGCAAGTTACACTAGTGCATTTTTTACCCATCCAAGATAGAGTGTTAAAACTACATTTCAGCTTCATAAGACCATTTCGGTTTCTGAGTAAACACACAAAATATTTCCATTTTGAAACTTTGAAGAAAGAGGAAACACTACTTTTTGAGATTGCTTCTGTGAAACACATTCCAACTCATTCCAACTTGAAATAGGATTCAAAGCTATAGGTATTGTTTTCAAGATCAATTTACAGATACTTCATACAAACTACCACATTTCAAGAACTTATTCAAATTTATGGAGAGGGGGAAAAATGCAAGCATAGATTTTAAAAGCAGATATACTTCAAAAAGTAAAATCAAACAAGACAATTTGCAAACCAAAGTTACATAATCATTCTTCTTTTAGAGATTATATCAAAAGCCTCATACAAATAACCCAGAAGCTATCTCTAAAGAAATAATGGCCCTAAGTTCAAAAAACACAAGACCCAGGTGTAAAAAAGCTTCAAGTAAGAGATTAAATATAGGCCAAGTTTCAAAGAAGATATTACGTCGACAAAATCTAGTCACCCATTAAATAAAGGTTTCTAACTAGAACAATCAGGGATAAAAGACTCAAGTAAGGTTACAATGCTTTCTTTTAAAACTAGTTAAAATAAATAACAATGGTGATGGCCTCCATTATGATTGTAAGTTTTGTAGAGATAGTTGAAAATAAATAAGAAGTCACAAGTTTGAGATCGATAGAAGAAACCCTCAAAATATCACAAATGATGACCAAATTTGAAGAGCCTAGAACGAGTTTCGAACTTGAGAACCAAGAAAACACATGAATAATGCAAAACAAAGTATCAATGTATTTAAGAGTAAAGAATACAAAAAAAATTACCTTGCTCGAACATCAAGGACTCACCATCTTTATTTAATGAAGACTTTAAAATATGAGAAGAAATAGCTCAACCCAAAGCATTAATAGAGACCAAATTGCCATGGCAGAGAGAAGCAAAAGAAATGGCCACAAATCATCTTCAAAAGGAGTTATAAATAGAATCAAAACTCTAATAATGGAAGACATCTCCAAAATATCCCTCGAAGCTCAAACAGATAAAAATGGAAGAAAATATGAAAATTCTCCAAGGCACATAGTCTCATAGGCTTCGGAACACAAGAAATCAAGCTCAAAATGAATGAGTAATGGTGGTCTAAAGAAATTTTGGAATGGTTTCTTTGCTTGAAACAAGAAAATGGAAATGAAATATCATAAGCTCGATGGGATTTTTTTCAAAACCTAACTCCTTCGAGTTAGAGGTGAGTTAAAAATCGATGGATGAGATCTCATAGTATAGAGATCAACATTTCAAAATCATAACTCTCAGCCATCCACCATATTCACCGTAGCTCAGAGAATCCACGATCAAGATCAAACAAGTACTAAGATCAACGGTTTATATCAAAACACTAAAATCAATGTAACCCCACGAACCCTAACTCACCCGAGTTATAAATAAACAAGCCATATTTGTAGGGAAAGAGGTGGAAGGCTCATATTTAATCAGCAATTAAATGCCATCATAGACTCGCTCAATGGTTAAGATGAAGAGGTACAAAGATCAAGATCCATGATTATATTGTCCTTTTCAATGTAAACCAGAGTTAAGCAAAGCCATCGACATAATAAATTAAGAATCGGGTCATCATATGGACGGGGACCAAGTCTTAAATTATCATCATTTATTTTGACCTTAGAATAAGACTTTAGTCTATGAAATGATAAAACAAAAAGTGACAAATCATTCAACCAAGGATCATTTCCTAGACCTTAGACTAAGGTTTGATTAGTATATATTCATGGTGAGTTAAAAGGGACTCAAGACTTATGTTAATCAAATGAAAGGAACATCAATTATTTTTTAATCATAGAATATTCCATCAACGGGGGCCATTGATTACATGATGTCTCAAAATAATAAAAAGGTGATCAATTTGATTAGAATAACGGTATACGCTAAGGTCAAAAAGTAAATGATTTATATGTTATGGTCAAGATTTTTTTTTCTTACCTTAACTTTTGCAAAGAATACCTTAAATTTTACAAAGACAACTTTTTGTCAAGTATGTGTATTTCATAGGAAGACAAAGAATACATACATAAAGGGTCAACATCAGAGACAACATGATTAAAGTGGAGTATTATTACCTTATTTTTCACAAAATAAGGTATTTTTATTTTTGTATAGGTGCTCATAGTGGTCCCCACAGTCGGGTGAATATATTTTGCTAAGTATGAAGGAAAAGGGAATTATTTTATTTACACATAGGTTAATTTTTATGCCATCACTAGAAGAAGAAACTAAGAAGAAGATAAAAATATCCTTGGAAGTGGGTGAATATTCAAGTGTCACATCATGATTAAGTATGATTATTTAATCAACAACAAGAAGACCAAGTTGCATGCACATTGGAGGAAAATTTCAGACCAAGAAAGATCTATTGTTAGCTGAAATTATTGACCCAATTTTATTCATTTGTATTAAAAATAGAGAATTCAATTGTACTTTGACTAAAGTGTAATTTTTGAAGTAAGGCTATTTTTTCCTCATTGTAAAAGCATGGTTATTTTTATTCCTTTATTTATTAATGATAAAGGCTAAAATTAACATATGGGAGAGTATAGATTGTATCCTATTTTTACGAGGGGTTGGGTGAATATTTTTGCTATATATTGTGTGTATTGACTATGCACAAATGAGGACTTTTAGGATGTAGGAGTGCCAAGAAAATTTTTGCTAGTTTTTCCTTGAATGAGAACTAGTTATTTCCTTTCCAATTATTTGAAGTGGTGTGTATTTTTTATAAGATCTTCTGAATGTTATTCCCTTATTTAATTATCTTACCTTACTGTAAATCGATGTTTTCTATACAATCTTAGTGTGCATGTTAGTTACTTATGTTATAGTTCTTTATTCCTTCAACACACAAGTTTTTTCCTTAGGATCAAACTAAAAACCCATTGGTTCATGCATCTATAATTGTTTTCAATTTTATTGTGCATGTACTCAGTCAAAGCCCTCAATTATTTTGGTGTATCACCCCATTTCAATTTCATTTATAACCATCTTATTTACCATTAAAACTCCAAAAACCCCAAAAAATAGTGTAGGATACATCAATAAGGAACGAGCCTTGATACGAGACTCACCTCAACAATAGGTATACCCATAGACCGAGGTGTTTCCATTATATCTACAAAAGTGAGGGAATAAAAATATTAGAACTCGATTGTTATCCCTCAACCAGGGTGCACTTTTGAGAGATAACAATTTTTGGCACACCCGTTGGGACATGAATTTGATTGAAATCCAATTTTCATCAAATTATAACATATTTAAAACAAACAAAACAACACTTTTAGAAGGAAAAAGATGCAAATATTCATCGAAATCAAAATAAAATTATTTGGCGACTCCGTAATGCTGATTTTAGACCAATTTTGTAGCATGTTCCATGCCTAAGGTGACTACAAGATATATGGTAAGAGTACATCCTCATAGCTTTATTTATTTTCCTTTCAATTCAGTTTGAATAAGAATAGTTGGCAATACCTTACCCTATAAAAGGCCTAGTTTTGGAAACCCTCCTCTTGTTGCTTCACCATGTATTAATCTTGTTGTTCAAATCCCATTTATTCCAATGGCTCAACCATAACCACCCATGAATTTTGTACCTTTTACTAATGACATCCCTTTGATTATTCTTGTTTATCATGATATACATGTTTCTTCCTTAAAATGTTTACCCTCATTTACTAGTGAAAATCATATTACCTCTACTGAGCATATTAAATACATTAGAGTCCTTTTTTCAGTTCATAATATTACTCATGAATATGTAGCTGTAAGAATTTTAGCTACATAATTTAAAGGAAAAACATTGCAATGGTGTCAAACATTAGAAGTAGGGACAATAACAACTTGAGATGAATTGGGAAATCAGTTACTTAAGTAGTTTCAAGACAATTTTGACCATTTATCTCTCATAGAGCAGTTGTCCACAGTCATAAGATCTCCCCATGAATTTATGGCTAGTTTTAATATCAAATTTGTTAAAACTTTGGAGAGAATTCCAGTAAGTGTTAAGCCTCAAGCTAATCATGCATTTTTATACTATCTTAGAGCTTTAAATAGTGATATTGCAGCCATGATATAGTCCATGGGAGGAACTACACTTCCAGTAGCTTATGATATTACTACGAGAGCAAAAATAACTTTATTTAAGATGTAAAATTAGCTCTTAGGCCCTCAATAAGGGTTCATTTTAAGAGACCTCCTGAAATTGGAGGTGGAGAATACCTAGCGAATATCCCTGAACTGCTTTCATGGGAAGGCAAATTTTTTTTAAATTGTATGAAAAAATTCACCGATTATCAAGCACCGCGATAGAAGGCTCGCGATGATGCGTGACGGGAGATTTTGCCTGTCATGCTCTAGAAAAATGTATGACGCTGTCAAAAGACCTTAGTGACGCTCAACGCTTTGACGCATCAATGCAAACCTATCGACGCGTTGGCCTTATGGATGCTAGCACCTAAGGCCTCGTTGACGGTGTCACCATTTTTATACGACAACAAATATCCCGTCAGCATGCAACCTCCGCCTCCTCTTGCTCATCGAAAAAACTCCATGTCACTCATCAACAAAATCTTTGTTATGCGTCTACTATGCGTCAATATCTATAGTATCTCCTTATCTCGCAAACCCTCCTTGTCACATGTCAATAACTTACCCCCTTGTCGCACGCCTATAATACAGGATATATCATATTGTTGAAATGTTAAGTAGAAGTGTTCTACCCGCGAATAATCTAGGTTTATATAGGGGATATTTTTCAAGGGTAGGCGGCGATTCCTAAAAAAAAAAATAAGTGTAATTTTTAGGCGAAGCTCACCGCCCATGCCAAAAAATCGCCTTTTCAAAATTTTCAAAAATGGAATATTCACCATATTACGAATATTCGCCACTAAAATTTTCCCCTGCCTCAATGCCTATTATGGCATATTTGGCACCTATCCCGTAGCCTATTACCATAATAGAGACTATCATTACAAAACCTCAAGATGACATATTTAAGGCCTTGCAAACCATGGGAAACAAGTTAACATCAATTGAAAATAAGTTAGCACAACCTAGCAAGCCTTATCAAAATATTTATTAGCAAAATCAGCATAATAGGTAGTCATACCCACAAAATCAGAATTATAGGCATTCTTACCAGCAAAGGAAATTTGATCCTAAGGATGTTATTTCATCTAGTGCTCTTGTACCAGTCAATATAGCTTCAGAAGAGTGGTGTACACCTTGCAATCAACCTCATTCACCTTCTAACTGCCCAAATGCATTCTTGAATTTGAGCCTTGTTACACAACCTCAATCTGAATCATTGTACATGGCTCAAATGGAGGGTGGGAAACAAGAAAATTAGAGTCGAAAAACACCGGAATTGAATTTAGTAAGATTTGGTGAGGATGATTTTATTTTTGTTACAACTAGGTCTTAAAAAATGCTCAAAATGAAGAAAAATAACAAGAAAAACATATTTTATCTACAGTTACCGATAAAACAACAAGTGCAGGTCCAAAAATAGCAAACAATCCTATCATTCCTTCAAAAACAGCAAGCAATTCAGCTCCTAAAGAGAAGTAAAAATAGTTGCATCCTTATCCTAGGAGATTGTTCATAGCTCGTATTTCAAAAGTTGCTGAAGTAGAGTCATTTTTTTCTAAAGCTTATGCTAAAACTATAGAATTTGTTTCTAAAATTGTTGCTTCTTTTAATGTTTTTGAGGTTATGAAAAAATAGAATATTAGTTTTTTATTATGGGATGGTTTACTTTCTCAAGAGCTTGTTAAGTTGCAGATTTAATCAAAACCAGTAGAGAAAGAAGCTCAAAAAACTAATATGGTCCTTGGTACAGTTGATCAAGACCATGTGAAATATGTTATATGGATGGTACAAAAGGTTCTCAATGCTCATGATATTAAAAATCCACCTCCTTTCTATCTTTCTCTTATTATTGGAGATCATCTAGTTCATAACTACATTGTTGACAGTGGTGTAAGTAATACAGTCATACCTAAAGGAATTATAGAAACATTAGGTCTATAGTATGAACCTACGAAAAAAAAGTGTGCTATGGCTAGACAAACAACAACTAACATAGTTGGTATCATCAAAATTTTTAGAGGTAACATTACATGCTTTTCCCAATGTTTCTATTCTTCAAGATGTAACTATTGTAGATCTACCTCCCTACTTTGCCTTATGTTTATCAAGAGATTTTATAGCAAAGATAGGTGGTTATCTTTCTTCGATTGGTCATTTTTGTTCTTCACTATGAGGTATGGAACTAAAGTTATAGTTAATTCAGAGCCTTTGGCTAGATTTCATATTGAACCTCATGCTTCAAATGTTGTAGCAAATTATGCAGCCATAGATCAGATTAATTTTGATGTCACAACACATGTTTTTGCATTATATGGTGTTTCTAACTTGTTTATGGATAAAAAAATCAATAAGAACATGCTTATGATCCTTTCAAGGAAGTAGAAGAAGGTTTGTTTGGTGTTTATTGTTTGTATAAAGAAAATTCACCTATTCCCTTGTTGTCCAAAATAGAAAATACAACAAAAGGCTTATGGAAGCTTCATTTCATGAGAAAAGAACAAAAAGGACAAGGTGTAAGTTTTATGCTCACTTCCCCTTCAAATGAGAGGTATTTTTCAGCTCTAAGTCTATAATTTTCATGTACTTGTAACGTAGTTGAATATGAAACATTAATTCATGGCCTACAATGGGCCAAAAAAGAGGAATCAATATGTTACAAGTTTATGTGATTATCATCTAGTTTTAAATGGAAGTAAAAATTTAATATTTGTAAGAACTCATTTTTGAAATCTTACAAACATAGAGTTTCGATTTTATGCATGATTTTTAAGCTATTAACATATAATGAGTCCCAAGAGCTGAAAATAAATGTCCATACGAGATAGACTGTAACAATTGTAGCTAGCTTTGATTTTCTAGAACGATGAAAATGGAAAAATATAGCCACATATAAAGCTAATTATCAGACTTTCAATGTCTAATAATGAAGAAAAATGGTAATTTTTCAAAGATGATGAACAAATCAAATATTTCTATAGGAAGAAGCTAAATTTTTGCAATTAATCAAGAGAAATTACAACATTTATATGGTAACAATATTTTTCAATTAAATACCAATAAGTTTCCTCAATGGTTGGTCACATTTAGAGGATATTTTTAGTTCAGATGATCAGCTTAGAAAATACAAGGAAAGATCTCAACACATGCTGATAATTACGAAGAGATCTTAGTTGATGATGAAAATAAATTATTCATTAGAAAGGTATGTTCCTTAGCTAAAAAAACAATATTTTATCAATTTATGCAAAAAATTCAAAGATGTTTTCGCTTGGAAATACCAAGATTTGAGAAGGATTTTATCCTAGTTTAGCTCAGCATACCATAGAATTGTAACCAAATTCAAAACTAGTTAGGCAAAAGCAAAAGCCTATAAATCCCAAGATTGAGCCATTAATGAGAAAAGAGTTGTCTAAGTTAATTGAATCAGGTATTATTTTTTTAGTTAAGCATTCAAGTTAGGTACCCAATCTTATGCCTATTCAGAAAAAGAATGGTGAAATCCATTGTGTATGGATTTTAGAGATCTTAATAAAGCTTCATTAAAAGATCATTATCCGTTGCCCAATATGGATCAAATTTTAAGAACGGTTTCGGGCTCGATAGGTTGTCCCTGTTGATGGGTACATTGGATATAGTCAAATTCTTATTCGTGAAGAAGATAGATACAAAACAAACTTCACCACAAAGTGGGGGACTTATGCTTATAAAATAATGCCTTTTGGACTTTCTAATGCTACTGTAACATTTCAACATGAAATAGATATGGATTTTCATATCCTTATGAACAAATTAATTTTTTTATTTAGATGATGTTACTATATTTTCAAATAATCTTGATGATCATCTTATGCATTTAAGACATACTTTTCATCTTTGCAGGTAGTTTGGAATATCATTGAATGCTAAAAACTATATCTTTTTAGTCCATGAAGGTGAATTTCTTAGACATATTATTTCTAGGAAAGTTTTAGGTATTGATCCTTTCAAAATTAAAGTAATTTCACAGTTGTCCTTGCCTCATCATAAGATGGAATTACAAATTTTTCTGGGAAAATAAATTTTTTTAGAAGATTTGTTCCATAATTTTACAACATTGGTTAAGCCACTAACAATTATGTTAAAGAAAGATAAAACTTTCTCTTGGACAAAAAGGAAGAAAAGGATTTGAGGCTATTAAAATAGTTATTTCACAAGATCCTACTTTTAAAAATCCTAATTTTGATAAATATTTCACAATGTATGCACTTACAGGAGTTGAAACTATTTCAGCCATATTAACTCAAGTTAATGATGAGAATATAGAACAACCCATTGTTTTCTTTCAGAAAAATTTACATGACTACAAGACAAGGTACACTTTTCTTGAAAAAAAGTACTTGCTATAGTTAGAGGACTAAAAAATTTCAAGTACATGCTTTCCAATAACAAGATTCATGTTTTAGTCTCTCATCCAAGTGTTAAAGTGTTCTTGTTGAACAAGGAACTGAATGAGAAGTGAGAAAGTTAGATTAAAAAGTTTATGGAGTATGATGTTGACATCCATGTTGCAAAAATAGTATGAGGAAAAGGATTATGTGAACATTTGATTGTTGATATGGAAAAACAATAGTGCAGACTCATTACAAACATTTTAGCATGTCACACGATTTCATCAATGAACCTCGAAATTTTATTACAATTTTAAAATCAATAACCAAAACTCAATCCAGATACTCTAAGATCAAGTTTGATGATAGATTTGATCAATTATATGGTACTTATCCGAAAGGTATGGAAAAAAATAAATGAAGATATTTCAGATTACAAGCCATACCTTATGTTTTTATTGATGGTGTGTTGTTAAAATAGGATAAATGGAGTTTTGTTGCGATGTGTTAATTATGATAGAGTGCAGCAATTACTATCTGAGTTTCATGAAGGACCCATAGGAGGTCACTTCTCATCATGTACTATATCTCTTAAGATCATGAAAGTTGGTTACTATTGGCCCAACATATTCAAGGATTATTTCAATGGATTAAAAATGTAAGAAGTGTGAATTCTTTATTGGAAAATAAATATTAGCTTTATTTCCCTTACATCCTATTTCAAGTGCATCAACCATTCATGTAGTGGGGTCTTGACTTCATTGGCATGATAAATCCACCTTCTTCATAAGGACACAAGTGGATCTTGAATGCCACAGGTTATTTCACACATTGACTGAAGTAATAGCCTTGAAAGAAGCTAACAAGACTTCAATCTTATCATTTTACAAAGGTATAGTTTATAGATTTGGTGTTCTAGTAATAATCATTTCAGATAATGCCTTATCTTCCTTGGTGCAAAAGGTGACAAATTGGACTATGAATCATTGTATTTTTCTAATTACTTCATCTAATTATTACCCACAAAGTAATGGATTAGCTGAAAGTACTAATAAAAATCTGCTCAAGATTATCAGAAGAACACTCAAGGACAAACAAAGAGCTTGGTATTTGATGTTGAATTCAACTTTTGGATGATAGAGTGAATCCTAAGAGATCAGTTGGTAATTCACCGAATAAGCTTGTTTATGGACGTGAGGCAAGAATGCCTATTTCAGTTGAGCTACCAGCATAGAATTTACTACATCAAATGAAATTTATTGAGGATGAACCAATGTAGGTTCCTTATGTAGAACATATGGAACTACAAGAGCTAAGAGATCAAGCTCACATGAACATGGAAAATAATCATAAATAAATCAAGAGAACGTTTGATAAAAATTCTAAGTTCAAGGTCTTCAATGAAGAAGACATTGTGCTGAAATGGGATGTTAATCGTGCAAACCTAGGAAACCACACAAAGTTTGATAAAATTTGGAGTGGTCCTTATATGATTTCAGTTTGTAAAGAGAAAAATTCATTTCATCTTTCAAGGATGAATGGAGAGGAACTTCCAATTCTTGTCAATGGTATGTTTCTCAAACATTGTTATTTAGGATCTTATAGTGTTGGTTAGAGTAGGATTTTCCTTTCAATAAATGTAGTTCCTGCACATTGCAATGTTTTTCCAATTCAATAAGTGCATTTATGCACATGATTTGGTCTACCATATCTTTCCCAACTTTAGTTTTTTTTTTTTAGAAAGGTTATTTTTTCAAAAAAGAACAAATTTTAGTTATATGATTTAACTCCATGCCCAATGGACTAGAGCAAGACATTGGTCTACAAGCTAGCATGCATATTTCCCCACATGATCGCCAAAATGTTGACAATTTTTGCATTTGAGAAAAAATGGGCAACTCAAACCTTTTTTTTCGATGGAAGGAATTGATGAATGAACCTAATTAAAGGGGGTACATACATTTTTCATTGTGTTTTCAGTTGTAGTAAGTGGATCAACAAAGAAAAATGTAGCTATGTGTGTTATTGCAAGAATGCAACACCTCACGTATGTTGTTATTCCATGTTCACCTTCATCAAATTTGCACAAAAGTTCCAAAGAACTAAAGTACAACCTTGAGGAATGAAGAAATGGTTGCAAAAATGAGGAGTTAGACTCAAAAATAGAAAACATAGTTGTTGTTTGCATGGTTGAGAGGTCATTTTTAAGTTATAGGTATTTTAAATTCTATCATTTCCTATGATTAAGTGTTATTAAGCATGTTATTGAGTTTTTTAATTCATTTTACCATCATTACATATCATAAAAGGTGAAAGTAAAAGGAAGTACACAACTCATTTACAAAAATAATATCATTTATTCATGAGGAAATTACAATGTTTCCCACACAATCTGTGGGATGTAACTTATGATTATTGAAATAAAAGATACATGTGCATAACACTAAAAACAAAGTAGCATAGAAGAAACCCATCATTGCCTTGGGTTTTCCTTTATTCTTCATTGCTCTCCTGCTCCATATCCTTCATCTTAATCTTCTGCATCTTTCACCATCAATGTACCTCAATAGAGAAAAAGAAAATAATGTCATTCAAAGATCTCAGGGTTTAATCTGTACTCATGTACTATCTAATTTCAAGGAAATGAATCATTTGAGATCAAGAAGCATAAGGTACATCAAAGTAATAGATACAAAAATGAAAATTACTATCTAGCAGAATCTCATGGCATTCACAGAAATAATGACAGATAAAAAAGAAAGAAAAAGAAAGTCACTATGGAACATAAGAGAGGAAAAATCCTATTGTTTTCTAACTAGTTTGTCTAATTGTGTAGGTACACATAAAAACAAAGAAAGAAATACCAACTGTTATATTTTTAAGAACAAAAAACTACTTTCCAAGAAGTTAAAGATTGATGAATACAAAAGGCAGTCATTACATACTTTGAACATATATAGATTAGAAAGTACCACATTCTGCAAGTTAAATCAAAGTAATGAATTCATCTCATAATGATCAAGTACAATTAAGGTCAAAGTCTAGTTTAAGGTGAAAGTACATCTTGTTCACACTATACAAGCACAAAGCTAAGGAGGTACAAATGCACTAAAGGAAGAGTGAAATTTTAAACTTGGAAATAGCTTAACATTGCAACAAAGTACAGTTTCAAAATGCAAATTTTAACAAGCAATTGCAACTTTCCAAATATTAAGAGAATGATTTGCAAAAGGAAATACATGTATCAGAATGATTCACCAAAAATTAAAGGAAATAATTGTTTCACTTCAAAAGATTACTTCATTTGATAATATAAAAGTACATCTTCATCTTACAATCATGTTCAAGACCTACAAGTTGCAAAACAGGAGCTATTACAAATGCTATATCCATCAAGAAGAGTTATAAATAATACTTGTACCAAGAAAGAGATACCAAATGAAATGATCAATCATTATTTTAAAAAATGCATTCATGATTGAAGAATCAATTTGTTTGAATGACTAAGAGTCTATCAAAATTGCAAAGATCAAAAGAAAAGCTTTGGGATTCACATCTTTTGAGATTTGATGAATTTTATAGGCTAAGAACAAGAAGACTACTTCAAATTTCTAGTATCAAAATTACAAAAGTAGTTTCTAGTTAAGGAGAGAACCAAAGCTACAACTGCAAGGTTTATTCATGGCACTTTATAAATGTTTAGAAGTGAATATCATGTAGAAATAGAAAGCTATAGCTGAAGTAAAGGAACTAGCCACAAAGTTTCATCTTGAAAAAATAAAAAGATCACATGAAAGTTCAGAGCACTATCTTTCATATTTCAAATCATTCATGCATATTGCAACTTCTTGCAAGCAAGTTATTAACATGATTGAATGTCATTTGAAAATTTCAATACAAGTGTTCAAGGTTACTGCCATTCAAACAAGGAAGTTATAGGTTTTGAGTGCTTCATCAAGTGACTAGAGAAGAAGATAATTCATGATGAAGAACTAAAATACACAATGTAACCATCTTGGTGAATGAACAATTGAATTTTTTCTCTAAATTGTAAGTGATAACTATCAAATATAAAATACAACTTAAGGATGGAGAATATTTCAAGCATGCATGCCACAATTACTCATAAAGAAATAAAATCAAAATGGATATGATGAAGATTGTTCAAACTATTTCAAATTCAAAGCTCTGTAATATAAGATAGGTGAAGTGATATACAAACTCAGGTATAGCTTCATACTGAAGAATACCTTTTCGAGTGCCTTTTGTTTTTCATCATCAAACATGGAGAGTTCAACAATTTTTACAAATAAGTTTTACATCATATATGGATGAATTTATCTCTCAAAAAATTTAAATGCAAGTTTCAAATATATGAATACATTAGCATGAATGAAAGGATATTAAGCATGAAAGAAACAAGGTATAGACAATGATATCAGTTATCCAGTTAGAGAGCTTCAAGAGTACCAGACTAAATCATACATTGGGACAACTTTGAGAAAAGAAAGAGATTATATTGAAACAATATCAAACCTTAATGAGAAAGTTAAATGTTTGCAGTTATAGAACACAAACAACAATAAAGCCTTCATTTCAATATGAAAACACTAAACCAGTTTGTTGAGTAAATTTTTCAAAGGATGCATGAGGAATAATGAAACAAATCAAAGGTGCTATAATCAAAGCACCATGTCATTGAAAGAAGACAATTAGGAAATGTAAAGTTACAACTTAGCTTAAAGATCATAGTCCTCAACAACAATTGCAAAGTTGAATAAATACTTCAACTATCATCAAATAATGAGACTTAGAAATCAAGGACCTTTAGTTTGTTACAAAGACAAATCTTTACAATTGTAGTCAAATCAAAGCATCAAATGTTTCAAAATGACAAGATATTTTAATAAGTGATTTTCATACGATAAAGTTCAAGAAAAAAGAAACATTTGTTGTCTCTATATTCAGTTGGAAAGTACAAATACAAATTGCAAGTTATAGTAAGATATAATAAAATAAACATCTTAGGCACAGTACAAATTCACTTCAAGATCAAGTAAAATAAATCAAATTGAGGTAAAACTTTGAGGATGTTTGTCCCTTGCACCTTTATAGTATATATTTAATACTAAGAGAGCTTCATTACAACTTAGAGTTAAATCAGGGCATCATCAAAATCATGCTATAGATACCAAGTAAAGGATACATTTTCAGAAAAAAGAGACCAATGCAGATTTTTTTTAGACATACAAAGCTCGAGAATGAGCAAGTTACACTCATGCATTTCTTTACCCATCCAAAATAGAGTGTTAATTCAAAACTATAGGCTACAAATTCATAAGACCATTTCAATTTCTCGAGTAAACATGAAAAATCTTTCCATTTTGAAACTTTTAAGAAAGAGGAAACACTACTTTCTAGAGATTACTTTTGTGAAACACATTCCAACTCATTCCAACTTGTAATAGGATTCAAAGCTACAGATATTGTTTTCAAGATCAATTTATAGATACTTAATATAAAATTCCACATTTCAAGAACTTATGTAGATTTATGAGAGGGGGAAATGAAAGCATAGATTTTGAAACAGACATACTTCAAAAAGTAAAATTAAACAGTACAATTTGCAAACACAAGTTGTGGGATCATTCTTCTTTCATAGATTCTATCAAAATCCTAATACAAATCACCTAGAAGTTATCTTTAAATAAATAATGGTCATAAGTTCAAATAACACAAGAACCATGCATAAAAATGCTTTGAGTAAGAAATTAAATACAAGTTGAGTTTCAAAGAAGAGATTACATTGAAAAATATAGTCACCCTTTAAAGAAAAGTTTCGAACTAGAACAACTAGGGATAAAAGACTCAAGAAAGCTTACAATGCTTTCTTTTAGAACTCAATGAAATAAATAATAATGGTGATGTCCTCCATTATGATTGCACTTTTGCAGAGATAGCCGAAAAGAAACAAGAACTCACCAGTTTGATATTGATAGAAAAACCCTTGAAAGATCATAAATGCAGACAAAATTTGAAGAGCCCAAAATGAGTTTCAAACTTGAGATCTATGAAAACACATGAATAATGTAGAAAATGAAGTATCGGTGCATTTAAGATTCAAGAATTCAAAAAATGAAACATTATAGTGGTCAAACGTCAAGGAATCATATCTTTATTTAATGATGAATTTAAAATATGAGAAGAAATTGCTCAACCCAGAGCATTAATAATACTAAATTACCGTGATAGAGAAGTAAAATAAATGGCCACAAATCATCTTATAAAGGAGTTACATAAAGCATCAAAACTCTAATAATGGTGTCCATCTCCAAAATATTTCTCAAAAGCTCAAAAAGAGCAAAAAATGGTAGAAATATGCAAATCCTCCAAGGCACATAGCCTCATAGGCTTCACAAACACAAGAAATCAAGCTTGAAATGACATATTAATGGTGGTCTGAAGAAAGTTTGGCATGGCTTCTCCACTAAAATGAGAAAATGGAAATGAAAATTATAAGCTCAACGAGCTTTCTACAAAACTTAACTCGTTCAGGGTTTAGAGGTGAGTTAACAATTGACGGATGAGATATCACATTAAAAAGATCAAAATTTCAAAAGTTTAACTCTCAGTAAACAACCATAATCACCACAATTCAAAGAATCCACAATCAAGATCAAACAAGTACCAATAAAAATGGTTTACATCAAAACACAAAACTCAATGTAACCCCACATTCACCCTAACTCACCTGAGCTAGAAATCAACAAGCCATATTCACAGGTACAAAGTTCAAAGGCTCATATTTAATCAGAAATTAAATGCCATCATAGATTGATCAACGGTGAAGATGAAGAGGTAAAGAGATCAACAACCATGATTATATTCGCCTTTTCAATGCAAATCACAATTAAGCAAAGAAACCACCGACATAATGAATTAAGATTTGGTCATCATATGGAGAGGGACCAAGTCCTAAATTATCATCATTTAGTTTGACCTTAGCATAAAACTTTAGTCTATCCAATGACAAATCATTTAACCAATAATCATTGCCTCGACCTTAGAATAAGGTTTGATTATTATATATGCATGGTGACTTAAAAGGGGACCCCACACTTATGTCAATCAAATGAAAGGAACATCAATAATTTTCTAATCATAGAATATGCCATCAAGGGGGCCAATGATTACATGATGCCTCAAAATAATCAAAAGGTGATCATTTTGATTAGAATAAAGGTATATTCTAAGGTCAAAAAGTAAATGATTTATATGTGAAGATCAAGATTTTTTTCTTACCTTAACTTTTGCAAAGAATACCTTAAATTTTTGCAAAGAAACTTTTTTTCAAGTATGTGTATTTCACAGGAAGATAAAGAATGCATACACAGAGGGTCAACATCAGAGCCAACATGATTAAAGTGGAGAAATATTACTGTATTTTTCATAAAATAGGGTATATTTATTTTTCTCACAGTGCCCATAGTGGTCCTCACAAGAGGGAGAATATATTTTTCTAAGTATGAAGGAAAATGGAATTATTTTACTTGTATAGAGGTCAATTTTTGCATGCATCACTAGAAGAAAAACCTGAGAAGAAAAAAGAAATATCCTTGCAAGTGAGTGAATATACAAATGTCACATCATGATTAAGTATGATTATTTAATCAACAACAAGAGGACCAAGTTGCATGCACATTGGAGGAAACTTGCAAACCAAGGATGAGTTATTGTTAGATGAAATTATTCACCCAATTTTATTCATCGTGTTAAAAATAGATTAGCACCAACCGAACTCTTACTAAAGAGTAATTTTTAAACTAAGGCTATTTTTGCCTCATTATAAAAGTATGGTTGTTTTTATTGCTTTATTTATTCATGATAAAGGATAAAATTAACATGCATGGGTGAGTAAATATTGTAGCCTATTTTTAGGATGGGTTGGGTGAATAATTTTGCTATATATTGTGTATTGGAAAGGCACAAAGGAGGACATTTTGGATGTAGGAGTGCAAAAAAATTACCATTTTTTCCCTTGAATGAGAACCATTTATTGCCTTTCCAATAATTTGCAGTGGTGTGTATCCTTTTTATTAGCTCTTTTGATTGTTAATTCCCTAATTTAATTATCTTACCTTACTACAAATTGGGTGTTTTCTATATAGTCTTATTGTGGATACTAATGGCTATGTTTTTGTGATTTATTCCCTCAACATATAAGTGTTTTCCCTAGGATAAAACTGAAAACCCAATTGTTCTTGCATCTGCATTTTTTTCTCAATTTTATTGTGGATGTACTCAGCAAATTCCTCAATTATTTTTGTGTTTCACCTCATTAAATTTCTATTATAGCCATATTTTTTACCCTTAAAACTCCAAAAATACCCCAAAAATTAGTTTAGGATACATAAATAAGGAACTAACCTTGATACAGGAAACTCACCTCAATAATAGGTATACCCACAGACCTCAATAAAGCAAGATTAGAAACCCGGATGTTATCCCTCAACCATGGTGCACTTCCTAGAGATAACAATAAACTCTTAGCTATCAACCAATCGACTCACCGAAGTAGATCTCGTGGACTAGAAAATACACTCCTATCAACTGATAACTTGCCAACTCATCCTTCTCATTCTCTTTGTCATTTTTCTCAAAAAAATGCTCTTTCCTAATATTTTCCAAATTTAGAAATGCACAAATGACATTTTTAACACATATTTTTGATTTTAAAACAAAATTTTCGTGACTAACGTCAATTACATCATGCCCTAGGTGATCGAAATAGTTACCCTTACCGAATCAGTTCACCTCCACCGGTATCAGTCACCTTGCCTAACCCACTTATAACTAATTTTCCCAACATTTTGATGCAAGAGGCCATTTTCTTTCTGCCAATAGCCTTACCCCATCCTAACAAGCTCACCTAAAATCCTTATCACCTACACCAGACCTCAGTGTACTTCGGGTCATATTTTTCATAAAATATTTCCTTACCCACTGCCTTACCTATACACCCACCCTGACCTCACTTGTTTGACACTCGAATTTGCTTACTCGTTGTACCTTAAGATGGTGCTACTTGTGTAGTTTAGCCTACCAACCTTTCCTTTCCTAATGTCATGGTGTTTATCTTTAACAAACCTTTTAGTGCTTTGGAACCCACCTAATGCATGTTTTCGTGACTATATCCTATACCTAGGATACATAGACCACATCAGCCTTGTTTGGAAAAACTATTGACCTTTGACGATGTAGAGTTTTGAGATCTTCAACCTAGTCACTTGTCACACTATATATGTGTGCGTGCATTTCAATGCCCCCACCTATTACCCATTAATGATATTGTTATCCAAATAACTCTCCTAGTTATTTTGGCTAACTTATATCTTCATTCTGACTATGATGCTTCACATTTTAGTTTGAGCGCCACATGCAGGCTCACTCACTTGGGATTTTACATAAGTTGCGCTTCTTCTATGTGCCCCATGTGCTTTTCTTCCTTTGTGCCTCCCCACTCCCTTTCCTCTATATTCTATTATCCCTTTTCATTTTTCCTTCGTGCTTTCCTTCTACGTGCCCGCTTTCTCCTTATCATGTTGCACACTACTTGTGCGTGCCGCTCTCGCATTTTCCTTCCGAAATGGCTAAGTCCCTAGCATTCCTCTTACGCACTTACATGACCCATTTTTTTCATGCACCTCTCTTCTTCCTTATTCCCTTGCACACCTTCTTTCTTCTCCCTTTGCATTTTTATTTCCTTCCATCTCCCTTTACACCTTCCTCCCATGCACCCGCTTTCTTCTCTATTCCTACACGCACACCTTCTTTCCTATCCCCTCACGCCCTCCTCGTGTGCCCTCTTTCCTTTTCTTCCGCCATGTGACCCCTTTTAGTTAAACATATTTGCGCCCATTTTCATTCCTTCGTAGGTATTCCTCCTCCCGTGTGCGTACGCCTTCTCTTTGTTTCCCTTCACGCCTTTGCGCTTAACTCCAAACTTCAAAAGGCCATAAATTTTGATCCAAAGCTCTGATTTTCACAAAATTGGACTTTTCGAATGGGAAATATTTTCTTAATTTTAATGAGGATAGATATATGAAAATAAAAGAAACATATCTAGCTCCAGTTAATTAAATAATCTAGTCCCACAAATGACAAAATCCCTGGAAAACCCAAAACAATGGCAACAACGACCTCCACTCAAAATACCATATCTTTTGTATTTCTCAACAAAATCTTACAAAATTGATACAATTAGAATTGTGGATCCTAGAATGACGCAAAAAAATCAAGAAATTCTAGATTTTATAAATAATTGATGGTGATTTCACAAAAAATGTGCCCATTTGGAACAATGTTTTATTTGGTAGTTAGGCGACATTAAATGAAGCATGGGCTGACATTTCTCACTGCTGCAAGTTATGGGACAATATTAGAGTACATTAAATTATGTTACTCAAGTAAATCAAAGAATGAATTTAGTTTCACCCTAGCTCAAGCTTGACCGAATGAAGATCTTTCTAGCCAGCTTGAACTGGAAAATAGATCTTCTGAAAATAAGGTAAATAAGAAAATAAGGAAAATATAAGTCACTGACACCAACAAGATAAGCTTAGTCTTATCAATCAGTATTCCCAAATGAAGTCACCAAAAATTGTTGGTTGGATATTTTGTTAGACCAAAATATGAGGTTTAACCATATTACATGGGATCAAATCCTCCTCAAAGATATATGAGGCTACCTATTTATTACTAATCTAAAACACAATAGAAATAATATATACAATATCCACACTATTCTAAGCCATTGGAGTTGGGATACAATACCGAAATCCATATCAACACGAAATGGAGTGTTACACTTTAGGAATGTAATGGATAAGAAAGGGTACTTATCATAAATGAAACAAAATGGAATGGGACTAAGAGGAATGTGTTTTCTTTCAAGCAAACATAGATCAAGAGATACTTATACGAGGTTTTAGATCATGAGTGTAATATCTTGAAATGATTAAAATGATTAAGAATACTAAACAAAGAATAGCTCAAGATTTTGGATGTAAGAACAATCTCTCAAGATAGATGAATCCCACAACACAAAGTTTGTAAAATAACACATATTTCTATTCTTCAATGATTAAAAATAAAATACAAAGTTTTTCTTCTTCTTCACAATAGCTCTTAATATTCAAAAAGTCTCTCCTTAGGAATGCACAAACATCCCTTATTTATAATAAAAGAGTAGAGAGAAAATAGGATTAAATCCTAGAAAATAGTCATTCAATAAGAGTCCTATTTTGCTTGACTCTCACGCAGGAGAACAAGTCAAAATCTGCTTCCTATGTGACAAAATGGAAATGAAAAAGACATGTCAATTTCTGGAAGAAAATGACATGTAACATCATTGCTTATTTTGTTTCCTCATCCTTGTCTTCTTCCAGTGATGACACTCATTGTTTGGAAACTCTTGAAACTTATGGATTATGTCTTGCATTTTAGCTTCATCTGGTGCACTAGAATAATCACTTAGAACCTCACAAGTTTCTGTGTGTCACTTGTGTTGCCAAGAAGTTTCTTCAATCTCTTATTAAGTTTTCTCAGTGATTCCAAAACATTCTCGATCTTTATAAATTTATCAATGACGCTCAGATCAAAGATGAAAGTTGGTTCTTGCTCAATCGATTCCCAAATTTGTTTATAGAAACCATTAGTAGGTAGAATGGTTGAGCCTTCATCCAATACTTTGGGAAATATCTTGAACAGATCTTCTTCGATATCACTGGTGGCGTCAATCAACTAATCCCTAGATTCTCTCGGTTACTTGTAAGCTTCAATGAGAATATTTATCTTGAACCTAATAGCCTTGGTTAGCTAGAAGTGTTTATCCCCATGTGGAATGACTCCTTCTTCCACTAATACCCAAGATGGAATTTTCTTTAGTGCATTGAGGGCCTCCAAAGTTAGTTCGAGGTTTCCAGCCTCCTGTGAAAATTCATCATTCATCTTGTCACCATCCTTTTTCATTTCCTCCAAGGATTTGTATACCTCTACTATATCATCAATGACTTTCCTTCCTTAAGGAGTAACCTCTGAATCCATTCATCCACCATTCTCCCCTTCTCATTGATCTTCTCAATAATAGTACTGATGAGAATTTGAACCTGATAGGAGTGGGAGTAGAAGATGATGGGGTTGACTGAGAGGGATTTGAGAGCTTAAGCAATACTTTTGTCAACTGTTCCACTTTCTCTTTTAGCTCATCCCTACTCACCTTTGTTTCCTTCAGCTTTTGGCATAGCACATTCATGGCATCTTGTGCATCTTTCTATGCCCCTTCTATTGTTACCTTTCCTAGATCCACCCTTGTAATATGATAATCAAAAGTTGTTATGTTCTCCTTGGTTTTGTCAGCCACAGGAGTGGCAATCTCTGCAAACTTATGCCCTAAGGCATCTACTAAAACCCTTGAAACTATTTTAGGTTTCTTGGTAGATTTAGCAGGAGAGGCCTTGAGTGAACTGAAGTTGAAGGTTGGTAGGGGTACTACCACCTTCCTCTTTCTCGAAGTCTGGTTGACCAACCATTGCAGTACAACGAAGAAGTTTCTCTTATTGGAGGTGTCATGGTTGTATATGTGGGTGGAGGAATATTTGCTTGCAGAGTCATGATGACTTCAAGTGTAGTGACTATGGGAATAGATGAAGGAATGAAGGTGTGGAAGGAGGAGGCATTTCTATAGCCAACGTAGGCCAACAGAGAGAGATGAAAGACCGTGAGAAAATATTGGCCATGGCTGATAAGAGTGGCTTTGAAATATGTGGTGAGGATATTTGAAGACTGGGATTGAAGAAAAGCAAGATCAAGTCTTACCTCTAATGAGAAATCAACAAAAGGAGAAATAAGAGGTTGACTAACCTTAATTTCTGAAATAGTTTCTTCTTGTTCCATCGGAGGAGGGAGAATCCAATACCTCAACTGTTTGTGTGGGAGTATAGGATTCAGCCCCCTACTTTTCTCCTCTTCTGACAAACTTAAACTTTATTTACCTTTTGGTAGGGATTTTATCCTTTTCCTTTTCTCCCTTGGAGGGTCTCGCTTCTAGAGTAGCTATCTTTGAAAATCTATTTTCTTTATAACTCATTCCCCAAGAAATGAGCCATGCCTTAGTGTAGAAAAGGGTTTGAGCAGCTCTCTCGGTGATAGAATCCTTTTCAACAATGAGACTAATCAATGGCTGGGAATCCAAGTTGATCTCCATTTGACTGTTCATACCTAGGTTCCAAGACACTTTCATTGTCTGTGGTGCCTTCAGGGATATCGGCCAGATCTAACATCTAAACTTCTTCAAGAGTCATCTCTTTATTGTCTTTCTTCGTGGAAACCTCATCCCAAGATTCAGCTCATATTTCCTCTACATGGGGCACATGCAGATATAAGGTTCCATAGGACTTAAGGACTCCTCGAATATCGAATCCCTCTCTAACTTCATATGCTTTTTCAATTTGTCCTAAAGTTTGTGCACCACATTCTTGGCCTTCACCATTGTAGAACATGTGTACCTTCCAATGGAAATTGGGAAGGAGACAATGGCCTTGTGTCTGCTTTGTTGGAACTTGTGGAAATCCAATAGTTGTTTGACCAACTCCATAAGGATGAGTTTGTCACCTAGAAACCTAGGCAAATGGAAAGGGTTACCCTGGAATTTTACCACCCAAAGATAGGTGAACTTCTTGAATTGCAAAAAGATGCAACCCCACTTTGACACCTCCGCCCATGCCTCATCAGAAACTCTTCTCTTTCTCAACTCAGGGTCCAGCCTGTAAATGTTTTCATAAAAGAAGGCATCATTCACTCTTCTAAATTGATCTTTAGATCCTTTTATTGTCAACTGAGGGAAGTACCGATATATGTGCTCAATTGTTCGGTTCCCTTTTGCATCCAACCCTGGTAGTTTCTCATTCCCACTGCTGCATAGGTGATGTATGACATCATGTAGAACTTGCCAGTAGACAAGACCATTTTCATTTAAGAGTCTATCTCATCACTTATTAAGGTTCCCCAATCAATCCCTTGGTCATTCTTCTTTATAACGACTCATGAACCGATACATACACCCTTAGAATTCTTTGACTCTAGGATCCCAAATAACCAATCAAGGTAGGGTGATGATATCACCGACCTCGTGTATAAAATCACTTTAGGGAAAAACTTAGAAACCTAGAAATAGTTAGCTTGTCCTTGATCAAGAATTTCTTGTTCACATGCTTGATGCAATCTTCTTGATATTTGTCCCCAGTGATTTTTGTCTTTGACTTAAGATTTAAATCAACATATTTCATAAAGTTGGGAAACTTTAGGAGTTGATCAAAGTAATCTCCATCTAATTTTACTATAGACTTCTCCTGCTTGATTTCTCACTGAGCGGGAGGCTAAGTCATAGTGAGAAGCACATGCTAGAATGAATTCAGGGCATTGGGCTGATACTGGAAACCCTGCTACGAGTGGGAGACCATTGCCGGCTATTGAATTCATCCATGAATTCTGAGAAGAATCCTCGATCCTTTTCCAGAAGTCTTCCATGTCTATATTGCTGAGCTCTATGTGTCCTGGATGTCATAATTGTAACTTATATAAGAAGAAGAATCTATCTTCTGATATTTGTACTTCATCTTTCTAAAGTTAGAAGGGCTAGGGTCTGACATGAGGAGCCTTGAGAATGACTAGAATAGCAAATGGGTTTGGATGTTTGTTGAACAAGTGAACAGACCTTCCCTACTCTTCGAGTGTCAAAACTTAAAGCAAAGCCTCGAAAACCCAACAAACCGGATTTTGTGTTGTTAGGAAATAGACCATGTCAAACACCTTGAAAAAATTGAAGGACTATAAGAGTTCGTTATGATATTGAGTAGGTAATAATCTCCACACACTATTGCGAAATCGGAAGAGTGTTTAACAGATCGGTCAAGACCCGAAATAGTGGAAAAGTTTATAGGATATCAAGACACCGCAAAACCCAATACAAAGGTGGAACTTGGGGATGTCAAGAACTGAATAATCCCAAAACAAAGGTGGAACTTGAATGATGTCGACACCTCAGTAAAACCTAAAACAGATGCAATTAGATTTCTACGATGTCAGGACATGAAAAATCCCCGCCATGTTGCTAGTTAGGAATTTTTTAAACCTTTTGAAAACTATAGGGTACCATCTATGGGAAAATAAAAAATACCCTAAGGGTGAATTCCAAATAAGAGGTTCAATGGGAATGTAATAAAAACAAAGAAAAGTAACCCAAAACCCTAAACCAAGAAGGAAGAGAAAAGAAATGGAAACTCCATTATGAACACCTCAAAAATAACCCAAAAAGCATAAAAGTAGAAAGAGGAAAGAAATACCTTCAATAAATTTGAAAAATAATCAAAGATGGATCAAAAAATCGATCAAGAAGCTCAATCAGGTTTAGAGGAGGTAGAAGCATGCACAACAATCCAACACGTCAAAATCATACAAGGTAAAAATGATGTGTAAAACCGACTATTTATAAAACCCTAAAATTTATTACACATAGCTTGACATGTGTGCCAACTACTAGACAACTGGGCATTTATGACATTTCATCATGCTTGAGTCCCCGAAAACCTGACACAAAGAATTTGGTTCATTTCAGGTTTTGGGTTTTGGGAAACATGAGGCATGAAGCATGAGATGTTGAGATGCTTCGAGTTTCAAAACCCGACACACTAGCTTCATTTCTAGTCGTGGGATTTCAAGGAACATGGAACATGAAACATGCGATAGAAAAGCATGTTCTGATGCTTTGAACCTTTGAAAACCTAAAACAAATGATTTAGTCAATTCGGGTTTCAGGTTTCGGGAAACATGGGACATGAAGCATGAGATGTTGAGATGCTTACGAGTTCTAAAAACCTGACACATTGGCTTCATTTTGAGTTGTGGGTTTCGAGGAACATGGGACATGATGCATGTAAAGAACATTTTTTCATGCAGTGAAAGCCCAAAACTGGAAAATATCTCTTAAATGGAAATTTAAGAGATTTTCCCAAAATTTAATCATGGGTTATATCAATTTTAGCTAGTATCACTAAATGAGATAACAACCGCTCCATTGGGGACTTTCTTTGAGACATCAAGGAAGATAACTAAGAATCAAGAAGCTTCTATCCATTGACTACAAAGTCGGAAGAAGAGAAAACAAAGAAAGAAAGAAAGAATGCAAACACACAACAAAAATAAATTATAATACAGTGCAAGAGAGCATCTTGCATTACTAGTGGAACAACTTCAAATGTTGGCCACTGAAAGGTAGAGGAAGCAACTCTCCATCAAGGTATGATAGATAGAAGCTATTTTCACCGTTCAGCTGATGGATTTTGAAAGGACCTTTCCATAAAGAGTCAAACTTGCCATGCATCCCTTTCTGCTCCCTTCTCTTATCCCAGAGAAGTACTAGATCTCCAATTTGGAAATCACGTTGCTTTGATTTCTTTTCAAATATCCTTTTGAATTTTCTCTGATGGTCTACAATGTGATCCACCACCTTGCTCCATTCTTCTTCTAGCCTAGCTAGGTACATTATCCTTTTCTCAATGGAACTTTGAAAAGTTTCATCCTCAATTGCTTTAGCCAACCATAAGGCTGAAAATTCTACAGAGATAGGAATCTTAGCATCAATTCCATACAACACCTAGAATGGGGACATTCCAATAGCTCGCTTAGGATTAATCCAGATCTTCCCATAATGCATCATACAATGCTTTGTGCCATGTCCTCTGATTCTCATCAACCAGCTTTCTGATTATGGTCACCAAGTTCTTGTTGCTTGATTCGGCCTGACCATTTCCTTGGGGGTAATAATCGATGAATGAGCCAACGTGATCCCAAATCCATAGAAAAATTTCAACTCATGTGATGAGAAATTTGAAGCATTGTCAGCAATGATCTTGTGAGGCACACCGAATCTAACAATTATATTTTCCTTGAGAAAGTTACACACAACTTCAGAGGTAGCTTGTTTGATTGGAGCAGCTTCCACCCACTTGGTGAAATAGTCAGTGGCGGTGAGCACATAATTATGACCAGTACTAGAGGCAGGGTTTAGTACTCCAATGAAATCAATTCCCCATTGGCAAAAAGGTTCTTCGATTACCACAGGATTTAAGGGGAGAGCAGCCAACTTAGGATGGCCAACAAAATGTTGACAAGCTTCACACTTAGCCACCCATTCTATTGAATCTCGAAAGAGAGTAGGCCAATAGTACCTGACCCATAAGATTTTGTAAGCTGTCACGGAAGAAGAGAAATGTCCTCCGCATGCTAGATTGTGAAAGGATTCTAGCAACCTTATATGTTGAGACTTGTCAACACAACGTAGGAACACACCATCAATACCCTTCTTGTATATATTGTTATCCCATAGAATGTATCTTTCTGGACCTTAATTTTACCGTCCTTTTCTCTTTTGGCTTAAATGTGGGGAAATTCACCGTAAGTTAAGAAGAAAGCAATATTTTCATACCATTCGTCAACAGGCTTACAAAAATCACCATGGGAAATTCTAAAGAGGTATCTTTAGTTTCTTTGAACTCGTCTCAAACTTATTTTCTCTGATCACTTGGCACATGCCTCTTCCTCATACCAACTTGGTAGGTCTGATGTCCAAGTCATATTCTTGGAATTTGGCTATGCAGTTACCTATTGACTACCCAACTCTTATTGAGTCAAAATAGACTTATTTGCGATCGGAACAAGAAGGAGAGTGTGGTAACTCAACACATAATACCTAAAATGTTTCACTACTCTCACCACTGCATAAGCATGCTTTTTAATTTGTGACATCTTCGATTCATGTTCCTTTAGAGGGAAGCTCATGAAAGTGATGGGATCTTTGATTCCTTCTTCATTCTCCTACATCAGGATGACCGATACTGTATGTGTGGAAGTGTAGTTGTACATGATGAAATTCTTCTTGAAGTCCTGGACATACTGCATAGAGCATGAGAAATTAATATTTTGAATTCTTCAAAAGAAATCTTCCCTTCAGTGCTCCATTGGAATGGAGTTTTACCTTTCATCATCCCAAGGATATCCTTGGTTTTATCAGCAAATTTAGGTACAAATCTTCTTAGGAAATTGACCTTCCCAAAAAAGGAGTGCACCCCAGTTTTGCTTGTGGGTAGGGTAAGGCTTTGGATGGCCTTCACCCTCTCTGGGTCGATCTTGGTTCCTTCTTTAGTCATGATATGACCCAATAAATTTCCTTTTGTTACTCGAACATGGAATTTTAGGATTTAATGAAATCCCATGATGCCTGCACCTTAAGAGTACCTGCTCCAGATGATCATAATGATCACTTCACTTTTTAGAGAAGACTGTCAAGTCATCCAAATACACAACTATGACCTTGCCCATAAAATCTCTAAAATCTAAGTCCATAGCTCTTTGAAATGTGGCTCTGGCGTTAATCAAACCAAAAGGCATCCTCCTATAAGTAAAGGTTCCCCATGGTGTGGTGAATGTTTTTTTATGTTGATCTTCAGCAGCTACCTCAACCTAATTATACCCTGAAAATTCAAGCATGGATAACATTTATGATCCAAACATGACCTGTAATACTTGGTCTATGATGGGAAATGGGTAATTGTCCTTCAACAAAGACTGATTGAATTTTCAAGTCAACACAAATCTGATTTCACCGTTATTCTTTCTCGACAGGAAAATGTTAGCAACCTAGGTGGAATGATGGATTGGAAAATAACTCTTACGTATAACATCTTATGAATTTATACCAAGATAGTCCCCTTAGATATTTTTGTTGTAATGCCTTTGCTTCTACCCGTAGGGTTTAACCTCGTGCTTCAACGAGATGCTATGTTGCACATCCTTGGGCTTAAAAGACTTCGATATGCATATGACCATGCTAAGACGTCCATATATCTCTTTAGGAGTGAAGTGAATCTTTGTTTTTCCTCCAGAGAATAGCATTTACCAATTTTTACCATCCTGCGGTTGCTCAGCGGAGCCCAAGTTAACTTGATCTACCTCTGATGAGGAATCACCTTCAGCTTTCCTTTTATCCTAAATGAAATGGTCATGCTTGTCGAACCAGACCTTATAGAGAAACTAATCCCTTCGGAATCTTATTTCCTTTGAGCTAGATGAATTCACCATCGATCTCTTGATATGAATTTGAAATGGACTCATGGAAAGCCGATTCTGATCCTTCAAAATAAAGCTCACTAAAATTATCAGCTTTCTCAAGAAAAGACAATACATGTTGATCATCGTTAAACACTTGCCAATGTCTTGAGTTATCTGGAACACTTGGATGATACACAATCTCAATGGTATACGTGTCCTATTTGAACTTTGGGTGAGGAAGGAGAAGAGATGCAGATACAGCTAAAGAATTAGCTTTATCATTGTAATCTCTTAAGACTGCCTTAATGGAAAAATCATCAAAGCATTCTATGTTGTCCCAAACCTTGTTCTTGTAATGTCTTAGGTGATCATTTTTTACCTGATAGGTCCCCTTACTTGATTCACAATCAACTCGGCATCTCCCTACACTTTAAGATTTTGGATTCCTTTTTTGTCTTGCCATTTCTAATCCTAATAACAAAGCTTCATATTCAGTTGTGTTATTAGTATTATCAAACTATAACTTGAAAGAAAAGGGAAAAATCTCGAAATATGGAGATATAAGAACCACGCCACTACTCCGAACCAAGAGTTGAACACCTCCCGCTTGAACTAAAGGGTCTAAACAAAGTGTTAGGATCTTCTTCTTTGAATTCTATAGAGGGCACCTCAGATGTCATGAAATAATTACCCAAGCCTGCATCTTCAAAGAGAATTTGAGCCTTGGGATCATCTGACTTAGTGACAAGGTACTTTTCCTATGTTTCGGGTGAAGGACACGAGGAACTCCATTTACTGGAATTTTAGCTTTGGTCCAATCCATGTTGATTTCTCCTCCAACATCTTTGCAAAAACCTCTTCCTAAGAGAATACCATAAGCGGCCGGGATATCAGCAAACAGGATAGTCATTTTCACTCTCTTTTCGGGGAAGGAAACAAATGCAAATTGTGCATCCTTGATTTGGCCAATCAAGGGGACTTGTTTGGTTTCCATGGAATAACACCACCCATAAGATTTATTCAAGGTGAGTCCAAGGGCATGAGCTAATTTTGTGGGCATTACGTTATCAGAGGCTCCTGAGTCAATTATGCAATTGTTGAGTTTAAAACCGTTTATAAGTAAGGACAAATAAAACGGTTCAATCTTTCCTGAAGAAGCAGCAGAGGTCATATTACTCTAAGGTAAAGGCTGAATGGGGCTAGGAAAATGCCTTTTTAAGATGAAGGAAAAATTGCCTTGCTTTTAATGAATTTGGCAAGTTTCTCAAATTGCTCAGATTTGACATTTGGATTTTGGTTTTCTTTACATGATCGATAATGTCAAAAGTGGTATATGAGGGAATGATGGTGGGCTCAGTTCTAGTTACACTGGTCTGAGCTAAGGTACTGGCCTTGAGGGAAGGAGAAAAAGAGTTAGAAGATGAAGTTACCTTTTTAGTTGTCTCCTTTTTAGTTTGCGCTAAGATAGGAGAGCCTCTTTTATCCATAACCACGGGAGCTTCTTTAATTTTCTCCTTAGAGCCTTTAACCGGATTTTGGGGTTCTGAGATTGGGATCGAGTGAAGAATGAAAATGATTAGCCATCATGCTCACCTTCATCTTCCTCATACTCTAAGTACCCAATGCTAGAGTCGTCAGCTGAATCGTCAAAAGACTCATCAGCATATCCTAAAGCTTCAAAGCTTCATGAGAATCTTGATCTTCTAGTTCCTCACCCTCCTCAACTATTTCAACTATTGCGTTGATAGGAGGAGCTTCAATGGCCAGCCTGGTGGGAGCAGTGATCAACCGATTCCTATCTCTTGCAGGAGTGCCATTGGCATTGTTGAAATTCCATCTAGGAATATCCCGATAAGGAATGTTGGTTGCTTGTTGAGACATTTTCTTCTTTAAAGCGATCAAGTCATTGGCCATCTTTTGAATCATAGGATCAATAGTACTCTGAGAAGAACTCTAATTTTTAGGCTTAGATGATTCTCTTCTGATCTTTCCAACTAGAATAAGATCATCTTCTATTTCAGTGGTTATAGCTTGAGCAGTGGCCAAATTAGGGATAAAAGATCTTCTCAACAAGAAGCTCACATCAGGGGGTTGAGCATTGATGAAGAAACACTTTTGATTTTCAAGAGTGGGAATGGCTAGCTCTGGAATCTTACGAATCAGCTTGTTGAATTTGGCTATGAAATCCCGCATGGGTTCGTAAGACTCCTTCTTCATGTGTGTAAGCTGTGCTAACAAGGTGTGAGAATCTTCAGCTAGTTTGAACCTTGCTTCGAATACAGACCACATGGTATTCTAGTTGGTAATGCATGCATTCGGAAGATGGTAGAACCATTCTACTACTACACCATGCAATGTCTCAACGAAGAGTCAAACAGAGACATCTTCATGAGAAACTCCAAGAACACCACATGTGACAAAGAATGAAGTGATGTGTTCATCAAGGTGTTGCTTCCCATCACCGTTGAACTTAGGAATATTCTTATGTGGTAGATCGTGCAACGGTGGAGTTAGGGAAAGAGGACCAATAGCGGCATCCCAAGGCACAAAAGTTGTGTTGTCGTTCTTCTAAATAAATTACGTATGGGAATCCAAGTATCGAGACATATAATAACACATGGTAGGTTGTAGAAACTTCTTGTTCTTGAAGAACTTGAGTTCTTTGGATAGGTGAAGAACTTCTTTCGCTAGATGCAACACTATTGGGTGAAAGTTTGAAATTATGTTGCTGAAGCAAATCAAAGAATGGTTTTGTTGCACCCCTGTCTCATCTTGACTGAGTGAAGATCTTTCTAGCCAGCTTGAATTGGAAAATAGATCTTCTAAAAATAAGGCAAAGTACAGAGTTACCAGACACCAACAGGATAAGCTTAGTCTTATCAATTCGTATTCCCAAATGGAGTCACCAAAATCATTGGTTGGATATTTTTTCACACCAAAATATGAGTTTCAACCACGCATGGGATAAAATCTCTTCTCAAAGACAAGTGAGGCTGCCTATTTATTACTAATCTAAAACACAAAATAAATAATATATACAATATCCACACTATTCTAACCATTGGGGTTGGGATATAATCCTGAAATCCATATCAACACAAAATGGAGATGTTACGACTTTAGGAATGGGATGGATTAGAAAGGGAACTTATCATAGATGAAACAAAATGGAAAGGGAATAAGAGGAACGTATTTTCTTTCAAGAAAACACAGATCAAGAAATACTTATACGAGTTTTTAGATCATGAGTGTAATATCCTGAAATGATTAAAATGATTAAGAATACTAAACAAAGAATAGCTCAAGATTTTGGATGTAAGAACAATCTCTCAAGATAGATGAATCCCACAACACAAAGTTTGTAAAATAACACTTGTTTCTATTCTTCAATGATTAAAAAGAAAATACAAAGTTTTTCTTCTTCTTCACAATAGCTCTTAATATTAAAAATTATCTCCTAAGGAATGCACAAGCATCCCTTATTTATAATAAAAGAGCAGAGATAAAATAGGATTAAATCCTAGAAAATAGTCATTCAATAAGAGTCCTATTTTGCTTGACTCTCACGCAGGAGAACAAGTCAAAATCCGCTTCCTATGTGACAAAATGGAAATGAAAAAGACATGTCAATTTCTGGAAGAAAATGACATGTAACATCATTACTTATTCTATTTCCTCATCCTTGTCTTGAACTCTTGAAAACTCTCTTCTGGATTATGTCTTGCATTTCAGCTTCATCTGGTGCACTAGAATAATCACTTAGAACCTCGCAAGTTTCCTGTGTGTCACTTGCATTTCCAAGAAGTTTCTTCAATCTCTTATTAATTTTCTTAGTGATTCCAAAACATTCTCGATCTTTATAAATTTATCAATGATGCTCAAATCAAAGATGGAAGTTGGTTCTTACTTGATCGATTCCCAAATTTTTTTATAGAAACCATCAGCAGGTAGAGTGGTTAAGCCTTCATCTAATACTTTTGGAAAGATCTTGAACATCTCTTCTTCATATCATTGGTGGTGTCAATCAACTAATCCCTAGATTCTCTCAACTTACTGCAAGCTTCACTGAGAATCTTTATCTTGAACCTAATAGCCTTGGTTAGCTAGAAGTGTTTATCCCCATGTGGAATGACTCCTTCTTCCACTAAGACCCGAGATGGAATTTTCTTCAGTGCATTGAGGGCCTCCAAAGTTAGTTCGAGGTTTCCAGCCTCCTGTGAAAATTCATCATTCATCTTGTCACCATCCTTTTTCATTTCCTCCAAGGATTTATATACCTCTACTATATCATCAATGACTTTCCTTCCTTGAAGGAGTAACCTCTGAATCCATTCATCCACCATTCTCCCCTTCTCATTGATCTTCTCAATAATAGGTACTGATGAGAAGTCGAACCTGATAGGAGTGGGAGTAGAAGATGACGGGGTTGACTGAGAGGGCTTTGAGAGCTTAAGCAATACTTTTGTCAACTGTTCCACTTTCTCTTTTAGCTCATCCCTTCGCCTTTTTTCCTTTAGCTTTTGGCATAACACATTCATGGCATATTGTGCATCTTGTTGTTTCCCTTTTTTTTTCACCCTTCCCAAATCCACCCTTGTAATGTGATAATCAAAAGTTGCTATGTTCTCCTTGGTTTTTTCAATCATGAGTGGAAATCTCTGCAAAACTTATGCCCCGGGGCATCTACTAAAACCCTTGAAATTGTTTTAGGTTTCTTGGCATTTGGTAGGAGATGCCTTGAGTGAACTAAAGTTGAAGTCTCTACTAGGTACTACCACCTTCCTCTTTCTCGAGTCTGTCGACCAACCATTGTATGGTACAATGGAATAAGTTCTCTATTGGAGGTGTCATGGTTGTATCTATGGGTGGAGGAATATTTTCTTACTTGAGTCGTGATGACTGCAAGTGTAGTGACTATGGGAATAGACCTAGGGAACGAAGGTGTGGAAGGAGGAGGCATTTTTATAAGCCAACTTAGGTCCAATGAGAGAGGTAAAGATAGGAGAAAATGCTGGCCATGGCTGATGAGAGTGGCATTGGTGAGGAATATGTGGTGAGAGGGGGTGAAGATTGGGAGAATCCTTTTCAACAAAAGGAGAAATAAGTGGTTGACTAACCTTGATTTTTGAAATAATGTCTTCTGGGAATCCAATTGATCTCCATCTCGAGTAGATGTTCATACCTAGGTTCCAAGACACTTTATTTTCCTTTTGGTAGTCCTTTCCTTTTCTCCCTTGGAGAGTGCCTTCTAGAATAGTTATATTTGATATCGGCTCATTTCCTAAGAAATGAGCCATGCCTTAGTGCGCAACAGTAGCTCTCCGAACTTCTTCAAGATTCAATCAATAGACTATTTTCTTTTCTTTTCAATGGAAACCTCATCCTTTCAAGATCATATCCATATGAACTTATGTCCTGCTCTTTCTTCAGTGGAAACATGGGACACATATAGATACAAGGTTCCATAGGACTTAAGGACTCCTCAAATATCGAATCCCTCTCTAACTTCATATGCTTTTTCAATTTTTCCTAAAGTTTGTTCACCACATTCTTTTCCTTTATCACTATAGAACATGTGTACCTTTCTAATGTAAATTGGGAAGGAAACATGGCCTTGTGTCGGCTTTGTTAGAACTTATGGAAATCCAACAGTTGTCTTGAATAACTCCATAAGAATGATTTTTTCACTGGAAACCTAAGCAAACGAAAAGGGTTACCCTAGAATTTTACCACCCAAAGATAGGTGAACTTCTTGAATTGTAAAAGATGCAACCCCACTTTGAGACTTCCGCCCATGCCTCATTAAAACTCTTCTCTTCCTCAACTCAGGGTCCAGCCTATAAATGTTTTCATAAAAGAAGGCATCATTCACTCTTCTGAATTGATCTTCAAATCCTTTTATTTTCAATGAGGGAAGTACTATATATGTGCTTAGCTTTTGTTCACTTCTTGCATCTAACCCCGTGTAGTTTCTCATTCCCGCACGCTACATAAGTGATGTATGACATCATGTAGAACTTTCTAGTCAATGACAAGACCATTTTCATTTGAGAGTCTATCTCATCACTTATTAAGGTGAACCAATCAATCCCTTGGTCATTCTTCTATATGAAGACCATGAATTGATACATCCACCCTTGGAATTCCTTTGACTCGGGAGCCCAAATAATCGGCTCAGTAGGGTGATGATATCACTGACCTCAAGTATAAAATCACTTCTAGGGACCAACTTAGGAAACCTAGAAATAGTTGGCTTGGCCTTGATCAAGAATTTCTTGTTCACATGCTTGATGCAATCTTCTTGATCTTTGTCCCAGGCTTTCTATGCTTGACTTAAGATTTAAATCAACATATTTCATAAATTTGGGAAACTTTAGGAGTTGATCAAAGTAATCTCCATCTAATTTTACTATAGACTCTCCTGCTTGATTTCTCACTAAGCAGGAGGCTGAGTCATAGTGAGAAGCACATGCCAGAATGAATTCAAGGCATTGGGCTGATACTAGAAACCCTACTGCAAGTGGGAGACCACTTCCGACTATTGACTTCATCCATGAATTCTGAGAAGAATCCTCAATCCTTTTCCAGAATTCTTCCATGTCTATATTGCTTGAGCTCTATGTCCCGGATGTCATAATTGTAACTTATATAAGAAGAAGAATTTGTCTTCTGATATTTTTACTTCATCTTTCTAGACTTAGAAGGGCTAGGGTCCAACATGAGGAGTCTTGAAAATGACTGGAAGAGCAATCAAGTCTGGATGTTTGTTGAACAAGTGAACAGACCTGCCCTACTATTCGGGTGTTGAAACTTACAAAGCAGCCATGGAAAATTGACTTAATATATTGTGTGTTGTTTGGAAACGACCATGTCGAACATCTTGAAAAACCTAAAGGACTAGAAAATTTTGGAGGATGTCGACCAGTGATAATCTCCGACACACTGTGGAACTGGAAGAGTGTCTAACACCGGTCAAGACCCAAAACACTAGTGGAGTTTGGAGGATGTCAGGAACACTGCAAAACCCGATACAAAGGTAGAACTTGGGAAGCACTGGATAATTTCAAACAAAGGTGGAACTTGAATGATGTCAGACACCTTGTAAAACCTAAAACAGATACAATTAGATTTCTATGATGTCAGGACATGAAAAATCCCCACCATGTTGCTAGTTAGGAATTTTTTAACCCTTTTAAAAACTATAGGGTACCATCTATGGGAAAATAAACAAATACCCTAAGGGTGAATTCCAAACAAGAGGTTCAATGGGAATGTAATAAAAACAAAGAATAAGCAACCCAAAACCCTAAACCAAGAAGGAAGAGAAAAGAAATGCAAACTCCATCATGAACACCTCAAAAATAACCCCAAAAAGCATAAAAGTAGAAAGAGGAGAGAAATACCTTCAATAAATTTGAAAAATAATCAAGATGGATCATGAAATCGATCAAGAAGCTTAATCGGGTTCGAGGAGGTTGAAGCATGCACAGCAATCCAAGACGCGTCAAAATCGTATAAGGTAAAAATGACGTGTAAAACCGACTATTTATAAAACCCTAAAATTTATTACACATAGCTCAACACATGTGCCAACTACCAGACAACTAGGAATTTATGACATTTCATCATGCTCAGAGTCCCCAAAACCGACACAAATAATTTGGTTCATTTCGGGTTTCGAAATATGAGGCATAAAGCATGAGATGTTGAGATGCTTCTGAGTTCTGAAAACTCGACACTACTAGCTTCATTTCAGGTCAAGGGTTTTGGGAACATAGAACATGAAACATGAGATAGATAAAGCATGTTCCATGCTTTGAACCTCTAAAACCCGACACAAAGGATTTATTCAATTCAGGTTTCAGGTTTTGGGAAACATGGGACATGAAATATAAGATGTTGAGATGCTTCCGAGTTTCAAAACCCGACACACTTGCTTCATTTTGGGTTACATGTTTTAGGGAACATGGGACATGATGCATGCAAAGAACATGTTTTCATGTAGTGAAAGCCCGAAAACCCAAAAATCTCTCTTAAATGGAAATTTAAGAGATTTTTCTGAAATTTAATCATGGTTATATCAATTTTAGCTAGAATCACTAAAATGAGATAACACATACCTAGAGTAACCTCACCTGTACTTGTACCTAGGGAAACCACCTCCTATTTTTTTCATTCTCACTTATCAATACAAGCTACACGACAAAAAAGGGAAAAATTTAGACACCTAAATTGGGTCACAACCTTCTAAGCCTCTTCCAATAAATTAAATCGACATACACCTACCCATGATCCTTCTCACATATTTATTTATTTAATTACCTAAATTAAGTTAATTTCCACCTCACTTAGCCATCTCCCCTAGCCACCTCATCTCTCCACCTCATCCTAGACCTATTCCAAGCCTATTAATCAACCTAGACAAAGTCCCCACTCCCCTTAACTAACTAGGACTTATTCTAACCCTAACCTTAATTACCTATCATTTCTCTAACCAACTTCCTACTCCATTTAGTGCCATTCCACACTCTTAACCTAGAATTAATTATGAATCACACAAAAATTGGGAAGAAATAGGATATTTTATGTAAGTACGACCTTTTCTCCCTAACTCACATGCCGGTTGTTCATCGGTCGGTATCGGTCACTTAATCGCCATCAATTTCCTAAATAGGATTTCATGACTCCTTTTTCAGTTCCAAATTTTTCTCTCTAGATCTTCCACATTACATACTAACTCTCAATTTTTCTAGTTATCTTATGTCATACCAAAGGCCCTTACAGTGTTCAAACACCACAATTTTAATCAACAGATTCATCCATATCTCCAATGTATGCACAAGGAAGAAGCACCATGCCCTTTTGTTACATCTTCATTTTGTTCGGGACCACCTTCTCCCCGTAACCATCACCACCTTCTTGTATTCATCTCCATTTCGTAAGTATGTACATTCCTCCTTTGTCAATGGTTTTAGTAGATTATTTATTTACTAGTTACCTATTTCATTTCACCTATTACAATACCTGATCTTTCCCACAACACCTCCCATTAAACCATATTCCCAACACCTCCATTAAACCATTTCCCAAACACCCATCTTATCACCTCTAAGTCTTCTTTAAAATCCCACAACCTTCCCTAAACCTCCATCATCTCGTGTAATCACGTATAGTTCGAAACTACTCCCATTTTAATTATTCCACCTAATTTCCCCTACCAACACCAAATACCTAACCAACGTAGATTCATTACCGGTACTAACATCGGTTACCCAACCGATACCTATCTTTTTGACTTGTAATATATCCTAGACCAGTGAGAAAATTGATCTACTTAAAATCTCACAAAACCTCCCATAATTTCTCCTAGCCTTTCCTAACACCCTTTATCATACCTGCAGGCCTTAAACCACCAACTACCTTCTTAGATTTAGTCTTGTATGCCTTTTTAAGACTATATTTTATTTATTATCCTTGTGTAGGATACCTAAACTATAAAACTACACTAGTTATCTTTTATTTCATGTTCTTTATTAGTATTAACTTGTTTTAAAATGTATATTGACAACCTTCTAGGAAACACCCCGCTTCCTAGATCTAGCTTCCTAGAAATCCACCAATAGATATATTTAATCATATTTTTTGAGGTCTTATGTTATATTTTAAATTGTTTCTCCTAGTTTAAGGGAATCTCTTCATAATCAACTTGGTCAACATTCAATGTATGCACACCTTCTTTCACTACACATGTATTCCCCCTCACCCTTCCCTATTATCTGTCTTATTTCTACTTTACTTTGAAACACTAACACAAAAACAAATTCCATATTATCAAATAGATACATCTAACCCATTTTATGACTCCCAAAAACTTTGAATGAATCAGGGACCAACTCTAACAAATAAATGAGACCTCAAATTTTTCATTCCCACATCAATATCATGGTAAAAACTTTCATACATCTAGGTCGTAAGAAACATGACACCCCTTTTCTCCTGTTCCTCAATCAGAATAATTTAAGCCTCCCTTTTATAATAAGGGAAATCCTATCATTGAAGAAGTGTTATACTCAAACACTATTACTATAAATGCCTATCTAGAAGCTAGGAATGTTCAAATATAACCATTCACACCTCAACCCATTCTATATATTTACAATTCCTCATCTGCCATTGCACATTTCATTGATAAAAATCAAGACCCCGTCATCTAGAATTGTTCCCATACACTTCAAATCAACCTAAAACACTAACAATAATCAACCTGAGATATTTTCCAACCCTACTAACCCCTTTGAAACATCGAATGAAAATATTCCACTAGTCAACTTGAAGCATCTGAGGGTCTTCAGTCCCCATTTATGACCTCCACATTATTTCATTATAAAACACATCTTCCTAACAGTCTACATCCTCACCAAGTCCTTCTACAAGCTCCACATGTCCTCTAAGTAGTACCACTACTTCCTTGTCTACTATTATAGCTTCCTCATACGTACAAACACCTATCATGAGTTATGTGCCCTTTTCTACTATCAGTATCCTCCCAATAGGTTACTAGTCCCATTAAAAACATCACCATGTCCATCCCTATAACTACATCATTGATCAATACTAGTGTCATTACTAGCACTCACCATGTTTCACAATACATACCACAACCATCAAAATCACTGATCTCCATACCGCAATCTACATCCCTAAAAAACATCCTACCATACAATATCTCCCAATAAAGCATTCCACAATAGGCACCATCCTCTATCACCTATTATTTTTTCTTTAGACATCACTCAAATATTCATAGCCATTCACTCATACATCAATTCCATTATAGTACCAGTAAATACAAGCCTCACACCCTATAGCCTCCCAACAAGGTTCTCAATCTCATCAAAACATCCCACAATAGAACATCCCTTATCATCAAAGTATTCCTCAACAAAACATTCCTTATCAACATAATATACCTCAGCAAAACATTCCTCAATACAACACACCTCAAAAATATGTACCTCAACAAAACATTTCATAATATAACATCCCACAATAGAATATCCCATACAAAAGAATGTTTCTCAAATGAAAATTCCCCAAAACAAAAGTCCATACCAATAAGGAATTCCACAATAGTATAATACATACTCACAACCTAGCTAGTATTTATTTCAACATGGCTCATCCTCACAACAAAAACTCATCTTGATCCTCTCTCAACTCTCCTAAACTACATATATAGTATTGAATCCACTTCATCTTCATCCAATAATGTGTTCTCTTATGATCAAATTTGGAATGATTTCATTCACCCATCAAGTACTATTATTCCAAATTTACACCCTTGAAAATTCTAATAACTATTCAAAATTTCAAGTATAGGGTGGTGACATGTAAAAAGAAGTTAAATTCAACCCCAAAAGAGAAAACAACCCATACTTTGCACGAATGATTTTTATTTACTCATAACGATTTGGCTTACCGTGGTAAAGGCTTGAGTTAGTGGTCGGGCTCATTGTGGAAATTGAAAAGTTCACTAGGTTGGATGCCTAGTTTGGATGCCTAGGTTCGACGCTTAGGTTGGATGCCTAGATTAGATGCCTAGGTTGGAAACTAGGTTCCAATCCTATGTTGGAAACATAGGTTGGATGGATGGTAGATGTACGGAGAGGTTGATGGGTGATAGGTTGATGACGTCCAACTCTGGTACGAAAGGAAAGTTGTTCAACTGAGATGAATGGTCAGGTTGGTTGGCCAGGTTGGTCATCGACTATTATGGCAGCATGATTTACAAACAACATGGACATTGTCTAACCCCTTGGGTTGGATGGCACAAGGTTAGATGCATGGTTATTTGGGTCACTAAGTTGGTCATCCGGTAGTTGTTCATCCCATTCATCATCGATATGGTAGAGTCAAATAGATGGATGTATAATGTGTTTAGACGACGAGGTAAAATGGAGGCAACTCAATGGATGGGTCATTTGGTTGGACGTGCACGGTTCGCTGATATATTATATGGAAGAAGGTTAGATGACCATCCAACCCATGTAGTTTGGCAACCTAGATTGGAAAATCGTAGTATTTTCCGGTTAGTGATTATTTCGAGTTATACGGCCTTAAAGTTAGACAAACATCAAACCATTCCAGGTTAGACAATGATTAGGTTGGGTGGGTAACTAAATTTATATGACCCATGGTGTAGAGATGGATAACCAACCTGGATATGATAGTTAGCCCACAAGTTAGACACACCATCAAGAAATATTACTCGCGAGTAGCACATTGATTGTAATAGTTGAGGTTGATTAACTACCTATTAGGATTGAATGTACGGTAGGTGGACATATTTTCCTATATAATGTAATTGTCCCCCTTATTTTTGGGGGATTTTCTAAGAATTGTAGAGGAACTCTGTCAAATTTGTTCTAAAACATTTTATGAGTTACAGCCTCGGATTTGATATTTTTCAGCAAATGATTCTTTCCTTATTTATACTATGTAATGGATTATGTATACTTTTGAGAAATAAAATTCATGTATTGTTTCCTTTTGCACCCTAGCTTGTTGGATATTGTGTTTCTTTCTTTCCATTTCTTTGCAAGTATATTGTGCATACTTTACTCTTGTTGCAGGACTCATATGTTGTGATCCACAAAATGGGGATCTAAATGTAGTTTTGGATAGTGGCACTTATGTCTACCCTTCCTTTGTTTTTCTTCCATTTTTACTTGCTACGAATATATCCAACACTTATTTTAGAGTTATCACCTCCATAGTTTAGGATTTCATTTCATGCACTCTCTCTTTCTCCCTGGTCACTCGGCATCGTAGTAGTAAGTCACATTTCATTTCCTATGAGTAACTTAGCATTAAGATTAGGTAGAGGGACCTTACTTCTCTAGAGTTTTGTCTTGGTTCAAGTCCCAAAAATTAGAGATTCCCATTGTCTAAATCCTAAGTTTTCTATGACTCGAGCGTGGGTGCACATTTAAGCTCCAACAGTTTTAGCACACCCAGTGTGAGTGAAGAGGTCAGATATTTTAGAGTCTATAACTTCATCATTTCTAATTTTGGTGTGTGAATTATTAATTACTAGCCTTTGGAGGATTTTTATGACACATCTGGAAACTCCATATTTCAAATTAATAGGTTTAAATAATACCATCACCCACGTTCATGAGAAGAATTCAGAAAAGGTCCAAAACAATAGAGGAAGGAGATTTTGAGTATCTGCAGTTATCACCTACAAGGGGTAGAAGAGGAAGAACTATTCAAAGGTCAATTTCACCACTAAATAGGACTCTATCCAATCCACCTCCTAGTAGACATTTCTTATAGTCTACTAGAGTTATTAGAGCTATTGTAATGGAAGCGCAACAAAATTTGGGATTTGTCAATTTTACTAGACTAGTACTCTTTCCCTCAATGCCAAAAATCCCATTCCAACATATGCTCTTAAGAGCATCCCTTTCTTCACTAGAGAGAATCAAATTACTCCTATAGAACATATACAAGACATTGTGAATGTCTATGCTATTCATCAAATTATTGAACAAGATGTAGCTATTAGGATGTTGGCCTCTTCATTCAAGGGTAGAGATTTGTAATGGTTCAAAATTCTTACAACAAGGTCAATTACTAATTGGATTGAACTTGGGACAACTCTCTGTAATCAGTTTGGAGAGAAGGAAGACAATCTTTCCTTCCTTGAGCAGCTAACAACTATAAAGAGAGCTACCAATGAGCTCATGGAAGACTTCAACTTTATATTTCAAAAGACTTGGGAGAGGATTCTTGTCCTAGTAAGGCCAGCTACTAAAGGTACATTTATTTATTTTTAAAGGCACTAAATTCAAATATTACTGTTATGATTCAATCCATGGGTGGTTCAACATTGAATGGTGCATATGTTATAGCCATTAGGGCTGAAAATTGTTTGATCTAAGCTGGAAAGTTAGCACCTAGGCCACCTATGCCATTATACCCTGAGATACCACAAGTAGCTCAGCCTTTCATTTCCCCTATTCCCGAGTTGAAGTCTCATCCTACCGCATCTACATCCTACTCTCCTACACAACAAAAGGAGGATGAAGACATAAAATCCTTGATAAGAAATTTTTCCAACAAGGTCATATCGTTGGAGAAACAACAAGCCCAGTCATATAGAAATTATTCGAATCGGGGAAGTCTTCAAACCAAGGCTTCAATAAGGGTTATCATCCTTACAAAAATCAACAAAATCAAAGGTATGGATAAAAGCAATAGAATAATAGGTCATAGGCTCAAAATTCATCTATTCCAGCTTTACTAGCCATTACTACTACTTAGCCATCTCCTATTTCCAACTCTAGTCAAGCACTAGTTCATGTGCAGAATAATGTCATTCAAGAAATGGAATGGTTTTTTCCTTGAAATATTCCACACAATCAACTAATTTGTGAAATTTCATTACATGTTCAAGCTTTCATGATTCAAAATTCCTTTAGTCAACAGGATCCATTGGTAGAAGCACCCAATCTTAATGCGTAAGGATCTCAGGAGGCTAATCAAGATGTAAATATTATGTTATTTATAATTGAGGATTTTTATTCCTTAAATCAAATGGTTGTTGATAATACTAGGTCTAAGAAAAGAATGTTGGAATCACAACATGCTCCTCTTCTAGTAGAGGAAAATTGATAACAAGGAAAAGGAGGTTGATGGGAGAAAAGAAAATCACCTAAGTTCCTAGCATGGAAGTTCCTCCCAAACCAAAATTTCCTATTCCAGTATTGCAACAACAAAGAAAGGAGAATATTGTACCATAATTGAAGAAATCTATGGGTCTCCCCTTCAACATTGTGGAGTAGATGAAGAGGATGAATGTCAATGTAACAATTTGGGATGCTTTGGCTATCCCATCACAAGGGGACATCTTATGTGAAGCTCTAAAGTAACTTCCCTTACCGACTCCGATAATTAAAAAGGTGCCTTGCGAATAACAATATTCACCATTCAAAGGAGGAACAAGTAAGTAAAGTCATCAAAACCCCACCATTTTATATGTCATTGATTTTGGGTAAGCACATAGTTCATAATTACATGGTATATTTTAGGTGCTAGTACCTTAGTTATGAGAAATAAAATTGCTAATGTCCTATGTCTATATTACATCATTATTGCTAAAAGTGTCTTACAACTTGATGGCTCAATAGTTATTATCTTGGGAGTCATTAAAGATCTATAATTAACCCTTCATGCCTACCCAATCCTTACCATAACTCATGATATATCAATCATTGACATGCCTCCATTTTTTCCATTTGTTTGTCAAGGGATTTACTACAAAGTGGGTGGTTATTTGTCTTCAGATTGGACTGACATGCTTTTGAGAACTAGGTATGGTACCAAATTTACCATATAAGTTGAGCCTATATTTTCATATCATATTGAGTCATATGACCCCACCCCTATCCAAGAAAATTGTCTAATCCTAGAAAATTAGGAACAAGATTCAGTTTCAGAAGAACAACTTATTCCTCCTCCTATGCCAGACCTATTGCTAGATGAATGGGCTGAAAGAGATAATAATTTTGATCCCTATGATGAGGAACTTAAAGCCTATGAAATTTTTTAGGTACTTACTGTGTTCTTGAAGAGGAATTTATACTACCCAACATGCTTAAACAAAGAGAAGAAGATGCTTCAAGATTATGGAAAATGTTTTTTGATGGTTCTAGGAGTAGGAATGGAGTTGGAGCAGGTGTTGTGTTGATTTCACCTAAGGAGGAAATTTTTTTATTTTCCCACAAGTTACAGTTTGTATGTTCCAACAATGTGGAAAAATATGAAGCATTGGTCAATGACTTGTTAATTGTTGAAAAGAAGAAAATTAAAATGTTACATATTTTTCGGGACACAAAATTTGTAATTCACCAGATCATGGGAAAGTGTGCTGCAAAAAATAAGCTATTGAAATATTATAAGCATAGAGTATGGGATTTTTAGAGAGATTTGATTCTCTTAATTTGCAGGTGATACCAAGAAAGTTAAACAAATAAGCAGATCAGATGGCAACACTTGGATCACAATTCTCACATGCTGAGGATTTGATCAAGGGAAATATACAACACATTAAAATGGTGGTTAGGCCATCAATTCTAGATAATGAAACCAGATGGAAAGTTTTTGATAGTGATGAAAAAATTATTCAATTCATCCAAAATGAAGCTAATTTTTCTTCAAATATGCAATCTAATTTACAAGAAATTTATGGTTAGTATATTATTCAATCGAAGATAAACAAGATACCAAAGGGTCTAGTTACTTTGGAATAGATTTTTGGCTCAAATGATGAATTCAAAGGGACTAAAAAGAGTATCGCATCCAAGAAAAAATACTACCAATCATTCACCATTACATAAGGAAAATATCTTCTACTAGGAAAGGTATGTAATGAAAATGAGAAACAAGCTTTTGTTTCCTTGTGTAAAAAATTTAGTGATGTATTTTCTTGGGACTATGAGGATATGAAAGAATTTAATCCAAATATTGTGCAACATTCTATAGACCTTGATCCCAATGTCAAGCTGGTAAGAAAAAGCAAAGGCCAGTAAACCCTAAAATAGAGCCCCTCATGAGGAAGGAGTTATCCAAACTCATTGAGGCCAAAATAATCTTTCCAATCAAATATTCTACTTGGGTGGCCAATTTGGTCCCGGTCAAGAAAAAGAATGGGGAAATCAGATTTGTGTTGATTTTCATGATTTAAACAAAGATTCCCTAAAGGATCACTACCCTTTACCCTTTATGGAACATATTTACAAAATAATGCGGGGAAAAAAGGTTTTCCATCTTGGACGTATTTTCTAGTTTCAACCAAATCAAGGTTAAGGAAGAGGATCACTTCAAAATTGTATTTATGAAAAATGGGGTACATATGCATATAAAATATGACCTTTGGATTGTTAAATGCATGTGTCATGTTTTAGAGAGAAATGTATATTGCTTCCAAATGTTACATTAATGATTTCATCATTGTTTACTTGGATGACATCAATATTTTCTCAAAGCAAAGCAAGGATCACATCAGCCATTTGGAGAAGGTTTTTGAGAGGTGTAGAGAGTTGTGGGTGTCTCTTAATCCCAAGAAGTGTAACTTTGATTTTTCTAGGGGTAATATTTTAGGGCATATTGTTTCAAAAGATGACATTGCTATTGATCCGGACATAATTTCAGCCATCCTCTCTCTCTCCTTACCTACTCATAAAAAATCTTTGCAATCTTTTATGGGCAAGATTAACTTTGTTAGGATAAATATCCCTGATTTTGTAGTAGGACATGTCAATCCCATCATATTAAAGATAAAGAAGGATGTAAATGTTAAATGGACAGTGGAAGGGAAGGAAATTTTTGAGAAAATCAAGAAGGAAATTATTTAGGCTCCTACATTGATTAATCCTAACTATGGTAAGGATTTTATTTTGTATGCATATGGAACTGACACTAGTATAGTTGTTGTTTTAACATAATAGAATGATGAAGGAATCAAACATCCAATGGTCTTATTTAGTCAAACAATAAAGGAATATGAATTAAAGTATAGTCACATTGAAAAATAGGTATTTTCCATCATGAGAGCTCTCAATAAGTTTAGGAGCATGTTTTCCTCTAATCACATCAAGGTTTTTGTATCACATTCTAGTGTGAGATATTTCATTATGGGGGCAGATATTAATCAGAAAATATTTGGATGGGTGAAAAATATTATGGAATATGATGTGACTATTAAGGCTACAAAATTGGTAAGATGGAGAGGATTATGTGAGTAACTTTCTTAAGATGCTCAAGGTGATAAAGAGACATCATTCATAAACAACCAACCTTCGCATAATGTTGAAATTCATCTCAGTCAAGAAAACACAACCAATGTTCATAGTTTGATGAGTGATATGATCATGTTTTTATCTATAGGTGCATACCCTCTTGGTTTGAGCAAGTAAAAAAAGGAGACATTTAAGGCTGTAATATATTCACTATGTTTTTCATGGATGGTATCTTGTTCAAAAGAAACATTGATGGAGTTTTGCTTAGGTGCATTCAACAAGAACAAGTGAAGAAAATATTGATAGAATTTCATGGTGGCTTATCTGGTGGTCATTTTTCAGCCAAAGCCACAACAATGAAGATTCTGAGAGCAGGGTATTTCTAGCCCACATTGTTTGATGATTGTCACAAATGGGTCATAACATGCAAGGATTGTACCTTTTTAATTGGAAAAGAAAGATTGACATCTCTTCTATTGTATCTAATTTAAGAAAATCAAACATTTTCTCAGTAGGGCTTAGATTTTATTGGCATGATCAATCCTCCATCAAGTTTTGGCCACAAATGGGTTCTAATAGCTACAAATTATTTTACAAGGTGGATCAAAGTTTTTCATTGAAGGAAGCAATTGAATCGGTCATTCTTGATTCCTTGAGGATATTTTCGTAAGTTTTGGTGTCCCACAAACCATAATTTCTTATAATACAAAGGATTTTATAGGATCCAAAATTTTTGATTGGGGTCTAAGGCTTGGTATTTATTTGAAAACTTCTTCCAATTATTACCCGTAAGTTAATGGTTTTGAAAAATCTACTAACAATAACCTGATCAAGATTATGAAAAGGAAAATGGATGTCAATTAGAGGAAATGACACACAAAGGTGAGGAATGCTCTTTGGGCTGACATGATCACCATGAAAAAGGCAATAGGTACTTCACCATATAAGATGGTTTATGGAAAAGAAGCAAGGTTTCCTTTTTCATTGGAATTTCCTTCACTTGAATTAGCCCAACAGTTGGAGTTGGAAGGGGCAGATCAAAGAGAAATCAGAATTATAGAGTTGGTGGAGCTTGAAGAACTGAGGAATTCTATGATGATTAAATTAGAGCAACATCAAGAATCCACTAAGAAATGGTTTGATAAAAGGACAAATTTCAGATTTTCAAGGTTGGTGATTTGGTCTTGAAGTGGGATGTTGATTGGGCAAAACCAGGAAGACACTCCAAGTTTGATGCAATTTGGAGTGGTCTGTATACCATTATAACTTACAAGGAAGTAAATTCTTTTAAGCTTACTGATCTTGATGGTTATGCACTACCAATCCTAGTCAATGGGATTTATCTTAAGCATTCTCATTAAGACAGTTTGTTGCATCATTGTACATAATAGTTTAGATTTCAATTCCTCCAAGTTCTTGCAACACATTATTTTGTTGGTAGTTTAGGTCTACTTTTAGATAAGTGTTGGTGCACACTCTGCATGTTACATTTAGGACATGTATGATATTTAATGTTTATACATAGTTGTTCCTTTGTTGTTATTACACTTTTATTTATTAGGTAAGGTTTCATGGTAGCTCCAAATCAGTACCAATCCATGCAAAGTACTTTAAGAAATTCAAAGGAGTGTTTTCAATGACAGAACATTTCATGTTGTATGCTGAATCCATGCCAAATGGATACTTAGAGGTAGTTTTTATCTCCATCTAGTAGGAATATGTCCTATCGAGGTCGCAAAAATGTTATCCCAAATTTTCACCCTTCAAAATTTAGATAACCTATTAAAAATTTGAAGTACGGGTTTGTGACGTGTAGACGACCATCAAATTCAACCCCATTAGAATAGAAATATATCAAGTTCTTTGGGTCGACCTATTTGGTATTTACTCGCAATGAGTTGTCTCACCATATTAAAGGTTCAAGTTGGTGGTCAAGCTCATTATGTAAATTGAAAAGTTCACTAGGTTGGATGCCAAGGTTGGACGCCTAGGTTGGACACCTAGGTTGGATGGGTGGAAGATGTATGGAGAGGTTGGATGGGTGATATGTTGTATGGATATTAACCCTTGGTATGGAAGGTGGGTTAGTCAACCGACACATATGGTTGGGTTAGTTGAGTAGGTTGGTCACCGACTATTGTGGCAAAGTATGCCATACAAACAAGATGGTGGGCATCCAACACCTCGTGTCCGATGGCATAAGGTTAGAAGCATTGTTGGTTAGGTCACCAAGTTAGTCTGCCAGAAGTTGGTCGTTTGTTCAACATACGCGATTTAAATAGATTGTCTTCCAATGTAGTTGGACATCATACATAACAAAAGATGAGGCTTAGTTAGATGGATTCTTTGGTTAGACGTGTGGTTTGCTGACAGATTATATGGAAGAAGGTTAAATGACCGTCTAAGCTTCCTAGGTTCAACAACCCATAGTTAAAAATCAATGGTCTTTTTCTTGTTGATTACTTCATAGTTGTACAACCTTATAGTTAGAAGGTTTTTAAACCATTCTAGGTTAGACGATGATGAGATTTGGGGCTAACTCAATTTTTATCACCCATGGTGTAGAGATGGATGACCAACCTAGATATGATATATGGCCCATAGGATAGATGTGTCATCAAGAAATATTACCTGCGAGAAACACATTGATGGTGGTAGTTGAGGTTTATCAATTACCTATCATGGATTTAATGTAGGGTAGGTGGAAAATTTTTCCTATATAATGTAATCACCCCCTCATTTTTCAGGGTGATTTTCTAAGAATTGTAGAGGAACTCTATCAAATTTGTTCTAGAAACTTTTATGAGATGAAAACCTCGAATTGATCTTTTTGCAAACGATTCTTGCCTTATTTATAATCTCTAATGGAAATTACATCCTTTCAAGCAATCAACTTCTTGTTTTGTTACCTTTTTGCCCTAGTTTGTTAGATATTATGTTTCTTTCCTTTCATTTCTTTGCAAGTATATTGTGCATACTTAACTCTTCTCAGTAGGACTCGGATATGTTGTGCTCCATGAAAATAGGGATCTGAATGTAGTTTTGGATAGTGTCACTTTGGTCTACCCTTCCTTGCTTTGTATTTATTCCTTTTTACTCTCTAGGAATCTCTCCAACCCTTCTTTTGATGCTATTGTCTCCATAGTTTAGGATTTCATTTCATGCACTCTCTCTTTCTCCCTGGTCACTTGGTCAGTAATTAGTCACATTTCACTTCCTAGGAGTAACTTAGCATTAGGATTAGGTAGAGGAACCGACATTCTTGAAAGGTCTATCTCGGTTCAAGTCCCAAATATTAGAGACAAATCCCATGTTGTCTCAAATCCCGAGTTGTCTATGAATTAGGTGTGGGTTCACATTTGAGCTCCAACAAGTACCGTATAATTCATATCTTCCTCACTGGGAACTCCCTAGGTTTATCAAGTTTTACAGTAAGGAAGATCCCCAATAACACATTTTTTCCTTCTATCATGCCTCGTTATTTAATACATCATGACGAAGACATAATTTCCGAGGACCATTCTCATGTCCCTCATCAGCACCACATTAGATTAGTACAACAACATTCCATAACATTCCCTATTCTCCTTTGTACAACTTTCCCAACATTTCTTATACCATTTTCCCATAAAGATATGTTGCAAGATCACTATCAATGACCTATATGCCATCAAAAAATTCAAAGATGAATCTATCGTTGATTTTTTTCCCATTTGAGGGGTGCCAAACACATCTCGTCCACATTTCAAATCTAATCATTTCAAAATTTTGATGAAGCTTTCACTATGGCCCAAAAATTGGAATTGTGAGCTCTAGAAGATGGATTGGTTAAACATTGTCCTAAGTAACTAAAATTTGAATTCCCAAATAATTCAACATCCAACCACAATAAGTCAAAAATATATTCCAATACCATGGTAGTCAAATCTTCTCCTAAGGAAAATCCTACTTCCAAACGTCCCTGTCAACAACGTAGTTATACACCAATAGGAGAGACTTATAGTGTAGTTTTTGATAAACTGCTTTGCCTTAAACATGATATCTCTCCCACCTATTTGACCCATCAATATATTAGTATCTAAACCCATTTGGTACCAAGATAACTATTGTAAATACCATAGGGTCAATGGAAATGACATTGAAATGTGTCACACTTTCCGCAACATACTCCAAGATTTGATTGACAAGGGTGAGCTCCACTTGGACAATCCAAATGCACCCCGAATCAAAATCTTGACATATTTAAGAAACATTTTCCAAATCACCCATAATCTTCAGATCAAACCAAAAATATCTTTCCACACTATCAATATAATAACCATGGTAGAACCTATCGCCGAATCCACCTCGTTGCAAATTGAATCAAAACTCCGTGGAACCAACACCAAGATCTAATGAACATAAAACTACAACTACGGAATCCTCATACCAAAAATATCACAAAATCTATTCCCACACCTCGCATCATAGGCCATAACCAAATCAGTACCTTCCTTTTCTATGACTCCAAAAACTACACCTAAACCCACATCTGAAAAACAACCTAAAACACATGTTACTTGAGGGAAATATCACCCTTCTGCTACATCTTCATCAACCACACCTGGTTCATCAAAAACCACCAAAGGACCTCATAAACATGGTATTGTTCAGGTTTTCAAAATACCTCAATATATTCTTCCAGACCAAAACCCTTTGCATGGACCTCATTCCGTTATATTATTAGGGGAAAATCTACCATTTCCCCCTACATTAAATCCATATCCACAATCTAACTATCCCACACCCACCGCATCACCGCAGACATCTATACTAAGTCATCACTCTTCACCTATCACTTAGTCTATTCATCCTCACCAATGGCCACCCATAGATGGTCTTTATCCTTTACTCCGTCACATAGTTTGACTATTCACACCAATGACCACCCATACAGATTATTTGTCTACCACTTGCCATGACATCTAGAAATCCTCCATGACCAATAAATAAACAACCTACTACTAAAAACATATCTTAAATCCTCCTGAGAGCAAGATAGACGTGAAATTTTCTCCATCTAGATCTACACCTAAGGGACATTACACTACGATGTTAGATTACCTCTTGTAGTGGTCACTTATTACACTACCACCTCCTAAGATGTTGGATCATCACGGATGGAAACCCTCTTGGTATGACTTCAATATTTTCTATGATTACCACATAACATGTGGCCATTCCATAGAAAGTTGTAGGGTGTTTCACTTGAAAGTATAGGAACTTAGTAGTTCACTCTTCCTTCCTTCTCAATCAAACACAACATCAACATCAACATCATCATCATCAAAACATGAAGAATCTATCCCTAAAACATCTGATCATCGAGTTGGTGTTGTACACATCACCACTCGCTCAAAATTATGAAAAAGAGTCATCTGAGCCTAAGAAAAGTAAAAAATTCATCACTATACCACCACCTCCTGAATTATCAACTCCATCTGATAAACCTAAGGTATCTATTTCCTTAGCTCCTAAGGAATCTAACCAAACACCATCATCAAAAGAAAAATTTCCATACAAGCCACAACACCTCCTTTCACCACAATACAAAGGTTGCTATCAAACAATTACACAAATATCCTATTCGATGTCACTTTATGAACTAGTTCTGAAATCTCATTTCCACAAATAAGCCATGATAGAAGCCCTCCAATCCATAACCATACCAGCCAACAATCCTACTTCCTTCACAAATTATGTAGGTTCCCTAAAAACATCTGCTGCTATATAATTCAAACCATCTAAAATTCCCTCTCTTAGACTAAAAGACCACAACCTTCCACTTTTTATTACTTCTCAGATCAATGACATCTCCATCAAGAGGATCATGATTGATAGTGGTGCTTCCATTAATATAATATCATCTCTCACGTTTAATCAACTCAAACTACCCAACATCGTTATCACTCAAACTATGGTTCTATTACAATCCTTCAATGACACTATCACACCCAAATTAGGAAATCTCATACTACCACTTAAGGTCGTGTCAAAACCTTTCCCGAACTCTTCTACATTATGAAAGGATAGTTTAGTAATACAACATGTTATTAGGATTCCCGGATACACACCATGCATTGCTTTCTTCCAACCTCCATCATTGTATCAAATATTAACATGAAGGTAAGAATTTTACTATCCCCGCTAATCGAAATCAATTCACTAACTAGTACATGATGTACCACCCAAACGATGTCCTTATTCCTAAATGTGCATCTCGATTCATTTATCAAGAATCTACCAAGACATCTATCCCTTCTTCTAAACAACCATATGATTCCTCTCTTAATGAGGTTGTAAATGTCCTAATCTTGGGGAATATCATCTCCCCGTGCTTAACTCCATCCATTCACCTTAAACATATGGCCTCCCTGACAAGAGACTCATGTAAGACCCAAACATAGGAGATGTTATCTTCTAAGGTCTTACTTATCTCAAAACAAATATTGTCTATAGGGGAATTGACAATCCTCCATCCCATATCATTAATCGACACTGCGCTATGCTATTCACACTAAACTTCAAATATCTTGATAATCTGAACATCGCCCACATGTATCTTCATCGTTGTGCATGGAGAGGTTTTGGATTTTGGCGTTATGAACAAAGAACCCCAATAAACCTATCTTGTGTTCCCTTAAATCCTATGAAAAAGTGGTTTAGGTTATACAAGGTTCACCTCCAAATTGTGCAAAGCCACTACATCCAAACTTGCTACATCCATAACTATTTCCGAACTAGAACCATGGTCACCAACAAACCTTGAAGACCCCATGGACACAAACGACACCATACCCATCCCACATAATTTTTTTAATCAATGTTATATCTTTAGGGCCACTTACTTATCAATCCAATCACTCCACCAAATCATTACCTCTTGTTTGGGAAGAAATGGTTAATGAGGATTCACCCACTATAGATATCCTCTAGTACTAGGATGACAAGGATATCCTTTCCCATATGGGATTTGAAGACCATTTTCTTCATAAATCCCTTCCATCTGACACACCAACTCTCCTTAACGAATCCACCCTCAATGTTAACTTAGGTACCCCTCAAGATCCCCACATAGTTAAGGTCAGTCAATCTCTAGATCCACAAGAATTAAATGATTTCACCTCATTCTTAACAAAATATCACCAAGCATTTTCCTGGTCATACAATGATATGAATGTAATCGATCCTAATATTTTCATACATAACATAGTCACGTATCCCGATGTTAATATGGTAAAATAAAAAATCCATAAATTACATCCACGTTTAGATCTCCTTGTTAAGGAAGAGTTGCAATGCATCTAATCTAAAAACTTCACCATACCCATTGAATACCTACAATGGGTCTCAAATTCCATCCTAAGAATTAAAGCCTCATGTAAAATATTCATCTACATAGACTTCAGGGATCTCAATCTTTCCTATCCTAAAGATGATTTCCCTCTTCCAAACATAGATCAGTTTTTCGACCTAACAACTTGCCACGAAATGTGTTCTCTTATGGATGTTTTTTCGGATATAACCAAATCCTCATCACCCCGACAATCAACACAAAAAAATTCATTTCCCTTGGGGAACTTTCTCGCTATCAGTGTCATGCCATTTGGTCTTAACAATGTAGGGGCTAGTTATCAACACACCATGACATACATCTTTCATGACCTTATCCAGAAAATTGTTGTAGACTATGTTGATGACCTTTAGGAAAATTGAAATCATGAAAATAACATCTTGATGTCCTTGATTCAATCTTCTCTCGTATCATTCAGTTTTTTCTTCATCTTAATCCTATAAAGTGTGTTTTTGGTTTTCTCATCAGAACATTTTTTAGGGTTTATCATATCTATTCGAGGAATTAAAGTTGACCCAATAAAGGTTAGAGCAATTATTCAAATGCCTCCCCATCTAATCTCAAGAAATCGTGCATAGCCTCCAAGTAAAATCGCAATCCATTTGACATATCATATCACAACTTTTTGACTCATTGTTAGCCATTTCACCATCTTCTCTCGCAAAAGCATAGAATTTCATTTCAATTCTTATTGTCAGAAGGCCTTTGATGAAATCAAATGGCATCAATTATCATCACATGTGCTTATTCCACATCGGAAAGGGGAGCCATTCTATCTATACATATCTACTTCAGAATATTCTCTAGGAGCCATGATTTCCCACCATGATAATCAAGGTTGTGAACATGTTGTATACTACATTAGCTACACACTCCATGAGTATGAAACATGCTATATCGAAGCTGAAAAATTATGTTGTGCATTATACGTTGCCACCTCAAAACTTCAACATTATCTCCTCAATCACAAGATCTATGTCATAACCAACTTTAATACACTTAAATCCATGCATGATAAACCTTATCATAATGATCACATAACTTGATGGCTTATGCTCATGATTGAATTTGATCTCAAGATAATTTCTTAGAAATATATTAAAGGTTAGACCATTGCAGATCAGCTCGATGATGCACCCTTTTTAGATAATCAAACACCTCACGACTACTTTCCCGACAAATCCATCAACAACATTGATGAATCTAATTTCATCCCCATTAATGACTATCTTATTCGATGGTGCTAAGTTTCAAGAAAGGGGAGGATATGGAATTTTTATCATACCACCCTGAACATTCCACTTCCATTATAATTCAAACTTAACTTCAAATTTACCAATAACATGGAAAAATATGAAGCCTTAATCATGGGTATAAATACTTCCATTCTTGTAGGTGTCCACATCTTGGAAATCTATGGAGATTCAAAACTTTTCACAACAAAGTTAAAGTAGGCTATCAATGTAAAAATGAAATCCTTAAAAAATATAAGGTTTTGGTTGACTTTATCCTCGGTGAATTCAATCATTATACCATACAAGCCATTTTTGATCTTCTCGACAGTTTGCGAGACACTATGACATCCCTTGATACCTCATCTTTTTTTAAACATAAAAATCAAACGATAAGACTAAAATGTTTGTGGTTTTTCAACACTTAGATCTTGCTTCACATAAAAATGAGCTTCCTTCCATCATTAACATTGACAAAAATCCACCTAATTTATGGTACACACATATATATGACTATCTCACTAAATGTAAACTACCATTAGACTTATCACATGGTGCTAAATGATCATTTTTTAATGTGTCACTCACGTTTTTATCATAAGGGGCATACTTTATAAACGTATCTTTGAGAGCATATTATTATGATGTCTTAAATCACATGAATCAACTAGAGAAATCGATGAGGTCCATGATAGCATATGATGGGTTGTTGTATTCTCCAATCATTTAACTAATCGAATCTTCTATTAGTGTCATTATAAACTGGGGTTGTGTCCTAGGTTATATGCAATGGAGATTTATGTAACCATTTTTCTGTTGGGTCTTCTGATTGGGGGTTGTTGTGAGATCTTTCTAAGTTGGTTACTAATCTATGGAAACTCAATATAAATCTATAGAATTTAGTTGTTGCGATGAAATGAAGTTTAAAAGATATACTTCTAAATTAAATGGAAATGTGCACATAGAATCTGAAAGAATGGAATTGAAATTGCACACTCATAACTAAGAATCAGTAGAAGTAAAAGCATATGCTAATTTAAACTTTGTATAAAGGGAAACACACATTCTGAATAGAAATTCCAATAGGAAAAGAAAATACATTCAAACTAAGATTGCATGAAACATACTAAAGTAGAAACATACTAAAATAGAGATTGCAGTGAAACTTATCAAAAAACCAGATGTGTATGTAAATGTAAACAACCTCCTGTCTCCTTGGTCAAGTGGGCCCTTTCTCTCCTTGGGACAGAGGAAATCTCAACAACTTTAGATCCTCAAAATGACGCTTACTTATATTAATTTAAATAAGTTCCATAGCATATCTAGTACATGAAAAGAAGAGTTCTAAATACCATAGGCTATATATTGCAGAGTATATAAAAATAATAGCTACTATCATGTTCTTAAGAAGGTGTCTTTATATAGACACAAACAGTTACAAAATTCACCATAATAGGTGGCACTAACATCTCCCACTAATCAACATTAACCAAGACTCATAAATTCCTATGGGACTGTTAGAAACAAGTCCCATACTTATAGGTCGATGGGTGGAAAAATTCTTCCGCTCCCACATTCCAGCTCCAAACTTGGACTTCTTAATTACATCAGCAATAAACATTCATCATTTCCCTGCACACATCATCACATTTCCCTCATGAAGATAGTCGGTAGGAGGTTATACCGTAATCAAGTTGCATGAACAAAATAAAGGAAAATGAATCAAACTCGCTAAGATATAACTATACAAAGCATCCACATGCATTATCAAATCATATCTAAATGACAATTTACTAAGCATAGGAATGATATAAATGAGCCAAATAATGTACTCATCAACATCTCTTGTGGTCACTTCAATGGAAATTCCATCGCTAAATGCATCTTATGGATAGGGTATTACTAGGCTACCATCACCATATATTTTTGTGCATATGTAAATAAATGTGTTAAATGCAAACTCCATTAAGATCTCACCCACGAACCTAGTCAAGCATTACAGCCTCGCCAGGACTTATGGCCTTTCTCTCAATGGGGATTAGACCTCATTGGTAGAATCATCCCAAAAACATCATTCTATAAACAAAACAATTGAACACTTCACTAATTGGGTCAAATCCATACCTTTGACCTCGAAAAATATCAGACCTATTATTAACTTCATATATCAAAATATCATATTTCGTTTTGGTATCCTACATAAACTTGTCACAAATAATGGAAAATCCTTTAAAAATAAGGAATTAAAAATTATTGTGATACATTTAACATCAAACTTAGTCTCTCATCACCATATTATCCTCAAGAAAATGGACAAGATGAGGCCTCTAATAAAACACTTAACAAAGTTCTTATGAAAATAGTAGATGACGAAGGTCAAACTTGCATCTCCAAATCCCATTTTCTCTCTAGGATTATCAAACTAACATCTTCACTCCTACGGGTGCTTTTCCCCTATTCACTTTTCTATGGCTCTAAATCCATTGTACTCTTGAAATTAAAATTTTGTCACTTCATGTATCTCTCAAATATTTCATCTCAAACGAAGAATGTCACAAAGACCGCTTACCACAACTTGAACTATTATATTAGAAGTTTCTAACAACCCTCAAATATAATCAAATCTATCAACAATGTATTAATAGAGCATACAAAAACATGTTAAAGAACATGAATTTAAAATTGGTGATCTTGTACTCAAATAAAATCAAAATTTTACTACATTAGAATAAAGTAAATGTGGAAATTTTTCCCCCAATTAGATTGGTCCATACATTATCACTCACAAGTATGGGTCAAGAGTGTATCATCTTATTTCTCTTGATGGGGAACCCAAAAGGGAACCTTTGAATGCTTTGCACTTACAAATTTTATACTATTAATTAATTGATTTTCATGAGAGTAGTTACTCTAAATCCTATCACTACATGATATCATTGTAATGACGTGATCATCCATTAGCATCCTAAATACGGTTTAAAGATGAAAACCATAGCTCTATTCATCTCATATTTTGTATAGAAAAGTTACTTCATTTCAAGGAACCCCTTTGGAAATAGTAGATAAATCCATCCCATACCAATCAAAACATGACATGGGGCATGTGTGTGTAGCTCGTATGCACATTTTATCCCCTCCTTGAAATTTTCTATTAAGTTTTTCCATCAACAATGAAATATATGAAAATCATTTGGATGCTCCTCTTATCACAATAGAAAAATAGACTCTCCTTGAGGAAAACTATTTTTCAAATCCAAATCATTACCATAAACAAAATTAGGCACCTCCTTTGAAGGAAAACTACAAATCCAAATGGTGGACCATTGATCCCTTAGAGGATGGCCATCTCATCAAAATTCAAAATGTAGACCATACCCACGAAGGATGGATACTTATGTGAAAGGCTTCCCATATTGATTAGGCTTCAAAGCACACCAAAATAAAAATCATCCAAGAGAGTGTCTCGTATAAATTAGCTTTCCCATCATAACAAGCTTCCCACATTGATAAGTTTTCTTCAAAATAATATAAAAAGCTAGGGCATTATTCCCTATAATATTATTTTAAAGGAGATCCCTTTTTCCCGCATTGTCCTACACACACAAAATTCCTTTTTGTCATCCTATAAAAATTCAGTTGTTCAAACCCACATTCCCATCATAATTTATGTAACTACCCATTGATAATCTTACTTAACATCTAAGAAGGCCACAAGTGCAAGTGTTTTTTTCAAACCCATCACATATATGTACCAAATTCATAGTGGGAAAACATTCCAATTTTACCTCATTTTGTTTAGTTACATTTTTTGATGTAGCATGTTTGTTGGATCATATTTTAAAGTCATCAATCATTTAACCACATCTAAAACATATTTAACCAAACATTTTAACATATCACATTCATCAAATCCATCTAAAAACATTAACACAATAGAAACATACAAATGTCCAAAAACATCAATATATGTCATCATAAAAAATGGTCTTATGAACCTATACATATATATATCAAAGACAATCACATCATAATAAAGTCCAAATCTCAATATATGTATTGTACAAAAATGGAATTCCACCTCTCATCATATGCAATCAAGTAGTAAAGTCTGCATCTCCAAGTATTGGTATTCTTCTTCGGGAGTAGGTATGCCTCAACCATCGGTGTCTCCACCTCATCTAGGAAAACTTGTAACAAAATTCTCTCCTCTATCTTCTCCCTCACCACCTCCACTCTCTCTAGCCTCCGAGGTGGTTTTTCCACACTCACTGCACTAGCACTAGGCCTTCTGCTACTATTATATCTTACCCTTTGGCATCTGTAATCAACATACAAAGTAACATCCAGGTAGTTCTTTATGACCAAATCCACATAGTTATATTTCTCCACCCGCACAACATCATAATGGGTAACTAAATCATAATAGATGGATGAGGTTTTGCAGATGCTCCCATCTACCTACCCGTAATGGGCCATCGCCAACAACTTTGACACTAGATATCGAAGGCAATATGATCCCCAAGGCCTTATTTAGTGTATCTTTGTGTCCCTCTTACTTGTCTCTATGTCAAAAAATACCTGTATAATTTTTTCTTGGAGGTTATCCCTCTCCATGATCAATCCATCCCTCTCTGCAATGAAGGTATCCCAAACACCAATCAAATCATCATGCTCTCTACGAGACACATCCCTCTCCTCTCCACTACATCCTTCTCAAACTTCACTACTGCAAATGGTGGAAGATAGGTCATCATCATCCTCCTCCTCTCATCAAAATTAGGATCTATATCTCCTCCATGTGCTCCTCCCTCTAATCGAGAATGTACCAGTGTCACTCATTGTGAAAATATTTGCGTTATTCAAACTCTATCAATACCTCTCAAAGATGGATCACACCATGTCATATACTTAGGGGTAACCCCTGCATCATAAATCAGAACAATAAATCCCTCCTCATTGAGGCCTCGTAGCCCACTGAAACTCCTCAATGATGGTAGGTCTTGCCATCATTGCCCTCAAATATCTACATCCATCTCCTCCCACCTATACTAAATAGGAAACTCATTAACTCCATTTATAGTAAAAATTATCTCCTAACATGATCAAAATGCACATGGCTCATGATTTCCTTCCCTCCATGCCTATAGCCATATAGGCTACTATAAATAAAGAAAATCTTGTGGGTACTCGGGCCATGCCAGTAAATACAAGTATGGTCTCAACACAACATCTCCTACCTGGTCCATTCAAAAATCCCTATAAAATCCATCTCTCCTCCTCTTCCCTACATGACCTCTATCTGATCTCCACCTCATAAAACTAGGGTATTGATCACCATGGCCCATGATAACCATATTGGTCAAAATAGCTATGAGATTTAAAGCCCATGCATGTAGTAGAAAACCAACATCAATACCATAGCATTTATCCCTTGAGGCCCAAAACTCCTTGAATGTCTATACAAGAAGAGTAATCCCCCACTCAAAAATGGTCTAATGCTCTATCATCCCAAACACCACCCCTATCAACATCCATGGAAAATGGCCTCTCATGGAATCTGGAAATGCATAACACATGATGGCCATCATAATCATAGTCATCTAAACATGTCCTGCACTCTCAGAAAAATATACACTTCCATATGGAAAAACCTCCTAACTCATATATGATGTCACCAACATCCTTCCCATACAATCTACCCATCACCTCATCCCTCTCAGCCTTAGAGATGGTATATACCACTAACCCCGGATCATCTGATCTCAAAATAAAGTGAACATCCTCCAAGGTAATAATAATCTCACCCGTAGGAAACCAAAATGTGTTAGTGGAAGAATTCCACCTCTCTAGTAGTTCTAAAATCAAACCCAAAATCTATAAATCCATCTATAATGTCTCATGGTAGCAAAACCCATGGCCTCCACATATACGAATCATCATCTCACATATATGTCCACACCTCCTCCAATATCAAAGGAATATAGTATATGTTCAAATTCACCTCCACTTAAAAAAAAAACAAGCCAAAAATTAACATCATCAAAACACAACAAAAACATCAAAAATACACCAACAACATCTAAAACATCAAAAATTTCTTGCTTCACAAAACTATCATAAATAAAAATGAATCGATAGTGATCCATCCAAATTACCAATGATTCTTCCTTGAATTGATGGTTATTTCATCAATCATTAATGATTCTGCTAGGGAACCTATACACTTAAAACATGGCATCAAAATCCTAAAACTACCAAAATATCATACAAAAACTGGTTAAAATTGGCCTACCTCGGTCGTTGGTGGTTTCCTTTTCTTTCTAGAGGATGCATCACTCAAAATCTCCCAAAATCACCTTGAAATGCTCAAATCAATTCGACAAAGACATTTTTACACCACAGTTAAAATAAAAAGCGCAAATATCTTGGGTAAATATATACCCCAATTAAATCATCGTGTTTATTCCTCCAATCACGTAGGTGATTACCCTAAATGTTTGTGATTCACTTGTTTATAACAACCATTGTTACTTTCACCCCTGAACACAAAAAAACACCCTTTGCATAAGTTTTTCACTTTCAAAGGACCCAAACACTCAAGTAAACAAGAAAAATTCCAACTTTCAACACTCATCATACATCTATGGGACATGCCCTTTAATCCCCCATCAACTTGGAATTCTAGTCAAACTAAGCCTATCTCTTTGGATCACATGTCTATAAGCACAAACCCCTTGGTTTCCCTATCAAGTTAATCCCTCAACAACACACTCTATTTCAATACCCCCTCAAACTAGGGAAACCTTTGAAAAAAAACACATCCAAGAAATTGGTGTTTCCTTATTACACTATACTTGTCAAGTCACCCATACAACAAAACACTCTCAATTGTTTTTATCCGACACCTTACTTGAGACATCGGACAAAAATGGGTAAAATGTAAACTTTGAAAATCTTCACACCCCATAACATTTTAGGACTTAAGTCATCCGTTTAATTAATCAAACTTGTTATCACTTCATTATGACCTCCTAGGTCATTTCCCCACACCATTTTATTAAATTTACCTCACATCATACTACCCTTCCCATATTTGATTAAATAATTTATTTATTTATTAGTATAAATCACCCTCAAACCTCACCATGAGAACTCCTCATAACTCATTAGTTATAAATGTTCTAAATAAGAAACCTTTTAAAAAAATTCCCTAACAACCTCTAACTTATCCCTATAACCACTTCTCACTTCTTACTAGTTAGGACTAGAATAATTTGGGAAACCTTCTAATTTATTCCTACTCTATCCTAACTACCCCCATCTACTTTTAAACCTCACACTCGACCTCTCTAAGTTATTTATCCATGATTCCCCTAAATCCCCCGCACCTAAGTTCAAAATAGAAGGTTTATCACTTTGTATCTCACCCTAACTCTAACTTGCCCAAAATCATTGATGATTCCCTCAACACTATGATTTATAAATATTGGTTCCTTCCTCTCCTTAGAACCATTCACAACAATCCAATTAATCCAATAACATTATCGACATTCAGAGTGTTAAAAGTTCTCATCAAAATAATTTAACATCTATCACTTCCTTCAAGTATCTTTAGAGCTATTCGAGGGCTCTTTCATCATCCAAGCACAACTACAATCAGTTAGTTATCATCCCTCATCATACAAAGGATTATTACAGTCTTTTCACTTCTATTTTTATCCTAAAACAACCATATCGTATCATCACTTACTTTAATTTTTCTATTTAACAAGATAATAGTTTCATTCTAGATGATCAAATTATTTCTTTTAGCAGCTTGTTAATATTTCATATAATCACATGTGATTAGCCTAATCACCTCTAATTTATGTGTTTTTGGTTTACTTAATAATCAATTTTCATTATAAACTGTAATCAATTACTATATTCTTTTTTCTACTAATATTTGTGCCAAGAATGGATCTTATAGATGGTCATAGAAGGTATTAATCATCACATCACCTAATATCCAATCATTTTCAATCATCAAACACCCTTTTCACTAGGATAAATATGACTTATTGCATGACTTGGGGTTGTGGGCCATCCATGCATCCCCCATCGATTGACTAGAAGCCATCTTCTCACCTACCTAGAAAATTCAAGAAGCCACTGAAGAATTTTGGGAATTATATTATGAGCTATAGTGGAAATAAGACAACTTTGCATTGTTCAAATACAACCATGAGGTAGGACTGGACATACTTGAGGACACAAACACCACATCTGAGTCAAAGATTGGGAGTAGGATCATCCTTGTGGATTTTGATTGCAACTTTTCTCACTAGTACGACACCAAAGGATAACTTTATAATTTCTTCATGATTGATTACATTAAATAAATGAAGAACTCGACTCATACTTCACCAAGGATGATGAATTAGCTTATTCAGTGGGCTCTAACATTTTTGAAAAGTTAGATACTGGCCTAGATTCTGAATTTGGATTTGAGACTTTTTTGTTTTTTCCTATCATTATCAACAAAGGATGTATTATAATATTCTAAATAAGTGATAAATATTTGATCACATTTTTATATCACATATTGTACTCCATTTTCATAAATAAAACGTGAATGTTTTAAAAGCATGTTGACATCCACGTAAGGAATTCCTTTGGCTTCTGGAACTAGCCTTTGTCAAGAAACCTTCCTACCCATTTTACTAATTCCATTTTGTGTAGTGTATTTGATTTTCAGGTTTAATTATAGCGAAAAGAGTTTAATTCATTCTTCATAGAGCACAACCAATCATACACATATCACATCCCACGGGTATCTTTGAAACCCCATCATACTCGAGGTTCATCAAGTTTTACCTCCTTGTAACATCAAACCAACTCGTAATGTAAAATTGTGTTTAACACATACCATAAGAATACCATTTCTCCTACCTAGTTGTTTCCTTTCATTGTTGGGTAGTTGTTCCTCTTTTATTTCTTGTTTTTTTAACGTTTTATCTAGGATTTCAAGCCTTCTTTGTTAATGTGTAGGGTCCTATTAGAAAACTTTTTTAACCTTTATCTAAAATAAAATACCATATAATGTACATGTATTATTAATAAAGTTCATTGAACCATATTTGATTTAGGTTGTCTATTATTGAAATAGTGAATTTTTGTTGTGTAATTCTTAACTTTTAATAGACTATTTAACATTGGATAATTTGAATAATTTTTTAACCACCATAAGAATGTCATTTGAGACACATAATAGTTATAAACTAAATTACTTGTTTTCTTAATAAAAGGTATTTCATTTGTTATCTTTACATTTTACATTTTCCCATGTCCATCACACAAGTAATAAGTGAATTTAATGTTTCATTATTCCCATCAAATTGTGTACAAATATGCCCATAAAATTAAAAGGAATTTTCATTATATATGTACATATAGATAGTGATATAATTTGTACATAGATCTATATAAAATCTTTAATTATATATCAAATATATAAGTAGGATGAAATGGTGATATCAAAAAATTGGAAGTATATAGTTTATATTTCAAAATATGATGAAAATATAATATATTTTGAATCCCCAATATATTTCCCAATATGTTCTTCACCAAGGGTTTTGCAGACAAGGAGTCTGCATAAACATCAGCTAACTTTATGCCAGAGAAACATTAAAAAAAGGATATGAAAAATGTATAAACAGTCATTAAATGTAAAACATGTTAGCTAGAGTAGAAATGTTTTGTAATTTAATGTTTGATGCATTTTATTAAAATTGGTAAACTCTCATATAAATATTTTATGTGTTTGGAAATAAAATAGTATATTTTTACATCCATCAATTAATATAAATTAATAAATAATGATTAAATATGTAAAAATCCATACCTTTGACAAGTTAATGTACACATACATATATGGGTAAGTGCATGGAAATGGGGAGGCAAAAGGGCATGAAAAATGGCCATTTTTTCCTGTAATCATTAAAATTTGAACTTCAACTAATATTTTGGCATGTCTATGCTCAAAAACTTACAATCTAATAACAATAAGAATCATAGTGTTCTGAATCTAGTTTCTAAACTACTAATTGTTTTCAAAAATTGTGGATATAAAGAGGGTCAAATATGATGGACACATAATTTTTTTATTTTTTTTTCAAAAATATAATATTGTTTCATTGCCTCCCCGACCCCCTCCCACCCAACTTTTTGAGTTTTATAAAATATTTTACAAATCCACTTGATATAAAGTTAGCTAAGATCATACATTAGGTCATATTAATTTCTCATATTTTTTTCAATTAATATATTATTATTTTCTAAATTTCAAAATGGACACATCCCAAAAATAAAATATTTGCATGTACACCAACTAATTTTTAAAAAATAATTGAAAATAAAATTATATTTTTAATGTGTATATAAAGGAGCGTAGATCATGTCAATTGTTTTTGTTTGAAATTTGGATGAGTAGATCAAAAATTATGTAAAAAACAATACATGTGTTTTTGTTAAAAAATGAATGTATCACTAAAGGAAATTAAGGATTAAAACATTAAACTATTAAGATTTAAGATAGAAATACATTAACACAAACCTAACATATAGTTTGACATCTTTGTCATGTTTTTCTATGGAATAATAAATTATAACATAAGAGAAATCAGATCATATAGTGAAGGTTCAAATTTTTGTTTTGTAAACATGTATTCGGTTATACAATAGGCAATCCAACACTAAGGCTTAGATATCCAATCAAATCCAAGCATAAGTACTAGAAATTTCCAACACAAATCATACATAATGCAAGTGCATTATTTCACACTCGTGTTATACCCTATTTTCAAATACATTTACATTTACACATAAAAAAATCACTCATGATTTTGGTCCCACAATGTATGTCAACTGCACTCTTTCTTATAGATTCCTACAACAATTTATTCTTTTGAGACATTCAAAATGGCAATTGAGTAATTTTTTATGTTTTTTACATTGATATAACATTATTATTATGTCTTTTGTCTTATTTTCAATCATTCTTTTGATAAATTTCTTATTATTGTTGTATATTTGATTGTTTTTTCATTGCTTCTTATATTCTTAACATTCATAAAAAATATATTTCAATTATATTATATTTATATATATTTCAGAATTACGAGGAAGATACCTCATACGTAAACACTTGAGGATCTGTATAAACAAAGGAAATAGATGGAAACACTCTATGAAAAAATAAATTGAACACGTCTTTTCGAGATAATAAGATGTTGGAAAATATTTTTTATTATCCACAAGAGCCAAGAAAGAAGAAGGAAAAAAACAAGAGAAAAAGTGAAAAATGTCAGTGAAAGAAGGAAATTAGTGTATGGAGGTGAAGGCATGTCATCTCTTATAAATGAAATTAATAGTGAAACATATCCTCAAACACCAATTGAATCAATAAATAATGAATGTTCTATGAGTGATGATGTGATGCCAAATTTAAACTTAGATGTTACACCAAATGATCAAATTGTTTAAAAAATATAAAATTTACCAAATTATTTAGAAGAACAACATATAAGAAATGAACAATGTTTACTTGATGTTCAACCAACTTTACTATTGAAATCCCGATTAAAATTTTACGTAAAACACTTAAAATTTTACTTGAAATTGATGAAAATATTTTAAACCCAATGAGTGATAAGATTGGTGAACACACTTGTAGAAGAAAAGATAATAAGATATGGAAATCATTTTTAATGATATAAAACAAACATGAAGATGTTAATTATTTGTTTAAATGATGAAAATTTTATTTTAGAGCTACTATGAAGACTCTTTGTCTAAGAACATATAAGACCAAGAGTAAAAATTTATTGTAAAAATTCTAATGAAAGCATACCAAACAATACGTCCAACTTGATGTACTAAAGATAGGAATATTACCCGACGTGTTATTACATCAACTATAGATAGTTAAAAAACAAATAAATATGGTTTAATTATGAAAATAAGTAGTACAGTAAAACTAAATAGGAAAACACTATTGCAATCCACTGAAATACATGAAAGAATTGAGGATCCCAATAACAATGTATTATCAAATTTTTCTAGTATAATCCCACAGAGGGACAAGAAACAATTAAAGAGTTAAAGTCCAAAATTAAATAATTTAAGAAAATAATAAAATGGTTTCACCTAATGAAAAAGATATATTGAAAATAAGAACTTGTTTTCAAAACTATGAATGACATTAAACATTTTTTTATATGAAAAAACAACAATTTTATAATAATTTTAAAGAGAATCATCCTGAATAGAAATAAAGCAAATGTATTCTAAAATGGGAAAAAATATTTATATTAATATAAATAACTTGCAAACTACTTTCTTTTTTAGGATCTATATTCAATTTTCTATGCATTATGATGTTTTCTAGCATATCTATGTTACTTTGTATACTGAGAATATTTACTAGGAGTGTATGATATATGTTCCATCTAAATAAAGAACATATTTCATTACAAACTGTTTTTTTACAGAGAAAGGATTATTTGTAAGAAACCATATTTATATGGAACTTGTGATAGTTACGGTGCTATAAAAATTACAAAATTGTATACAAATATAAAATACACATGTAATCATAAATAAACTAGTTTTTTTTAATACAAGTCATTTGTATACACTTCAAAAGATAATAAAGAGGTCAAGAGGTGTGAATTAGTGATTAAATAAATAAGTGTATCATATTGTATGACTATATTTTGAGAGAAGAATTTGGAAGAGTAATCAAGGTATACACACAAATATTGATGGTTAGACAAGTAATTTAAGTTATGCAAGGAAACACTTATGCTTAGTACCATTATGTTAGTTGTTGAATTTCCAGAGAATTATATGATATAACCAAAGAATGTAGTCTAATCATAGTAGTAAAAATCTATTAAGGTTTTCATATTCATGTATATAATATTCACACATGCTTCGGTAGCAGAGGGAAGACAAAAAGATATTGATGGAGTATCATTTATATATTTTTTTTACTATACACATTTAACACAATTTATGCAAGGTTTATTTGAGATACTCTATTATAATTTGAGTAAGAAAAACATTACATTTAGTCTTGACACATGTAGTAACAAAATCACGCACTTACTATTAAATTTATACAACAATTATTCACTAATATATCCCCTAGTCCTGGATCTTATAAGAAAATTATTCATATTCATTCATCCCTAGTCCTTTCATAAATTAGTTGGTCGTCATTTTCATTTGTTTTGCTCAGTATTTGACTAGGTTGCTTGTTTACACATATGTGATCCCGGTCATTAATTTCATATGCCCTGGTCCCCATAACATTTGAGTATCTAATTTAATTATTTGAGGTGTCTTCGTTATTTGGTCATTTTCATCTCTAGTCTTTGAACAAGACATCCCTATATAAAAATATCAGGGAAGCCTAGGGTAGTATCAAGAGGTTATCTACTAAGGAAATGAGTGCATCTCGGCATAGTTTACGTTTCTATCTCACAAGCATAGAAGAAAAGGGTTGTATTCATTCCATTTCATCCACCATTTACATCTTACATCTAGTTATTTCCCCATACTTCTACATCATTGATACTAGGGAACTCTAATAGAACTACATTGATATGGTGTGGTCTTCATCATTTTCTCTCTTCATTCACTTTGTTTTTTAGGTTTTGCTAAGATTTTAAAGGTAGATCTTCATCAAAGATTCATTAGTGTCAAAATTTAAACAAGACATCCCTATATTGAGAAATATCATACTCCCATACTATCTTATGGAACAGGAACCCCCAGCCTCTATCTACTATCAAGAGCTTCATCTTCTGAAATTTCTTGGGGAAAATGATTGATGTTGAATCAAACATCATTTACATGTCTATCTCACATGGGTTGAGACTCTTAGGCGATTGCATAACAAGGATATTCATTACCTATTGGGAAAGCTCTCCGGATGACCATTTCCATTCCTCTATTCGTACACACATCTAGGGTTTACTTCCCTAATCTAACTTCTACATCATTAAACTAAACTAACAAAGCTGATGCACCGAGGCACAAGAACACTTGTACAATAAACACAAACCACAAAATGCAATGCAAGATCTACATTGGGTGATGGAATGTAAATGAATCACTTAGTTGAGAATCCATCATTGTGTATTAATCCAAAGATTATATGAACCTTAATATGCAAAGTTTATTTTTAGATGGGAGGTTTGAACTCCACAAATTCACCTTCCAAAGAGAATAAGGGAGGGGAAAAAAAGAATTTCCAACCTTTAGAAAGAATCCTCCTTAGAATTTATAGGAATAATGAGAGGGAAGAGAGAGGAATTCCAAATCTAACCCAACCACCTCCAAATTGTATTTAATTCATCTCATTATGGCGGTAGAACTTCCCAAAAATGGAAAATATTTTGCATTTTTGAAGACGTTTGTCATATTTGGTAGAGGACCTTGTAAGCTTTTTGAAAATTCTAACCTTACGCAACCCTGTGAAAAGTTACTAAGATATCCGGGTGTGGTTTGCTTTCTGCTCGGGTTTGGGGTGTCAACGCCAAATGTTGCACTTTCAAGATGCACCTGAGATCCATCCTCATGTCAACATTTTTAAGTGTGCCATAGGCACTAAAAATTTCACCCATACTACGAACTAGGTGCAACCAAGTTGACTTATTTTTACCCCAATCCTTTTTCATGTCGACATCACCTTCGCTGTAAACCTTTTTCATGTCGAAATCTTGAGTTTCTTTGATTTCCATTCTTTTATTTGTCCATATTTACCTGGGAGGGAGATGCCATCACACTCTTACTTCAAACCATGAGAAAATTAACACTTGGGTTTGAACCCATAAACACAGATACTCGGAAAAACCCTTCAAATATTGATTGAAAAATCTTACATTAGCCATACTACATCAAAGAGGGTCATAGGAGACCGAATAGATCAAGATAATAGCACTTTATATCCATAAATCCTATATTACCCCTAAAACCATTACATAATCCTTCCTATAGAAATAAACCATAACTATGAAAACATACTTGACCTCTAGCACCCAATACAATCACCATGCATTACAAATCCCCCTATCTTGATCCAAATGCCTCCTTAAATAGCATGGAAGCTCACCTAATTATCATCCCATAAGTAGGCCCACATGTAAAATGTCATCATATGTTGTGCTAAGTGTGAAAACCATGAAAATGCCAGCTAGCCATAATAACCTCCACTTTCCATCCTGTAACCATAAATATTCCCTATAATATTATTTCCTTGAGCCTCAAGTATCCATGTGATAACCTTGTCATCATTACGCTTATCCATAGATTCATGTGTTTTACATGTGATATCCTTCAACCGAAATATGGCTAAGTCCTTAAACCCTTAAACTATTTCCCTGATCCCGTGTGCCAACCTACCTCTCCTTACACGCTTTAACTTATGCAATTTTCTCCAAAGGTCCTTCCGTGCATGCTTACCTTCTTATTTATGACTTAGTAATTTTCTAGGCTCAACATCACCCCACACTAAACGTGTTGTCCATCCTCAGAAACAATATATCCTTCAACAATCAAATAATAAAGAATGGAAGGAAAGAATAACTTTACTCATCCTCTTCTAAATAATAAAATAATATTGCTACTATTGTATAAGGATTGTGAAGTCTTTGTTCAAGGATGCTTCAATAATTTTCCAAGAATCCACCTCAATTTGTGCTTTCTGAAATTAATCCCCTATCAATGCATTGACTTCATCAAATGATAGCTCTTCACTCTTATCATTTAATGTATCCACAATATTCTCCATCTACTTGCTAATGTCGCTCAACACATCCATCCTTCGCATGACCTTGGGATATAATTCCTTTACTTTATTTTTAATCAATACCATTAGGTCTTTAATCACCTTAGATTCCTTCTCACTTCTAATATGATTTTTTCCCATTTCTACCCTATTATTCTTGTTCTTTTTCTAAAATTCCTTCATATTTGTCTCATGCGTAAAATAAATATACTTTTCACCATGTCCCTATCTCCAGCTTAACCTAAACAACTTTGGAAATGTGTGTTGTGGTTTTTATAGAGGCAAGGAGGTTAGAGTGCCAGTAATGGTCTCATCAATCTTCAACTTCTTCTATTCTTTTTGTTGCACCAAAATTCTTCTACCGACTCCAACACAAGTGGTTGTTTCTCCATTGTGATCAAGCACATCAAATCCTCAAGGAAGTGGAAATCTGAATCATACTTCTGCTCGGAGGGGCCAAATCGGTGTGTAAAAATTATGGAGTCTAAGATAGTCTTCACCTTCTTGTAGGCCCACATAATTTACCTTTTCTTCCCTCAACTCAATCTTTAATCTGTAAATATTGACTCATTCCCTTTTATATCATTGGCTCTCTCTATTATATCCTTATTATTTTCCTCAAATTATTCCTCTAAGGATTTGATTCTATTATTTCTCCTAAATAACCTAGCCTCTACTTCCACTGACACCTTGTTGAGCACGTTACAAGCCTGCTCATCCATTAGCCGAGAGTATCCATGATAGGATTCACCTCATTGGGGTTATGATTTTCTTTCACTACATCTATGCCAACTTAAAATTGGGCTCATCAACATGAGACTCAAATTCCATGACAACATCTTCCTTATGCACATATACACACTATCTCTATAAAATTATGACAAACAAAATATTTGGTCTCTGGGCACCATGCTCTAGAATTATGCATGCGTGTAGGATCTTGTTAGGATTATTGATATAATTCATCATGGGTTCATGCACCACTTTCACTCCCTTCCCACCAGTGTTTCCTACCTTTAGGAGGCCGACTCGTTAGATTATTCTACTTATCTATGCCCTCTTCGACCTCCTTTAGTATTTCCTTGGCACCGTGCTCCACCTCATGCTCCACTAAGGTCTAAATGATATATGATGCTTCCTTCTCCATAGTATCGTCCAAACATACCTCAGCCAAGTGTAGGGCCTTATGTTCATTCATATTCACCTCTTCACTTCCTCCCTTATTATGAGCACCCTCCTCATATTCATTTTACTTTTCATCGCTTTTATGTACATTGTACATGGGGATCCTCACCTTCCTCACACTCCTCATTATCCTCCTTGGACTTGGCACCCTTCATACTCTTCCTCTTCTTAGAATATAAACTTTTCACCATCTTTTTTTCTTATTCACTTGTAACTCTTCTCTCATAGGGGACATATCCTTCTTAGGTGAATTCTCCTTCACGAGGACTTCTTCCTCCAAGTGTAAGTACTTAGGCCTATGCCTAACTCATGTGCTCCTCTAGTCTGAGTTGTAGGCATGCTTGGTGCCCTACTTTCTATTTTTCCTCTCTTTCCCTCTTTTTTGGCACAAAGTACCTTCTTTCTTTTGGTGGGGTCTTCTAAGATGGATTCATAATCCTCAACATATGCACACTTTTGAATGTGGGCCTTAGGTGTAAATATACCCTTCCTTCTTTCTTTCTTCCAATAGGTATTAACACATATTTTACCATATGTATGTCATGAGAGATAGAATTCTCAACATACATGCTTCTTGGGATATAATAAGGTTCGAGACAACACGCAGTGATCCTAATCTTCCTCACTTAGATCAAATCTAAGTTTCTTGTCCTCCTTGAACATGTTAATCGCGCTTTGAAATTATTGCTCTATGAAGGAAAATGGTAGTTTACATCATATAATTTTCATGCCATCTATTAAAGTGAATCTTCCTATGTAGAAGTGTTGGTGTACAATGAACTCAGCCTCACCATCCACCAAGGCTGACAAATTGTTCAAGGAATTCCATTCTACCAAATGCATCGCGTATTAACTTCATTATACTTCTCCAAGTGTATGATTTAAAACTCTTAGCGTGGGATGGGTTCTCATTATGGTATTCCCATACATAGCTATTCGCCCATCAGACACCAATTTAAGAAAATAAAATGTTAAGAAGGATGTTAGCATACATGATCTTATTCCCATTATATGCAATATATATCTCTCCTCTATAATGAAGGCCGAGAGGTTGTAGATTGTTCCTTCTAAAATCTTCTTGCACACGTTCAACCATCTCTTGTTCACTTGTGTCCATCATTCTTGTCCATTCACTTGGTGAGCGGTGTGTGCAACCATCTTAATGGTTGGGTTCATGATCTTGGTGATATCAAAGTAGAACAAACCCTTCTTGTATTCATATTCCTTAGTTGTTTCCTTAATCGTGTCCTTATCATCCAACTCATCATCCAAAGATTCTCCCATGTGGATAAGCCCATTGTATTTGGAGATGAACTTAGAAATTAAGTGCATTCTCATCCTTGTGAAGTAAAAATAGTCTTTGTGCACGTGCGATATCATCCATTGGTATAAATGTTAGTGTGAAATCACAACACCCCCAAATGAGTTATGGATCTGATTTTCTAAGGCAGACTCATTTGGTGTGATTGCATAACATTGAACTTTCCCCAAGGTGTGGGACCTTGCAAAAGTGGGAAAGATCTCCAGAGAAAGTTGGTTCTTGTTCCTAAACTACTTGCCATGAGCTACTCCAGTGTAGGAAAACTAAATCTAACCTAATCTAACCATTCCAAGGAACCAAGGAGAGAGAAAGAGGGAAAATAGAGCCTACACTAAAGCAAAGTGATACACCAAAGAAAGGAAGTGATATATTATGTTGAGGGAGAAAGAAACAAAAAATGAAGATGAGGGAGGTCGATAGAAGTGACATGGTCTAGATCTGCAAATCATCTATTAAACTCCATGAAACACAACATCTTGCACTCTGAACATGAAATACATGCAGAGAAAACCAAGACCGAAAGGGAGAGGAATAGAGAAACAAAAATGATGCAAAGTGTTGAAGAACACCACAAAACATGTTTTTTTATTGCTCTAGAAGGTGCACAAACCATTACATTTCTAGAATAGAGGCAAAAATACATTTTTCAGGCATGGGAGAAGGTTCTATGCTCAAAAATGGCATTGAGAAACAAATTTGATAGAGTTTCTCTATGCCCATAATGTCTCTCTTCTTCAAACGAGAAGTGTTACAATATATATAGAAGGAAAAGAGAGAAAAGAGGGAAAAGTTGCATCCTACTCCAACCACCATGAGATATGCATTGAATCCTACCTTGAAATCTCAACCACTAAATATCAATGCCTTCTACAAATCCACCCACAATATGTCACTTCTGGTTCCCTAGCGAATCGAATCGAATCAGATCTAGTAGTTGAAGAGATTGGATTCTGTATTAATGGCTTGGAAGACTTTTCTTTGTTTTACCTACTAGGGCCTGCAAAAAATGAATTTTTAATCCTTCCATGGCATAGAGGATGTTGAGATGCTTCTCATGGTGTCAAATTTGCTTTAATTCAAGCCCGAGTCAAATATATACCCCTTTGAAGTTTTTCATTGATTTTACAAATGGGTGGGAAAACAATTTAAAAATGGGTCCCCTTTTGGATTGGGACACGTGGTAGCCGATTGGGAAAAATTTGGTCTCATGGGCTCAACTTAAATTTTCTCCTTTTTCATGAAAAATCAAAAATCAAAATCTCAAAAACTCTTACGGATCCTTTTGGTTGGCAAGGCTTCCATCTTTGCTTTTATTCCTTTTGGACAAATGAAAACTTTCACTTTTTCCCCAACTCCCCACCTTGGCTTTGACTCGTAGGTCTATATGTTGACTTTTTCCTTGGTGGAGTCACAGGCCATTTTGTAACTTTTACTCCTTTTGGGGCAAAGGGCGAAAAACTAACTTTTCCCCGATGCCCCACCTTCCCCTGGGACACGCGTCAGTCTAGCACTCACTTGGGAACCTTTTCTCTATTTGACCCTTGAATCAACACCATTGAGACACTTGGCAGCCTCCACTGGCTTGGCTTATGCATTGACTATTCAACTAACTTTGCCCCCTTTGAGGACACATGGAGGCACTCGCCTTGTTTGCAAACCCAACCCAAAGTTTTCCTTTGGAAGAGCATCGAGTTGACACTTGTTGGCCTCCACTACTTTGTGGACTTTTCAATGGTCCCTCTTACTTATTAACTTTGGGCTACGTGGCGAGCTCGCGCTCACTTGGGTCTCTTGCCTTGGGACCAACTCTTGAGATGCACTACACTGACACTTGGCACTCTCCACTTGCTCATTCATACTTAGCCAATTTTTTGAGGCCCACCATGTCTACCTTTGACTTTATTTGACCATTTGACCTTACCTTTATTCCATCCTAGGACATGTGGAGATGCGGCACTTGTTTGAGCCTCTCTATTACGGTCCATCTTTGGAGAAGCACCGCGAGGACATGTGGTCTCTTCCACTACCTCCTCCATACTTAGTCGATTTTGGACCCTTTCCTAAATTGTTTCAAGCTTGAGGACTTTAAATCTTCACCATTCTTCCTTCTTCTTGCTTCTAGCTCCTTTGTAGCATCTTCCCTTCTTGTCTAACTCTGCTATTTTATAGTTTTGCCTCTTGCCATAACTTGGAGAATGGATTTAAGATGTAGAAACAACCCGATAGAGTTGTTTTATTTTGTACAGGATCCTTTGATCTCTCTTGGCCTCTGTCACTTCGTTGTTGAATATTTTTGCGACCAATTTGCAGGATTTGAATGAGTTTTCTCAGGTTCCTTCTATGCGGGTCATGGTTTGATCCAATATTTATCTCGGGAGTGAAATATGGATAAAATTTGGCGACTCATGGGGACATCTACCTATTAGATGGAGAGACTAGTGGCCTTGAAGCATCCATTGGGCATGGAGTCTGCTTGATAAACATGGAACTGATCCTTGATCCATTGTGAGCTTGATTACAAGCCTTTTCTATATCTTGCCTATCCCCGAGCCTGCACTCTCAATTTTCATAAGAAAACCTTGAGACAATGATTTATGAGAGTAGAAAATTGATTCGACCCGTGGTTTTCATCTGTCCCTCAAATGGACTATCTCGAAACAAATTTTAGTTTCTCTACATTTGTTCCCTATTTCAATTTACAACTGTCACAGGAAAACATGAGCCTTCTTTCCTTAAATAGTTTAAGATCCTAGCCTCATGCCCCTCTTGAGAAATACAAACAAAACTTATATACAAAGATCAAATCATACATGTCTCAAATGAGACATGTAGAGTGTGCATAAGCACTTCTTCTGCTGAAAACAAATCTACCTACACTACTCTAACCAAGAGCAAAGGGAGCTCAAACAAAACCTGTAACTGGTAGGGAGAAATAGCTTCCCTTCCTCAAAAAAGGTAGCCATGCAACTGATTTGGCACTGAACATGGCTGGTTGGATGAGTGAAAAACTGACAATAAGTTGGTCCTCCACCCAAATCATCAAAGTATCAGCATTAATGGAAAATACCTCCTCCAGCTGACTTACATCAAACTTCTGGAGGTATTGATGATGACCCTTGGTACTTTGATGCTCATCCTCATGCTTAGAAGCAAGCATGACTAGTTGTGGCTACTCCTTTAGCCCCAATGAAGCCAAGTACCTGATTGGGCATGGTTTGATCCTTTGAATGTGCCCCTTGCTCTGAAATTCAACTCCAAAAATGGAGTCTTCTTGTGGACCTTCTTAGATGGATGGTGTGGAAGAAGTGGTGAGATCCTCCTGCCTTTTTCCTTCCTCCTCTTTTGAAGAACATGGAAGATCAAGATCTTCCAAACTTGATTCCAGAGGGCTGCTATAAAATGCAGGCTCCTACAAATGAATGCTCTCCTCCACTACTGGAATGTACTCCTCTTCTTTGGATCCGGAGATTCTTCTCGCTCTCTATTGCTTGAAGACTATCTTTCTCTTGATCAAACTCTTCCTCTAGCATGAAGTTTGTCAAATCAAACTCTCCAATCTACTATTCTAGAGGACAAGTTGGGGCTGCAAGATCTCTTTTAGAGATTTCCTCCATGATGGGTTTATTGACCAAATCAGCCCTTCAAATGAAAGCAATAAAACATCAATGATGTCTTCTTCTTCTGCTGCTACAAACTCTGATTTGGTTTCACCCATTTGCTCCTTTCCAATGGGACTTTGAGCTGATTGTTTCTCTCCTTCCATGGCTGATGGTGCAAGTTCAATTGGATCATAATTATTTTCAAACAAAGTTCCAACATAGACACTACGCTTTGATAAAACCATTGCTGATCTGCTTCTTCTTGTTCTTTCTCTTCTCCTACTGCAAACTCAACCTCAACCACCACTGGTTCTTCAATCTTGACCTCCTCTATTGGCTTGACCATCAAGGGGATCTTTGTAAACCCAAATTTGGCAGCCCAACTCTTCAGATTGTCTATCATTTCTTTTCTGTTGGGATCTTCTTCTTGTTGTTCTCCTTGACTGGTTTCTTGGGACTCTTCCCAACATGGACTTAGGAAAATAAGAGTGATAGGTTGGGGTTCAACTAACTTTTCAATTGTTTTTGGTGGAGAGGGAGGAGATGAAACTTCTTGTTTCTTTGGAGGGGAGGATATTTCTTTTGGCTCTTGTGGAGGGAATTTGGATTTGGAAGAGAAAAGGGCAGAAAAAATGAGATGGGATGGAAGACTAGGGGATGGAGGGATGAAACTAACACTTGGGGCAGCAACTGATGGGCTTGACTCTTGATCATGCTGAAATGGTAAAGCTTGAGAGGGTGAAAAAGAAATACGAGGAGCTGTTGAATGACTTACCCATTGACAAGGTTGATTCAGACTTTTCTCTTATGCTTCTATCTCCTCAATCCATTGTGAAATTGGGGCTGCATTTCAACCATGAATCAAGCTTCTCTTGAGGGTTGTAGTGTCTTGGAAGAGGGCCTTCCCATAGACAAGGTGCCCTGAAACCAATCTTATAATTTCTTCCTTTTGTATTGCTTCAACACTGCTATATCCCTCGGCTCCACTCTTACTAAATTTCTCAAAAAATTGTGCCCTAGCTCTAAAAACCTAACCTATAAAAATATTCTTCCATAAGACAACGTAAAACTCACGGGAATCCAATAAACAATCTCCTCTGTGTAACCCTTCACATGCAACTCTTCACAAATTCTTCACAAGGATTCCAAGTTCGTAAGAGCTCTTCAACAACAAATGTAAGGTAAAAAGAATAACTCACCTTGACCTTCTATTTATAGCTTTTTACTTTTTCCCGCATTAACTCCCATACCACCTACCACCATACAAATGCATTAAAGTCATCTTTTTCCAATGCACTTCTCCCACACATTTTTCTAGCGTTTTCCCATCACATGAAAACTTGGGTGAAAACTTAGACAACATTTTGGCACATAAAATTACATTTACAACAAAACCTTACTTGCGCTCGTGCTTTGAAGTCAATCTTTTTTGCATCTTACGCCTAGTTCTTGTCACCGCCTACCTCATGTTACTTTTCACCTTTATCCATGTACATGGTTTTATAAGGATTTTGACACCAATCTCCATCCATAATCACCTCTCATATGTTCTCCTCTAAACCCACATGCACTTTGATTTCCTCATTTGGGCCACCAATCAACATCACTCCTAGCACTTGCTTCTTACCACACTATTCACTAAAACTCTTCTTTACACTCTCCATTCACCCCCACACTAAATAGATGCACAATCCTCTTGCATAAAACCCCTTTACATAGTAACTAGCTATTGAACACGAGCACCCCACAATAAACTAAACAAAATACAAAGAAAAATGACAAAGGAAGGAAACACATATAAAGGAAAATGCATTAAGGGAAATCCTAAGCTAAATGGAAATACTACCTTATTTACAACCACATAAAAGACTTCTTTATAGTTGGATTCAACCTACTCCTATTAAATAAACTAGGAAACCATGTCCCATCCAAAGCTTAGAACTAGCAAGTGCACCTAATCAAGTATATATGAAATAAAGTATGGTACCAACCAATGCACTTTTAATTTCCTTGGTGGCATAAAAACATATAATCATAGAGAAGAACCATTTTCCCAACCTCAAACTAGTTATTTTTAATATGACGATCATGTCATGCCTTCTTTGTTCTTTCTCCATATTCGACTCCATCAAGAAATGTTCCACCTCTCATCTAACTTGATAAGTCTATAAATGCACTTCCTTAATGCTTGTTCATCATCCAATCCTCCTAAGTGTACAATATGAAAGGATGGTAACATGAATTCAACAGGTAGAACAACTTCCATGCCAAAAACCAATTGAAAGGGTGTGGCCTTGTTCAAACCTTTATAAGTCATGCAATATTCCCATAGTACTATAGAGAATTTTTCATCCCAATCCCTTCTTCCAACATCACAAATATTTTTAATGTGTGGCTTATTATCTTGTTAAATGCCTCAAGTAGTTCCATTAGCATGAGGGTGATAAGGCATAGTTTTGTGATGGGCCACCATAAACTCTACAAACAAGATTCTAATAGTTTCATTCAAAAAGAGGGTAACCCTATCACTTGTTAAACTCAACGAGCATCCATACCTGTTGATTATATTCTCCCATAAGATCCTAGTTGTTTTAGCCACTATATTATCCTTTATAGGCATCACTTCCACCTACCTTGTAAGATAGTCTATAAAAGTGATAATGTAAGGTGAACTCCGTCCTACACATAGTTGGGGAAATAGGGCCCACATATTCAATTGCCCATTTTTCAAATGAATCTAACTAGCAATAGGTTGCAATGGAATTTCATCTCTCTATCATGGCTTACCAAGGTGTTGGAAATGGTCATAGGCCTTGCAATACTCTATACAATCTTTATAAACCATCTCCCACCAAATACCCACCAATAGGATCTTGTGCATGGTCACATTCCCTGCATAGTGACCTCCTACAATGTCGCCATGAGCTTCCTCCATAATTACAGTACATTCATGTTCCAACACACAAGTGTAAAACCTCATTGTGGCCTATATTTCATAGATCTCTACTAATCAACATGTAGGGCACCACGTATAGCTAACTGTTTCTTCTCAAAGGCCTTCATTTTTTTAGGTGCCACACACATTCCTAAGAAAGAAACAATATCCTCCAAATGAGATGGTGCACACTGTAATCTAAAAAATTATGCAGCTGGCATTGTTTCCTCAATTCTCTACACATCCTCACCTGAGTTAATCTGAGATAAATGGTCAGGTCCTAAATTTCTCTTTTCTAGTTTCACACCAAAAAATTGAACTCCTAAAATAACAAGATCCATCGGCATATGCACCCTTGCAAAATGGGCTTGTTCACCAAGTAATTTAATGCCATGTGGTTTGTGTAGAAAATAAAAGGTATTGGTAGTAAATACTTCCAAAATTTGTGCACCACGTAGATCAAGGACAAATGCCTCACTCTTTGTGGTACTATAATTCTATTATGCTAGAGTTAGCTTCCTACTAGAAAAACACAAGGGATGGTCAATAATCCCCTCTAGGCTATGCTAAGATCATTCCAATTTCCATAATGGATGCATCAATGTGCACATGAAAAGGTTTATCCCAAGAGGGAAAGCACAAAATGGGTGAAGTGGTAGGTTTGTCCTTTAGTGTTTCAAAATCCACCTATGTGCCTCACCCCAATGGAATTTAATCTTATATATCAATAAATCTTCCAATGGCATGGAGATCTTGGCATAGCCCTTGATGAATTTCCTATAATATCTCATATGCCCTAAGAATCTATGCACTACATTTTGACTGGTAGGTTCATCCAATCCCATGATAACAGTACTTTTGCATGGTCTACCAATAAGTCTTCCTTGCATATGATGTGACATAGTAAAGTACCAAACAAGGTTTCAAAGACACATTTCTTAATGTTAAGAGAGATACTCAACTACCTACATCTCTCAAACATCAATCTAAAATTTTCACAATGGTCTCTTAGTAACCCATCCATTGTCAAATCATCTATTCAAACTTACAAAAACTTAAGGATGAATTCCTAAAAGACCTATACTACAATGCGTGAAAATACAGTAGGCACGTTCTTCAATCCAAAAGACATGACCATATAAGAAAAAATTCCCCATTCAGTGGTGAAATTAGTCTTCTCCTAGTCTTCCTTCACAATTGTCACCTCGTGATAACCTGAAAATCCATTTGTAAAAGAATAGATCTCCCACCCTACTACTACTTCCAAGATTTCTTCAGTAAATGGGGTTGGAAAAGGATTTATGACACACAAATCATTTAAATCCCTATATTCAACACAAATTCTTATCCTTCCATCCTTTTTAATGTTACTTACCATTGGGATCACCCACTTGATTCTTTAATTACCTCAATGATTTCATACTTTATCATCTTGTAATCTCCTCTTTAAACTTTATGCGCAGATTCGGTTCATCATATAAGGCCTCTTCTGAATTAGGTGCACACCCTCTTTTAACTTAATCCTCATTTCCCCCAATGACCAATGTACTCATTTCAATTCATGGTACCCATGGGAAAAAATCTTGGAATTCACATAGTAGATCAATTATTTTCGACACATCTTGTTACATCCAAGAATCTCCAATGACATCTTCCTTCGACTCTCTCTTTGTACAAATGTTAACTTTATTTGTTTTCAAGGGATCATCGTAAGCACACGCTTTCTCATCTGCACTATCCATGAATTCACACATACCTTAAGTATGGTTAACATCCAAATTTTCCACCTCCTCATCATCTATCAAGTAGACCAACTTTAATTTTTCCTTCTCCGAAAAAGACGTTCAAGTTGGACTTCCTAAGTTTCTCCATCCTCAAAGTGCACCTCTTAAATCAGGTCACCTAACAACTCTAGGATCATGTCCTCCATCATAGCACTATCTCCCATAGTAAGGCACTTGACTACCTACAATGCCTCATTCACCAATGGCTTCAAACTTTGATACTCAAAAGTTTTAATAATATATGTTATCAGCTCCTACAAGTTTCTTATCTCGATGACATAGCTATGAATGAGTATACCATGCACACACACATTCTTACAAGGTGGAATAGAACTTATGCACCCATAGTGAAGGAGGAAAGGATTCCACACCTATCATCCATGCTCTCTCACATGCCTAGATCTAGAATGAGGTGGACTTCTTCCCATGATTGTCGCATATTTTATATGGTTCATTGATTCAAAAACCTAACATAGAGGATATTATTACCTCGTGTCATTCTAGAAGGTTGTCTCAATGGGTCACCCACTAATGCGTTTGCTATCCCACACAAGGTATAAGTAAGCATATTCCTTCTCTCAACTTTACATGTCTATTATTCTTTCATCACACATAGAAAGACATCAGGGTTACCTTCCCCAGTGTAACGTGGTAACTTCCTTCCTCCCAATTGTCTAACTAAGCATGCTCTAGAAAATTGATTCATTGTTCCCTTCAATTGTCTCCCAATCAGCTCATAGGTCCTTGTGTGCCCAATTGTCACAAGCAACGTTGGTTCTATCACTCATGGAATGATCATCTTCCCATTGAATGACTCCTTCCTCTAATGGATGAACAATCTTAGGCTCTCTAATGGTGCACACATAGATTCTATCCAGTCCTCTTCTCCTAAGGGTTCCACATAGGGTAAATACTTCCCATCCATGAGTGGAATAATGACATGCTCCTCTTTGTTCTCAAAACTTATGTACCCTTTGTTAAAGCGCAAGTCAACATTATTCTTATAACACCAAGGGAACCCAAGTAATGTTGGAAATTTATCTTCCTCAGCAAGTACTAAGACTTCAAAATCTCCAGTAAACTTTTCCCCTTGATGGTTATGGATGCATCCTTCAATACTTCAATGGGCATAGCCTTTTTCCTATTCACCATATACAACACATTTGAATATGGTTGTAATGGGGGCCTCCCCATCTGATTCCATGCATCTAGAGTAAGGACATTGACCTTAGTTCTCATGTCAATCAGAATGTTTCTTAAGATACATCCATCCACAACTACATTCAATGTGATCTCTTTATCATAATCAATACTATGAGGAGGAAGATTAACATGTAAGACCTTCCTCTCACACTCACCTCTAACACTTGGTACTTTCTCTCTTAGCCACTCTCCTAATAAAGGGATAATATTCTCCTGGTGCAACATTCAACATACTTCCCTAACCTCATCCATGTCCTTTTAGGGGACCTCAACACTCTTCTTTTTCTCCAACTTCCATGATTTCTCCTTTAGACATTGAATCTCCCCTTGCAAGCTCCTAATCACCTCCATGGTCTCTTGGTAGACCTATTTCTATAATTTGATCATGATATTTTCCATGTAATATCTATTCTCTTTTAATGAGAGGATTTTTCCTCAATATTCCCTTTTCACGTAGCCTCAGCTCACATAGTCACTAAGACAAGTTCTAACTCAGGGTTATGCGCTACCCTAGGCATCCACTATGGATCAGCTCACTTCACACTCACCATCCCCATGCCTTTTCCTTCCTTTGGTTCTGGCTCATGTGCTCATACAAATCAAGGAACTCTTCATACTTATTCTTCTTCTTACACCATGAGCACCTGTAGCTAATCTGACACTCATGTTTGTAGTGTTCAGTAGATCCACAATTATAACAAGTTCCACGGGAAATTCACTCCTACCTCATTAACCACCATGACCTATGATATTCCATTAAAACCTCTTCCTTGATGACCTCCATCTCAATGCCCTTCATACTAATGACCTTCATTCTTAGAATTGTTTCCAATGTTGGTTTGCACACACCAATATCAATGGCTTCATGGATTTGGTCTATCAATCAATAGTCCTTTGTATCATGAGTCATATATGAGAAAAATCTTACAATAAGAAGACACATTCTTATGGAGTGCATGTTATAATAATGAGCATCTACTTGGATCATAATCCCTATGACAAATTTCACAATCCATTGACATGGCGCATACCAACTTACGTAGGGAACTTTCCTTTTTGTGTCCTTATACCTCACAATCCATACACCATAGTCCACTGCGAGTTTCATGAGGAAAGTTCACAGATAATTTCTCAAGTTACTTCACCATGGAAATAATTTGTGCCTCCAAAAAAGGAATTACACTAGTATCAATGCTTCTGATGGCCTCAACGTGTAAATCATCCTCCAAGGCTTCACGTGGATCTGTAAAAGTCTTATGTGAAAGCATTCACTTAAAAGGTGTTATCAAGCCACCCACGAGCCATTGAGCATGCTTTGAGATGGATGGATATCATAAGAAAACTTTGACATAAGAGTATTAAAGCATGCATCATACTCCCACACACTCTATGCCATACCCTGTTGAATTTCCTTGAGCACGTTGATGCTCTTTTGTTCAAACTCAAGAATATGAAACTCCACTAAAAAGGCATCATGCACCATAGTATAATCAACCACTGTCTTATATGGGTAATACTTTTGGTACCAACTATGTGTGTGCCCCCCTACAACGTAGTTTCAAACTTATTTTCTTTCTTCTCTAGGCCAATGGTGACCTTCGCACACTATAGAAATTCACACGTATGCACATGCTTTGTAGCATCCTCAAAACCCTTATAATGAGGAAAATGTAGAGACATCTCAAAAAAGACTTGCTGAGGTGGTTGAGGTCCTTTTTGCTAGATCCCAAACCTTGACTCCCTCCTATGTTACCTCCACTACCATATCCACTAGATCCATTAGCTCCTATTCTTTGGATCCACCATATCTTCCTCCCGTAGTAGGTAAGGTCCCGATGAAGTTTCACTCTGCATCCTCACCATCACGCTAAAGTGTGTGCTAACATTATGTGATATAAAAACACTACCATACATGTTTCCCATTCTCTGTGCACCCACACCTCATCCAAATGATGTGCTAGATAAAATACCTCCAAAGAATAGAAATGTCTGCACATCCATAGATTGATGTAATGTAAAATGATATCTACCTGATGCTACTTGTTAACTAACACCAAATGGACTAGAAATACTTGTCTCAGATACTAGAAAACTAAGTGCTAGGGTTTGGTCACCAGGTGGTCTAAGATGTGTGCCTATGGCTCTCCTCCTTTTTCATACAATGATCTCTCACCAAAAGCTGAGGGATTTTCTCTCCTTCACTTTCCAACATTGGGTAACACAGACTTCTCAGATCCCATGCCCTCCACATGAATCTCAAATCCTTCCCACAACGTTTTCCATAAATCCATAACTCTAACAACTTCACGTTGTATCACCAACTCCCTCTCTCAGGCTTCATTATACTTGATCATTTCTCTTATCTCTCTATTTCTTTTGTAGGGTGTGCCATCTCTCACTACACTATTTTTTTTCCCCACCTAGTGAGAAGTTATCCAACCATAATTAATTCCTCCATACTCAAAGTGATGATCAGATCTTATTTTCTAATGTCATAAAGATGAAATAATGATCCTCTTGGCTCCTACAAGAACTCAAATTCAGCAATATCTGGGCAATAATACGTAGAAATCATGTATTCCAGGGTATAGCTAGTCAACACTCCACTCCACAAATGATCAACACCGTAAGTATAAGTTATATCAACATCATGTAGCCTCTGATACTCTTCTTGGGTCTAAACATGAGGTCTATAATACCATAATATTCCTCAAGCATCATATTCAACAATCAATCATACCGCTCTCTAATCCAAAAACATCAAAATAACGACTCATAGATCTCACGTGATATATATGATCCTCTTCCCATTTGTGTGCATCAAACTCATGTCCAATATTGAATCTCTGAGAAAATTTATCCTCCATACTTTTAAGTCCAAGTTTCAAGGTCAAGCATTATGTCATCACGTACCATTCTTACAACTAGCTTTAAAAGATGTCCCAACAATAGAACCAAAATCTAGTCTCTTTTTCCTATTCACTTTAAATCCCAAGTGCACCGTCCTATCATGCAACCTTAGCTAGGCACTCACCCAAGACGTCCGCAGGTGGAAATCACCTCCTTTGTGTGAGATTCATAAGAATGCTTCGCCGTTGATGGAGGAATGTTGTAGAAACATAAATAAAATTATTTACTCTAACACAAAAGTAACGATATTAGATCTAAGAATAGATATACCATGAAAAGAATATAAGCATTATAATAATACAAAGGAACTAGATCCCAACCATGACCAAAATGAACACTAGGGCTTGAACCCATAAACATATTTATTCAAAACAACCCTTCATATATTGATTGAAAAATGTTTATAGTATTTATACTACATCAAAGAAGGTCATAACAAACCAAATATATTAAGATATTAACACCCTACATCTATAAATACTATATTACCCTAGAACCATTACATAATCCCTTCCTATAGAAATACACCATAATTATGCAAACATACTCGACCTCTATCACCCAATACCATCACCATGCATTACAAACCCCTTGTCTAGATCCAAATGCCTCCTTAAATAGGATGGAAGATCACCTGATCATCATTCCAGAAGCATGCCCACATGCCAAATTTCATCATATCCTATGCTACTCGAGTGTTCAAGCCATGCAGATTGCAACTAGCCATAACAACCTTCACTTTCCATCCCATAACCATAAAGATGCCCTAGAATATTATTTTCTTGAGTCTTAAGTCTCCATATAACAACCTTGTCATCATTACCCTTATCCGTGGCTTCACGTGTTTTTCATGTGATGTCCTTCAATCAAAATGTAGCTAAGACCTTAAACCCTTAAACTCTTTCCTACTCCCATGTGTCAACCTACTTCTCCTCACATGCTTTTATCCAAAGGGCCTTTCGTGTGTGCTTACCTTGTTCTTTATGACTTAGTAATTTTACGGGCTCAATTTTTTTTACCATAATGTGCAAGAGAGAAGAGGAAATAACTTAGATGAATAACATGTGCTTGTAGGACATTAACATAGAGGTGAATGACAAATCTTGACTATACAGAGACTCCAAAATGGATGGATCTAGATTGTTCCCTAGACTTGAGTTCCCGGAGAGGGACCAGGGTTTCTGCATGCCCTCTCGGTCTTAAATAGGGTGCCCTAGTCTATGTAAAAGTTCTGAAACTAATCTTCAAATATTTGGAAGATGGTTTGAAACCCTCACTGTTTGTCGCATTAACTTCACTTCACTCCTCCAAATGTCGTTAATATTCCTTGATGATGAAATGACCTACAAAATACCAAGAAGGATTTTCAAAACCCTAAAAAGGAGAAATAGATGCAAATGAATGGGTTAGAATGACCTCAATTACCACAATAATGCACTTACTAACTGAGCATTGTACTAAATTTCAGACCCAAATGTAGTTCTGTGAATGTTTGAATAATGTGCCTTAGGTTATCTTGTGCCAATTCCACTTTGTGAAGTAGAGAGAAATAACTTAATGTAGAATATGTAATAGAATGTTTGTATATAATAGAATATAATCCCTCCCCCTATGAAGTTTAATGTAGATGTCTAAGCCTTGTGATATCTAATGGAGCTATGTAGATGCAAGTGATCTCCAATGCAATAGATGGATGATAGCAATAAGTGATGTTAGGTCCCTAATTATGGTCTCATAACTTTATATTTATAGGGTTCTCTTGGTCTAATTTATAAGTAACCTCAAAAATAAAGACCAAAGAAAGATAAAGATCTCAAATGGCTGAAAAAAGCCCAAAAAAAGTGGCAAGAAAGTGTAAAAAGGATTAAGGCGCTCATGGTGGGACCAGTCGGCCAAAGGCACCCTAATACTAATATGGGCACCCTAGTACTAATCTAGGCACCCCATTCGAGGCTAAAATAATGTCGATTGTTATCCCCATTTTGAGTTAACGACGAAATGGTTGGATAACCCCTACAAAATTTTCTTAACACTTTTGAGTTTTGATTCTTTATGAGTAAATCGGGTTTTCGGATATCTCATGCATCGGAATATTCATGAGTTAAAACATGCTTTGTGTTGCTTGATTTCCGATTCCCGAATCCCGCTTTATATTGAGCAAGTCCTTTCAAATCGGGTTTTCGGAAGCTTAAGGCATCGGAACATTCGTGTTACAAAACATGTTTTATATGGCATGTTCTCCGATTCCCGAAACCCGCCAAGTATTAAGAAAATCCTTTGTAAATCGGGTTTTCGGAAGTTTAACACATCGGAACATTCGTGTTTCTAGACATGTTTTGTGTTCCATGTTTTCCGACGCTCAAAACCCGAAATACACCAAATCTTTTCCCATCGGGTTTCCGAACTCCTCCAACATGCTGACGTGGCACATGCTAAGCGGTCGGTGCGTTGGCACGTGCGGAGCTGATGTGTATTTATTATTGGTTTTCTTATAAATATGCGGTTTTTACACGTCATTTTCACCGTTCTTAATTTTACACCGTGGATTTTTGCGCATGTTCTCCTGCTCCCAAAACCCGCAAGCTCGCGTTATCATACTGGATCGATTGTTTTCATTTTCACCTGTCTCGATTGGAAGGTATTAATCGTTCCTCCTTTGTTCTTGATTTAAGAAACGTTTTCCGTGTACTTCCTTGCCGATTGTTGAAGATTTTTCTTCCTTATTTCCTCTGAATCGTTTTCGAAAGCGTTTTGGGGTTTTCTAGGGTTTATTTTCTTCTTTTAATATCGGTTGGTAATACTTGTTCCTTTTGAATTACAATTGTTTGTCATGATATTTGGAATATTATCAAAGAAAAAAGGTTTTATATGCAAAAACTCAAAGGAAAATTCTTTTGTGCTACCCCTAAGCTGTTTTGTGGGGTTTCCTTAATCTCCCAAAGTGGCACAGATCGAAGTTCGGGGTTCCTCAATATTCCGATCTCAATAGTAGGTACCGGGTTCTCAAAAGGTTCCGATAGAACACTAAGTGTCGGGTTCCGTCAAGTTACACAAAGGCGTGCGTGTCGGGTTCCTCCAAAGTTCCGACACCTTCACTGTCGGTTCTTTTTATCTTCCGTCACATACCTTCAATCGGGTATTTCAGCGTGCATAGCATCACCAGGGTTTTCCGAGCATCTCTTCATCCGATTTTCTTCATGACAGACCCCGGTCCATCACAAGAGAAGACCGAGAAATCAAGCAGGATGAAATATAAGTTTAAGAAACCAATCCTTATGTTGATGTAATTACGATATGATACCGAATTCGGTAATGTTGACATGGACGATTTCTGGAACAGGGTGAAAAGTCCCAGTCAAACTGAATGGATGACCTCTTTAGCAAACAGTGGCTTACCTTTGGCAGCAGGCTTTCCTCTATCGGCCCAATGTCCAGAGTTCATTCTGGCCTGTGCCTCTAACTACGACTCTGCTTCTCGTTCCGTTAGGAACCCAGCAGGAGAAGTAGTGATCAAGCTAGATGGGATTTATCTTGATGACCTCCTGAAATTACCCAATTTCGAGGAGTATGGGAATTTGAATATGAAGTCAGCCCAGAAAACCTGGGACACTAACCAGGAGAATTGTATAAGAGATGTTAACAAGAAGTTCCTGGCTAAAGCTAAGCCAGCGGTATCCCGATTTCCTAGGACTATTCCTAGGTGTGACTTTATACAAGAGATAAATGATATCATCACACTTCTTAGCCGGGCATTTGGTTTAAGTGGTCAAATCTATTTCACGGATGGATGTACCAGTTCATGGTCACCATCAAGAAGAATAAGCAAGGGATTGACTGGGGAACCTTGATCAGTGATGAGATTGATGCCCAAATGACGACGGTCTTGTCGACGGGAAAATTTTACATGTTCTCGTATGTACCTATCGCGGGGATGAGGAACTATCCCGGCTCGATACATAAAGGCAAGCAGGATCACAAACCCAATCTACAAGCATTTTCAAGCATTTCGCAAATAACGAAGAAGGGCCCAAGGATCAGTTTAGAAGGGTTAATGATGCCTTTTTCTATGAGAACATCTGCAGAATCGAACCCGGATTGAGAAAAACAAGAGTCTCCGATGAGGCTTGGGCCGAGGTATCTAAATGGGGATGTATCTTCCTACAGCTTTAGAAGTTTACATACATTCAACAGTGATGTATGCAGGAGAGCCTTTCCGTCTTTCGCTATCCTGGGGATAGATTAATTTTGTTGGAATTGGTCGACAATTGTTGGATTTCCACAAGTTCCAACAGAGCAAAGATAAGTGCAACATTATCCTTCCCAATTTCTATTGGGAGATATACTTGCCGACAAATGCTAAGGCCAAAATGTCGAATGTGAACTTCAGAGAAATTAAAGAAGCATATGAAATCTCGGATGGTTTTGACATCCGAGGAGTGCTTCGGGCTTATGGAGCTCAACATCTTGCACAGCCACGATATTGAGGACATCCGGATTGATCTCATGACGGTTTCCACGAAGTTGCGATATAGAAAGGATAATAAGTAGGCTTACTATTGATGAAATTCGACAACTGTTTCGATTTGCCGATGGCACCGCAGAGATAATGAAAGTGTGTTGGATATGTCCTATGATGGGCTTAACGAAGATCGATACATTTTTCCACCTATTGATTGGTCAGTTACTGAGAAAGCCTCTATCACCGATAGGTCAGCCCTAATTTTGGCTCGTACGAAGAAATGGCTTTCTTCTTGGGGGATGAATTTCAATGATGACAAGTTTCCCAAATTGGCTGCTTTAGAGGTGGGGCCCTCCCAACAGGAAAAGGGCAAAGAATCTTCTGGGGGGCCTATAAAAATCAGGATTCCTAGGAGGAGGAAAGAAAGACAAATCTCTTCAATTGTTTCTCCAGCTGAAACGGTGGTTGTGCCAGAATCACCAACGTCACCAGAAAAAGAAGAAATTAATGTGGAAGAGGAAGGAAGTCAAATCTTGATTCCATCATCTGTTGATAGTCAGACCAAAGAAACTTTGTCTCTTGCAACCCAGGGTTTGGAGTCTGAATCTGTGCCTGCCCCTCAACAACCACTCCAATCTCCTCAATCCCCATTCACTTCTTCAAGTATGGCGGGGCATTTTCTCTGGTCTCTCTCCCTCTCTACTTTGGAACCCAAATAATTACCACTTTCCACAACTTTGTGCCTCTCTTTGTTGCACCTACTACCACGTTGATTCTTGTTCCCCCAATAGTAGAATCTTCTCCTCTCGAGAGTAGATTACTAGTTATCTACAACATCAGCAGTTCCTTTTTGATACTCCAAATGGTTACTTGAGCAAACTCCTGTGAAGAGGAAGGTGATTGTACCCCTACCACCCCTTGATTTTAGCTCACTCAAGACTTCTACTGCGAAATCAGCCAAGAAACCCAAAACAGTTTCAAGAGTTTTGGTAGATGCTTCAGGAGATAAGTTCGCAGAGATCGCCACTCCCTCAGCTGACAAAACTAGGGATGATGTAACAGCTGCTGATTATCAGATCACCAAGGTGGCTCTAGGGAAAGTAACAACAGAAGGAGCGCAACAAGATGCACGGGCTTCCATAGACGTGCTGTGCCAAAAGTTGAAAGAAACAAAGATCAGCAGAGATGAGTTTAAGAAAAAGTGGAGCAGTTGACAGAGGTTTTGATTAAACTCTCAACACCCCTGGAATCCATACCATCTGCTTCTGCTTCTGCCGGATTCGATTTCTCATCGGTGCCTACGATTGAGAAGATTACCAGAAAAGGAAGAGTGGTTAATGAATGGATCCAAAAGTTGCTCCAACAAGGGAAGGAAGTAATTCAAGACGTGGTGAAAGTTCATCAGTCCTTGGCAGAGATTCAGAAGGAAGGAGAGAAGATGGATGAGGAATTCACTGAAGAACTTGGACAGCTTGATTTGACTTGTGAAGCTCTCCAAGTGCTAAAGCAAATACCAGCACATCTCTTGGTAGAAGAAGGCGTTCTTCCACATACAGATAAACACTTTCAGCTGATCAAGGGCATCAAGTTCAGAGTAAAGATTCTCAACGAAGCCTGCAGCAAGTTGAGAGAATCAAGGGATAAATTGATCGATGGGAAAAGTGATCTGGAGGAAGAATTGCTAAAGATTTGTCCAAAGATGTCGGTTGGGAAATCAAGTGCCCTATCAGCAGATGATCTCTTCAAACAAGTTCAAGAGATTATTCAAAGATGAACTCAGATGGATTCGACCTTGAAGTCATTGGTCGTGATTTGTGAGGATTGAGCATATGTTGGAGGCCTTAATAAAGCTCAGAAGAGGTTAAAAAAGCTTCCAGTGGTTTTGATATCCATGAGACTGCACGAAATGTGGAATGATCTTTCCACTGCACCTGAGGAAAACGAAATGCAAGGCATTATTCGGAAGTTCCAGGAGTTCCGGAACAAACAGTCTCAGCTGGAGGAAGAGAAAGGAGAAGAATCAAAAGATGATGACTCGGATTGAGCTCCAGCGTCTCATGTCATTTCTATTTTTAGAATGACACATCTTTTATTTCCATTTTGTCATTATTTTTAATTCAGACTTCGACTTGATCTCCTGCGTGAGAATCATGCAAAGCTGAAACTCTAGTTAGCATGCTACTTTTCAGGATCTGGCCTATTTTGGCTCTGATTCTCTTGTTATAAATAAGGGATGCTTGTGCATTCAAAAGGGTCGAGAATTTTTTGAGCATTAAGAGGCTATTGGAAAGGAGAAAAACTTTGTGTTTTCTTTCAATCATTTTGAAGAATAGAAGTTGATATTGTTTTACAGACTTTGTGTTGTGAAATATATCTTATTTAAGATATTGTTCTTATGTTCATGATCTTAGAGCTATTCTTTGCATAAAATCTCAGTGTTTCTAATTATCTCGGACACTATATTTGTGATCTAAAACTCGTATGATTATTTCGTGCTCTGTGTTTACTCGAAAGAAAATACGTTTCTCCCATTTCTTTTCTACCGTGCTTCTTTCACTGTAATAGTTTCTAATTATCGCCACTATCCAAAAAAAAACACAAACCATGGAACCTATTTCACGTACGAAAGCAATATCCTTGAATCGTGTGAATGTGGATTTCGGGATTTCATCCCAACCCCCAATGGTTAGATTAGTGTGAATATTGTATATATTATTTACTGTGTTTTAGATTAGCAATAAACAGGCAGCCTCACCTGTCTTTGAGGAGGGATTAAATCCCATGTACTGTGGTTGAACCTCATATTTTGGTTTGACAAAATATCCAACCAACACAGATGATAGAAGATGATCATATATTGTGCAAATCGAGTAATGAAGAAATAAAATAAAACAAGAGGGCCAAATGATGGAGGTTGATTAGTACTTTTTTCACTAAAGAACCTTCTAAATAGTAGTATGAGACCAAGACTAAATAATGTCTAAAGTGCATGATTTTGTGTCTACTTTTTCCCCCACTCTATGTTGGTGATCGTAAATATTGGTAACATAAAATAAATAGAGATGCGTATTAGATGTCCATGAAGAGTATAGTAGAAATGTGACAAAGGACTAGACAAAGCATGAAATGAAAAAAATATGGAGGAGTGGGGAAAATAAAGATGAAAAAGGTGCAAAGAAAAAGTGATGAGAGTGAACCTATGGTGGAACACGTGTGTAGCTGGTGTGTTGTGTGATGTACCTATATGGTTAGTAAAGTGTGTACTGTCGTGAAGTGTTTTAATTGAAGTTTTTATTGTTGTTGTTGCTCCCATTTGACTTCTTATTTCTCATATGGCCGGACCTACAAGGATAAAATGATCAAGTAGTAAAATATGTATCTATGTATGTGTAAAAACATAATGTAAAATACACGTGAATATTAAAGCGTGTAAATGTAAAATACGTAAATGTAAATCAAAAATTTAAATGTAACATGTGGACCTAATCCATGTCGAGAAAGAGAGTGTAGAATGATATCCTATACTACAATATTTTTGGGAGATCTCGCACCATAGACAAGAAGAGTAGGAAGGAATTTTGTATATCCTCCTAAATCTAACTACTTCCCTGAAAGTGTGTATAGAGATCTATGTATGTCTTGGCTTTTTGTGTTATTCGATGCCACACCAGGCTGAAGTGTATGAGAGCATGCCCATTATAACCTCTAACCCTGTAACTACTTCCTAGAATGCTAAAAACACCATGTCCTATAAAATTTATTGTCTATGGGGTTCATAGACTAGTCTAAACCCACTCATTATATGTAATTAAACCGAATGTAGAATCTCTGTGTTGGTATGTAAAAAACACCCAAATTATGCCCCTCATCTTTATGGGTGCATGTAACATCACTAATTGGAAAATGTGGCCCCAAAAAGGACCAATCATGTGTATTGTACCCTTGAAAGTTCTTAGTAGAAATGAAGGCACCTACAAACAAGAGGCTAGCCAAAGATAAGTGTTAGTACAAACAAGCATGGATATAGAAAATAATGTATAAGCTACAAATCAAATTAGTAAACATGAAAGAATAATAAGTAAGCCACACAAAATGGGATGCAAAACATGGGAGATCACTCATTATGTCACAAGAAACACAAGGCCATCGTGGTCATAAACTAGAAGCAAGTGTGCACACCAAACATAGGGAAAGGCCTCATGAAACAATAGCAAAATAATAGTAGATAATGTAGCAAACAAGTATGGAAAAAAATATCCCTGCATAACCAATGATGCACATGAAGCACCGTTAGCACATTTGAAAGATAACTAGCATGTCAAAAGCATATATAAGTAATTAATGTAAAGTGCTAAGTACAAAATGAAACAATAACACCTATGAGAGATAATTGTGGATGCCTCCAGTGACTAGTGTAGGAAGGGTAGAAAGTGAGCATCCATGTTGCATGTAAGAAACTTATATCTGTGATAAAAATAGAAAAGATGTGAACATGCATGTGTGGATGATATAGATAAATGAATTACAAGTAATCTAACTACATGTGTAATAAAGTGACCAGGAACAAGCAAAAGTAAGCAAGTTATAAGAAATGATAATATCCGGTATGTTATTACGGATGGATGGAATAGAATTCCAAATTGACTTATAAGATTTGGGTGCCCTCATGAGTGAATGGAAATGTATGTAGTGAGGATTCATTTTTTTTCCCCTTTAGTAATCAAGAATCAATTGTAAATGAGAGTGCATCATCGGTAAGTGGTTGAAATAGTTTTACAGGCCATGATAATCTTGTGTGTCTTGTGACATCATGAGTGATGTCCCATATTTGGAGCCCACTTTATATAGCTTATGTTGTCTTCTTACATGTTTACATTATTCCTTTTCTTGGTAGCTTTTAAACTTGTTTGTGTAGCTTATATATTTTTTCCATATGCATGCATGTTTACACTTGTCTTTTTCTATACTTATTATTTATGTTTTCCTTCATTTTACCAAGAACCTTCCAAGCTTATAGTGTACATGTGGTTTTTTCCCTCTTTTGGGTCCATATTTCTCCTATCAATGATGTCTCATTTGCCCCTAAGAGGGGGGCATCATTTGAGAGTTTCTACACACTAACACATAGATTTTACATCGTTTGGTTCAGTTACACAAAGTGAGTGGGTTTAAAGCATTCTACAAACCCCAAAATAATGAATTTTATAGGCCGTTAGCATTCTAGGGAAGAAATTATAGGCTTGGAGGTTATAGTGGGTTTGCCTCTCTACAATACTTTGGCTAGTGGCATTGGATCACCCGAAAAACAAGGATGTAGAGAGATCTCTACACACACATTTAAGGAAGCAATTAGATCTTGGAGGATACAATGGAATTCCTCCCTACACTTATTTTAGCCTTATGGTGTGAGATCACAAAAAAATAGCATTACAAGATATCCTTCTACACTCTCTTTCTCGACATGGATCAAGTGCACATGTTCCATTTACATTTTCATATTTTACATTTACATGATTTCATACACATGCATCTTTTACGTCACATTTTAAAAATACATACATATTTGACTATTTGATCATTATCTCCTTACAGGTCGACCATATGAGAAACAAGCAGTAAAATAGGGGCAATAACAAGAACAACAAAAATCTCAACAACAATACTTCATGAAAGTGAACACTTTACTAACCCTACATGTACATCACACACAACAACATCTACACATGCATTCCACCCTAGGTTCCCTTTCATCATTTTTCTTTGCACATTTTTCATCTTTAGTTTCCACGCTCCTCCATATTTTTTGCATTCCACACTTTATCTAGTCCTTTGGTGTATTTCTACTACACTCTTCATGGACATCAGTACGCATCTCTATCTACTTTATGTTATCAATCTTTTCATTCACCAACATAAAGTAGGGGAAAATGTAGACACAAAATAATGCACTTTAGACATTATTAGTCTTGGTCTCATACTACTATTTAGAAGGTTATTTAGTGAAGAAAGTACTAAATAACCCCCTTCTTTTGGCCATCTTGTTTTATTTTATTTCATTACCAACCTGTTGCACCCATATGCTCTCTCAATTATGTCATCCCACATTATTTTATGCATCAACTGGGACACCCAAATTAGTACTTGGGGCACCCATGCACCTAGTCCCAAAGGATTTCCTCTGGTCCTTTTGAAGATTCTTGCCTCTTTTTGGGATCTTTCTAGTTGTTTGAGATCTTTATATTTCTTGTGGTTGGCCTTTTTCAGGGTTAATTACAAAATAGATCAAGAGAACCCTATAAATATAAAGTTATGAGACCATAATGAAGGACCTGGCATCATTCACTACTATCATCCACATAGATTTTCGCATCCACATAGCTCCATCACAAAGCACAAGGCTAGGACATCTACATCACACTTTATAGGGGATTCTATTCTATTTCATACACACATTCTATTACATTTTTCACACATAGTTATTGTTTCCTACTTCACAAAGTATGACTCGAACATGAAAAACCTAGGGAATTTTCACACACACTTGTATATAGAACTACATCACTTAGTTAGTAAGTCCACCATTATGGCGGTGATGTCAATTTGACCCCTTCATTTGAATTATTATTTTCTAGGGATTGATGCTTGTTTTGAGATCTTGTAGGTCTTTCCTTCATCTTGGATTATTGATGACATCTAGCATGGGAAAATGAATCTTATGTGACAGAAAATGAGGGTTTTAGACCATCTTCTTAACCTATGAAGATTTTCCATAGATTTTATATAAACAAAGGTGCTATTTTAAACCGAGTGCTTTCAGATGTCCTAGTCCCTCTCCAGGTTGTTCAGTTTATCTAGATACTCTAGTTCCATCCTTTTTAGACTTCTATATAGTCATTCCTACTTCCATATTTTCAATTCACCTCTGTGACAGTGTCCTACAAGCATCTTATATTTAGATGAGTTCTTTCCTTTTCCCTCTTCGATATTAGTTCTACACATAGGTATAGGCTAATACTTTACACTTACCACATCTCAACATAGATAACCACCACAATTTATTCCATTTGAATCTTTTCTTCCTTCACATTATACATCACGTAGATCTCCATCACTGATGCATTTTGTGATACCATGATCTTCTTTATACATTCATCCCTCACATATGCACAAACTTCATTCACCACTACAATGTCTATATAGTATACCACCACTATTAGAGCATATTCCTAATCTTAAATTTCCTACATCAGATGGAGGACCTTCTTCTTTCACCATCATTGGATATTTCATTCATTCATGTACACTTGAGGGTATCATCCTTCACCTCCCCCAAATTTTCTTAGCATAGTCACACTCATCCTCTTTTACATTTTTTTATACTTTCATCTTCTTGCATTAGGAATACTAATCATACATTATATCATCATTACCTAATGACACACTCTTGTTCTTCGGTTCACACTGGTTGTTGAGGGCTTACTACACATGAATCCCCATGCACTACATACTAGGTACTACATCTACATACATTACATTTATTCATACATTACATGTCATACAACATACATTCTACATTTAGTCTAAAACACTTTTACATTTATGCATATACATCACACATCATACTAGTCATACATATGAGTCTAGCCTTACATCATCCTACATAATACATTACTAGCCTATCTACATATAATATTATATACATTACACTTTACACATTTTACATGTCTTTCATTACATTATACACATCACGAGTTTACACATTCTACTCATCACATGATCATCTATCATAGAGCATATTACATACTATGTGTTATAGTCACTACCTAATGATGTACTTTAGTTCCTTGATACATAATCAACTATGAAGGGCTTAGAAATCAAATGGACCTTACACTCATCACACATTTACTATTCAACCTTTCATCATGCAAAAATCTAAGACTAGTAACATATGCTTTAGGCTAAATCATCACCTATACTATCAATTTATAGTGGTACAAACCTTAGGTTACATCACCACTCCCTCTTTTCATTTTGTAGTGATATACACTTAGGGATAAATAATCACTCATCCATTCATCTTATAGTGATATACGCTTAGGATAAATAATCACTTAAATGTTCATCTTGTCGTGATATATGCTTAGGCTATAAGGTTCATGTACATGTATTCTACATGTCATATATCTTCATCATTATGAATATACACTCATCACAATGCGCTAGACAAAACACAAACTATTTGACCACTTCCCGATGATGCACTCTCATTTTTTGGTTAATTTTGACTACTGAGGGAGAAAACCAAATGAACCTCACTACATACACTTCCATTCACTTAGGAACACGTGGCTCCTATCCCTCCATTTTAAATTACATTTAATCCATACATGGCATACCGCATATTATGGTTTTTTTATTCTTTCTTACTTTTGTTACAGTTCATGATCGCTTTATTACTCATGTTAGTTTGATTACTTATATGTCATTTTTCTATATCATTCACACATGCACGTTCACATATTTTTCTAGTTGTTATAGTAGATACATGTCTCTTACATGTAGCATAGATGTTCTCCTTCTACCCTTCCTACACTGGTTGTTGGGGAATCCACATTCATCTCTTCCATGTGTTATTGTTTCATTTTGTACTTAGCACTTTACATTACTTGCTTATACATGATTTTAAATAATAGTTATCTTTCTAATGTGTAATGTGTGCTTCATGTGAAGAATTTTTATGAAGGGATATTTGTTTCCATACTTGTTTTCTACTTTGTCTGTTATTGTTTGTTATTATTGCAGGGGCCTTTCCCTTTGTTTGGTGTGTAAACTTCTTTTTATTTACGGTAATGATTTCCTTTCATGTCTTGTAAACATCATGAGTGATGTCCCATGTTTACAGACCATTTTACATGGATTACTTTATTTTCTTATGTTTTACATTAATATTGTGTTTGGTATATTACACATGTTTCCATATGCATAAATGTTTTTTCATACTTATCTTTGGCTAGCCTTCTTGTTTGTGTATGCCTTGGTTTTTACCAAGTACTTTCTAGGGTTACAATGTACATGTTGTTGGTCCTCTTTTAGGGAATGAATGTCTCATATATGTGACATCACATGTTCTCCCAAAGAGGGGGAATCATTTAGGGGTTTTTACATACTAACACAAATATTCTACACTGGTTTGGTTTTATTATATACAACTAGTGGGTTCAGACAAGTCTACAAACCCCATACACAATGGATTTTATAGGAGATGGATTTCCTTAGAATTCTAGGAAGCAGTTATAGGATTCGAGGTTATAGTGGGTGTGCTTCTCTACAATACTTCAGCTAGTGGCATTAGATCACCAAAAATATATGTACAGAGATCTCTACACACACATTCGGGGGAGCAGTTAGAGCTTGAAGGATACAATAAAATTCTTGCCTACACTTCTTTGGAATATGCCACGAGATCATCCAAAAAATGCATAGTACATGATCTCTCTCTCTCTCTCTCTCTCTCATGGATTAGGTGCTCGTGTTCCATTTACATTTGTTTACATTTTGTACATTTACATTCTTTCATATAGATGTGAATTTTACATTGATTTTTACACATACATACATACATACATATTTGAATACTTGATTATTTATCCTTGTAAGTATGGTCATATGAGAAACAAGCACTCTAATGGGGGAAAAATAATAACAATCAATCTTGTTATCTAAAATAAGCTCATGCTTATTTTTATTTAAGCTGTATTTTCCCTCTTTAGTGCTTGATCAATTTTTCGGATATTCTAAGAACTTAAGGTTTCTGAAAGCACCTTCATCGGTGTTGGAAAATTTATCCTATTTTCCAAAAATATAAAAAAATTCTTCTAACTCCTCATATTTTACAAATTTATGGGCAGCCGACGGGCCTTGGAAGGTATTTTTTCCCAAAAGTGGACCGGCACGAGTTCTTAAGGATTTTTGCCAATGCGGAGGCGGGCTCTAAGATTTTGAGACTTTTCTCCCAAATGGAAAATGTGGGCCGATAGGGCACAAGAGGAAATTTTCCCAAGTAAATTTCGGGTTGGCGGGTCTACGAGGGAGTTTTGAAACTTTTGTGCTTTTTGCAAATAGGGCACAAAGTGAATTTTGGGCAACAAGCCTGTTCTTAAAGCCAAATGAAGAAAAATTCCTAAGGCCCACAAAGGGACATGTGGCCATGTTGAAAAGTCAAAGATGAAAGGTGGGTCATCAGAGGCAATTTGAACTTTTACCCCGAGAAGGCGTAAAGTAAAAAAATGAGTCGTGCCTCCGTCGATGCCCAAATAACCATGTGTCAAGCCTCAATTACATGCGAGCCAATGGGCCTTGGAGTGAATTTTCACCCAAATGGAAAATTTGGACCATCAAAATGATTTTTGCCAAAAGTGAATTGTGGGGGTACGTGAGGCAAATTTTACATTTTGTATTTTGGTGCCAAAAGGCACAAAGTGAGTTTCAGCCCGTGGACCCATTCTGCTAACTAGTTTTTTTTAGGACCCAACTCAAACATTCAAATGGACATATCTTTCACCCAATCCCTAAAATTTAACAAATTTGGCACCGTTGGAAATATCATGACCTCCTCTATACCATGAAAGCATAAAATATCATTTTTAACTGTTGGTGGGTGAAAAATAGGAAAATGTATTTCAAGCCAATAATACATCTAATTGTTTTAACTCAAATTTGATTTGATTCGCTATTCTTCCTTCTCCAACACAAAAAGTAGACATGGAGAGGAAGATTTGACAGATTATAGGTGGATTTGTAGGGCATTAATGGTGGGTGGTTGAATCCTCAAAACAGGGTTATTTTCCTCCTTTCTATCGGTTTTTATCATTCAAACTTCTATATATTGTATTGTCATTTGAGAATGGGATACATCTACATGGGGAACTCTATCAAATTTGTTTCCCGACTCCATTTTGAGTTGAAAACCTTCTCCTACGCCTGGCAAGTGTATTTGTGCCTCTAAGAAGAAATGTAATGGTCTGTGCTCCCATATAGAGCAATAAAACATGTTTTTGTGGTGTTTCTTCAACCCTTTGCATTTTTTGTTTTGTGTCTCTTGTGCCTCTCCCTTTTAAATCTATTTTTTTTTGTGCATGTATTTCACATTTGAAGATGTAGGATGTTGTGTTTCATGGATTTTTAATGGTGGATTTGAATATGGGTTTGTGCATCACTTACTGTGACCTTCCCATCTTCCTTTCTCCCATGTTTCATCCTCCTCCCTCAATAGAGTATTCACCCCCTTTCCTTCTCTCGGTGTATCACCACTTTAGTGTAGGATTTATTTCACTTTTCTTTCTCTTGGTTCCTTGGAATGGTTAGATTAGGATATTTTATTTTTTCCCCGCATTGAGATACTTGATTGTAGTTTCTCCTTTCTCTAGAGGATCATCTCAGGTTTGAAAGTCCCATAAGAGATGATCTCTAATGCAATCACATTGAAATTCCCCACTCACAATAAGGCCATTCATGTTGTGATTTTCCATAACAAAAACATTAACAATAACAATTCACATCAAAACACACTTTACTAACCATGTAGGTATATCAAACACTGCATTAGCTAGACATGAATTCCACACTAGGTTTAATCTCATCACTTTTTCTTTGCACATTTTTCATCTTTATTTTCCACTCTCTCCATATTTTTGGAGCCACACTTTTCTAGTCCATTGGCACATTTATACTACACTCTTCATGGACATCATGTGCATATCTCTATCTACTTTATGTTACCGAGCTTTCCGTTCACCAACATAAAGTGGGAGAAAATGTAGACAAAAAATTATGCACTTTAAACACTATTTAGTCCCGGTCTCATACTACTATTTAGAAGGTTCTTAAGTGAAAATTACTAATTAACCATCATCTTTTGGCTACCTTGTTTTATTTTATTTCGTCATTACCAACCTCTTGCACACATATGTTAAGTTAGATTCTATCATCTTATAATATTTTAGCATTAACTGGGGCACCCAGATTAGTACTAGGGTGCCTGTGGGCACCCTGGTCCCACCAGGGGTACCTCGGTCCTCTTTACACTTTCCCACAACTTTTTGGTCTCTTTCTAGCCATTTGAGATCTTTATCTTTCTTGTGGTCTTTCTTTTCGAGGTTAATTATGAAATTATACCAAGAGAACCTTATAAATATAAAGTTATGAGACCATAACGAGGGACCTAACATCACTTAATGTTATCATCCATCTAGAGTTTGCATCCATCAATTACATTGGAGATCACTTGCATCTGCATAGCTCCATCTCAAATCACAAGGCTAGGACATATGCATCACACTTCATAAATGTATGGATTCTATTATATTCCATGCATACATTCAATTACATTTTCTACATTTATTTATTTCTCGCTAATTCACAAAGTGTGACTGGCACAAAAACCTAGGCACATCATATAAACACTCACCGAAATACATTTAGGTCTAAACGTAGTGCAACACTTAGTTAGTAAGCCCATTGTTTTGGTAGCTGAGGTCTATCTGACCCATTCATTTGCATCTTTCTTTTTTAAGTTTTGATTCTCTTTTTGGTAATTTTCATGTCTTTTCATCTTATGGGAATATGAATGACATTAGAAACAATGAATGAATTTAATGCGATAGAAAATGAGGATTTTAGACCATCTAGAAAAACTTTGAAGAAGAGTTTCATAGATTTTACAAAGACGAGGGCACCTAATTTATAGACTAGAGCATCCACAGAAGTGCATGAGTCCCTCTCTAGGTGCTCCAGGATATAGGAATAAGTCCAGATCCATCCTTTTACAGAGTCTCTATAGAGTCATTTCCATCTCCATATTTTCCAGTCACCTCTGCGACATAGTTCAACAAGAACATGGTATTTAGCTGAGTTCTCTTTCCTCTTCTCTCTTACACATTAGGGTTAGCATTTCCTTTTGCATAGCTACTTAGCTCATTTACATATTTCTTTGCATTTATTTATTTTATTTACAATTTTTCATAGCTTAGATTAACTATCCCCATATATTACATATTATTTAACTTTAGTTAATCATTTTGGTGAACCTGACATGAATCGAACACGCAACATTCTCGATGAAATGTTCTTAAAGAAATTCCTCAACAGCATGTAAGAACCGTAAGAACAAAAGTTTCCTCATTGGGGTAAGGCTATATTAATCATATACAAAACACCAAATCAACAAATGGTGGAAACATGTGGGATGGAAGTAGCATGAGTGTATAAACTGAACTTAATATCATATGGAGTTGTGATGGGTTGCGCATGAGAGTGGAGTGAGATGGAAACAAATGTAAAGGAGTAACATGATGTGGTGGATGGCATGAATTTGATGAATGAGATGGATGAACTAGATGTAATGGATATAATGATGCAGCTATGTATGGATGCAATGGAGAGAATGCATGAGTAACAAATGTGGTGAACGATACCATCACTTGAGTACCGGGATGTAGGAGATGAATCAACTATAAAAAAATATTATGGCAAGGTAAAGGAGAGATGGATCATTTTCATGAGTGATATCCAAAGGAGATGATACCCTTATCCTCTAATTGTTAAATCGACCATGAAGGAAAGACATTCATTATCCCTATGATCATTTATGCGATGATAGTTACAATAACATTTTTCATGTTATCATTGTAATTAGTGTTGAGGATAATTTTGGTTGGAGGGTAGGAAAATTAAATGCTCAAAAATTAAGACACATAGCCCATCATGTTGTCGAGCGTGATGGGATAAGTAAAAAGGATCATGAAACCAAGGTGGAGTGGTAGGCAAAATATCTTTTCGTGGAGCCGAGAAGGAGTACACTTTTTTAGTAAAGTGGGTTAAGCTTATTTGATTTTCTTATGAGACAAAGATCGAGACTATGTCAGATTATCAACCAAAGGAAATGGTGAAGAACTAGATGAGGCAATAGCCTTAGAGATGTGTGTTGAGAGAAGATCTTGTTCTAGGTCGATAACTTTGTCGCATAGAAGAATGAATGACTCACATGTATCATATTGTAATATTTTCTTGAGTGGAGGAATTAGACCATGACAAAAGATGAATTTCTTCTCAAGATCTATATGTTGGAATACTAACTGATGCATACAAGCATTGAATCATAAAATATAATCCTTGATAGGTTCAGTGGAGCCCTAATGTAGAGTAGGTAAGCGGTCATAAGTAACTTTAGGGTCATTTTTGATTATAAACCGATGGAGGAAAGCATCCTCCATGTCATAAAAAGTACTAATGGACCTAAAGGGGAGATGAGAGTACCATTGTAATGCCTCATCAATAATACTTTAGAAAAATTCTTAAGAAAGTGATCATTAGAATAAGAGGCCATAGCCATATGATAATGTAGAATATGAGCATGAGGGTCACCAATACCATCAAAACATGTGAAAGTAGGCATGATAAAGTTATGAGGGAATGAAAATTATGAATCTTCTTAGGGAAAATATTACCATGTAATGAATTATTGTCAATATAAGCATAGTAAGCCCTATTTTCTAAAGTGAGGGATTGAATTTGAGATCGTAATTGACCTATGACATGCATGAGAGAGATGATATCTTGTGAAGGAATGGTGGAAGATGGAAATAATGTATTAAGAAGTTGTAATTTTCCATTGTGAGTGATCATGGGAATATCAAAGGGTGATAAGGGAGATTTTGATGTTAAGGGAACACTAGTAATAGTTTTGGGAAGCTATAGTAGGTGATATAAATGGAACATCCATAGAAATGGTAGGACTAGCATCAAAAGCATCCTTAATAAATGAGGAGACCATGATGGAGACATATATAGGAGAAGATGGACTAGGAGATGTAGATGATGTATAAGAGGAGACGAAATATTATTAAAGAATAATTAATAGATGGTAGTGACTCCTTAATAGTGCTAGATGCAATATCAAGAGACGAAACAATGGAGTAGGCAAGTCACACTAAGCAATATAGAAAGAAGGAGAACCATAACTTTCAACCACCTTATCATTATCGATAAACACTCTAAAATGATAATGTCGCTAATAATTTACCATTAATGGGATCATCAACATAATGTGAAGGAGCATGAAAACTAGTAGGATATGTATTATGAGAAGCAAAGTCAAAATTTGTAGAATCATGAGAAGGAATAATATATGTGGTCGGAGTAGAAGAGGAATCTGTATGCATAGGTGAGCGATTATCAATACCAAGCAAGTAATTAATAATAGATTCATGTAAAGTTTCATTTGAAATATCAAGGAGGATGACAATTAGTTGTCTATCATGTTGTAAAATGAGTAAATGATATTGTATCCTCAACAATGTTAATGCCTATAGCAAAATATTCAAAATGAGTAGGCACATATTTTTGGCCATCTAGAAGTTGTTTGATATGATCGGGTGTAGTAATAGGAGTACTATATAGAGCCTTTAGCTCAACAATGGAAGCCTCATCATAGATAGGGTTAACACTAAAATGAGACATGATGGGTGAAGAAGATGAACTATCCTTAGCCATTAGGGTTTGATTGGATCCTAGGGAAAGATATTCAAAAGTACATGTTCACCAAAATGATTAACTAGAATTTAAATAATTTATGATATTCTATAGTTAATCTAAAGTAGTAACAATAATGAAATAACTGATATGAAGTGAAATGTAAATGCTAAATGATTTTATTTGATATAAAAATGAAATGAAATAATTAAAATAGAAGGGATAGGGTACTAACTTGAAAATGAATTACCTCACTGTGTGTTGGAATTGAATAGGATGATGTGCAGATGAAGAAGAGTGTGATGGCACAACCCAATATATTATAGTAGGTGAAGATCCAACTAGACCGGAATGCCTAGAAGAGGACTAGGGACCTGAGCAGGACATCAACACCACCTCCGGGCACTCCTATCCCAAGGGTCACTAGCACACTCACCGTTGTTGTCCAAGTCTAAAAAGCAAAGAAAATAAAAATTCTCAAATTAGAAAAAATCTAGTACAAACGACTAATACACCATACATTTTTCAAAAATCACTACACTTACTAATTTTGCAGTTGTGTGTGATGCTACGACATTCACCCCCTCTCAAATCGACCTAGATGCACTTACTCTAACTTGTGGCATTTTCACTCACCTCGTCCTCACTCTCACAATCATGTACATAAAAATAAAGTGACTAATTACTTTTTCACTTTACTATTTATAGTTCCTTTTTCACCTACATTACTATAGTCATTATTTCGGGCTTATTTTCACAACTAATATGCACCACACCATTTTTATCATAGATTGAGCATTTCTACTCCGATTTACACCTCGTTTGTGTCATTATTTTTAGAACTTTTTCTACCACCGTAAATTACACATTATACGTGTGCGTTATCTCTCATTAAAATCATTTTTCATCCAATTACTACATATTTTTCCTATGATTCTATCTATTTCGCTTACTTTTGTTATCGTTTGTTCTCTATCATCACTTCTTACTTTCACTTAAAAGGAGTATCATTGGGTCATCCTATAATTCCCCTTATATCACATTGAAATTAAAATACTACCAATACAACAATTAAAAAACATTTACTAATTCATTGTGCGACATTTCACCATTAATTCCTCTAATGGCCTAATCCAGGGGCAAAAAATATCCAAATTTTTGTATGCGACATCATATCACTTCCCCAATAACCTAACTTGGGAAATAAGAAATTAAAATTATTTCCATATGATCATCCACCGATTTCTATCAATCCCCCTAATGACCTAATCTACGGACAACTAGCATAAAAACTATCCACGAGTAACCAATCAAAATAATCAATCAATGCGTTCAAATATCTAACAATCAATATCATATCATCACTTAAAATTTAACACAATTTACCTCCCAGATTACCTTACTTTGGAGTTACGTGTGAACTCTTAGATGACATAACTTAAGATATTATATTCGTGGCTTTCCTAGATGACCTAACTTGGGAAGCTATTCTACATTTCACATTTTCTTCTAGATGACTTAACTTGAAAGCCATAATACATTTCATGTTTTCTTCTAGATAACCTAAATTGGAATCCATCACATCAGGCACACCAAAGGAGTGGGGTCAAGAGTTCCTTCCTATAAAACTCCTATATCGGTCAAATGTTTGATCAAAATTGATAGGATCCATAAACAACCAAATATTTGATATGCATCCATCTGCAAAGTGGCTAGATCTTGAGGTTGTAGTTAAATATTAGAGAATAACACACTTTTATCCCTACACTCTTCCTTTGGTGATAGGACACCCAAATCCTCTCGGTCGATTACTCATATACAAACAATCGGGTGGTAATCGATCACCGCCTTCCCCATCTTATTGTCTTCATATGCATTAAAAAGCATCAAATCATTCAACATTATAATCATCACTCTCATTTATTGAACTTCATAACACTATTATGTTTTTTACTATGTTACGTGGATCAACGTGTTGATCCATGATTCGACATGCTATATGGTTCCTTTAGCATGCTTTTACTACCACATCTCTATGTTCTACTTCAGTAGGGGCTTCTCAAGATTTCACTCATGTACGCATCTCTATCTACTTTATATTACGATATTTCACTAACCAACATAAAGTGGGGAAAATGTACTCAAAAATCATACACGTATTATTACATTTATACAACCAAGTATATTATTTTATATGTAGACACCTATAATTACGCCCAAGCAATTTAAATACTTAAATTGTGCTAATTATCCCCTTTCTTGTAAATCAATGACATATCGTCAAAAGCACTCATTTTCCTCATATCATCATTAATTAATTACACTAAGCTAATTAATTAAGTCAGCCTATCCAACAAATTCCCTAATTAACGACTTTCCGTTAATAAATCACCCTTCTACCTAGACTAATTAATTATTATTAATTAATTAGCTTTCCTTCCATTTAACCAATAAATCAATATTTAATTGATTTAATCCCCTTATAATAGCCTAAATCATACTAATATTCCTCTAATTAGCTTCTATAAGCTTACATCTACCTATTAATTAATCACCTTTGATTAATTAAAATACCCCCAACTCCCATGACTTGCTAAACATGTATTAAACCCTTCTAAAGTAAGGTTACCTTTAATAAAGCAACCTTATCCATTCCTAATCATGTTTTACCTTTATCCCACATTCATGAGAATGTGTTGAATCCTTATCCTTTGGGCTATATAAAGAGCCCTCCACCTACCTTTTTACTTACACCTAAACTTTCTAAGAGAGCAAATGCAAAGCATATAGCAAAGAGACTAAGAGCTTGCACCTTGCCCTTTTGAGAGTTCATCATCTTTAAGAGTTAAGCCTCTTTCTTAAAGTGCTTGGGTCATATGGGAGGTGTCAAAAGGGTCTTCAGAGCCCAACTTTGATTAGCCCCATTCCTAGGTTCTTGGAGCATTAAGGACAACTATTTTGATAGCCATGGAGCTTACTAAGGTCCATTCATTTATTTGTTGTTAGAGAATAGAGGAGTTTAGATATTTAGCATTGTTAGTTTCAAAGTTTGTATTGATGAATGCTAACATCTAACCCTTGTTTAATTTTTATCATGATGGTGTTTATGCTTTGTTTTAGCTAAATTGTAGAACTATTTTAGGTGGTAGTTCTTGCTTCATTTGATTTAGAATTAAGCAAAGTATACATGCACACATTTGGCACGCCCGGTGGGACTTACTCCATTGTCCTTTGCACTTAATTTCAAGTTTTTGTAGTTAAGTTTTATTTTTGGTTACTAACCCTCTTTTACACATGTTGATCTAACTTGTTTTTTTAACATGTTTTGTTGAGTTTGCATGTGTTGGGTCTTCCTTGTAGGTATGAAGGAGGTGAAGTGCTGTCAAAATTGGAATTGAGGGGAAAATTTCAAGATTTCTCCATGTTTTCATTTTTAGAGCTTACTTTTTCAACATTCTACATGCTAGTTTTGTCAATTTCTTGAAGATTTTAAATTCTTGAGCATGTAGGTTAGTGTTTGATAGTGCTGAGTCTTCTATTTACATATTAATGTGGTGGGTTGCTGTAAAAATTTAATCTTGGTGAGAAAATTTCAAGATTTCATCATGTTTTCATTTTTAGAGCTTACTTTTTCATCATTTTACATGCTAGTTTTGTCGATTTCTTGAAAATTTTCAATTCTTGAGCATATAGGTTAGTGTTTGATAGTGATGAGTCTAATATTTACATACTAATGTGGTGGGTTGCTGTCAAAATTTAATGTTGGTGAGAAAATTTCAAGATTTCATCATGTTTTCATTTTTAGAGCTTACTTTTTCATCATTCTACATGCTAGTTTTGTCAATTTCTTGAAAATCTTAAATTCTTGAGCATGTATGTTAATGTTTGATAGCGTTGAGTCTTCTATTCATATATTAATGTGATGGGTTGTTGTCAAAATTGAATCTTGGTTGGAAAAATTTTCCCATTTTGCATATTAAGGGACGTTTTTTTGACATTTTTAAGTGCATGTCAAGTGCATACCCATGAGCATAAGAGCATATGCGTAACCCATCTTCCAAAGGCCATAACTTTTTCTCCCACCCTCGAAATGAATCCATTTTTTTGCGTTGGAAAGGTATTGAAGTTAACTATGCAATGAAAACATAAATTTGGGATTTACACTTACAAAAGTTGCAAGTTTTTCTGTTATTTTAAAACTGGTCATTTTCTAACATGTCTAATGTTTTGATGAATGTTGTATTTCCATGCTTACTCAATTTAGATCAAAGCGCAGTATGCTCTTCTCTTGAACCTTTTGGTGATCTTGAGAATCAAAAACTACTTTGATATCTATCTTGTTAAACATTGGGATTAAACTTGGAAACTTGATTATTCATTTTGCTTAAGGGAATGAACCTTTTACAAAGCATTTTTCAACGGTCCCTTGATTTGAAGTTTTCCATTTCTATTTAGTTGGGATAAAGTTTGTGTATGCTCTTCTCTTACACCTTAGGGTGATCTTGAGAATCAAAAGCAACTTTAGTCTTCATTTTATAATATTTGGTAAATTGGAAACTTCATCTTTCACTTTTGGTTTAAGGGAATGAACATTTATCAAGAATTTTTGTATGGTTCATTGGTTGAAAAAATTTCTTTACTTTTTAGTTGGATTATTTGTTGTGTATGCTCTTCTCTTGCATCCTTGGATGATCTTGAGAATCAAAAGCAACTCTTAATCCTCTTTTAAATAATGTGATTTTCTTGGAGAACTACTAACGCTTGAGTGCAGGACCTAAAAACACTTGTCAAAGAAAGGAGGAATCAAAACGAAATCAAAAACTACTAATATAGTTGTTATACAGGTTGCCAAAAGGTGTTCAAGAAAACCACACCTAATTAAACAAGATAAAAAGAACAACATATTCAAAACACTAGTATTGCAGGTTTCGGAAAAGGGTACGTCCCTCTCCACTCAACTGGAACATAACCCCTTTGGCATAACGCCTTAAGCTACAACAATGGGGGTGGTTCCAGGAACCCCAAAGTAGTCCACGCAAGAGGGAACCTTGTGGACGAAACGGGAAGTGCTCCACACTACCTACTTGACTAGTGATTCCTTTGTGAGATAGAGTTACAGGTTGTCCGTTGTGGCGACCCCAGTGATAGTACACGTAGATGCACTAGTTGCCTACTGTTCTTGAAGGGGGTAAAGTAAAGCCGAGATACTCCCAAACTAGTCAGTGTGACTTTTTGGGTAAATTGCGCTCGCTCATGGCAACTTTGTAACACCTAGGGTGAGAGAACCACCTAGGAGAATATACTTTGGCCAGAGCCCACTTTGACCACTTTAAAACAAAGGTGTTGAGTCAGAACCTTCTTTTTGAGAAACATGTGACGTATTACTTTTACTTAGTTTTTACTTGCCTTAGGGCGAGGTGAAACTCGCCAAGTAAGACTAGCATTTTTATCATTTTTCTTGATTTATTTCTTTCATATTCTTTTGACACTTTGTTGATCAAAAGAGGTGTGATTACCTTTGTGTTGCCATTCGATCAAGCTTTCTCTCACTTTTATGTCCGCTTACTCCCATCCATGTTTGCGGCTAGGTTAGTTAAACGCCTAAAGTGAGTGGAGGCGTTTTCACGTCATTTGGTAGCCATTGTGATCTTGATACCCACGCCAAGATCTGCCATTGTAGTTAGGCGTGGTTCATCATCATGCGACTTCCATAGAGAGTTAGTTTGTTTGTCTCGTATCATTACAATTTCGATATTTACGTCTTGTTTCTTGTAAACTCGACATAAATACCTATATTGTACGGTTACGCTGCACACATTCTTAACTATTCCTAGCTATACTTTGAGCTTTTTTGTTCATTTTTATTATTACCTCGATTTCAAAAGGTGTTAGGAACTACCATTTGTGCGTGTTATATCAATAACACCTCGATATCAATACTCCACTTTTTTGCAAAGTGGGTTAACATATCTTAGTGATATTTTTGTGTCATTCGCAAATCATAATCGCACTTTTGAGATATAGGTCTTAATCGAATTGAGCTTGCTCATCGTATATCTTGATTGGGAGATCACATTTAACTTCATGTATTTACTTTACGCCTTGTTCATTCCTTTGAACTTGGCATAAGTGAAGACATCTTGTTAATCATCCGATATCACAAATTACTTTGAAACATGGTCTAGGAAGTATTTCATTTGATTAGGTTTTGGTACCAAACGATTGTTTCATGGGTGACTTTATCACTCTATCACATTGGTATTCTCACACTATTAATTTACTCTTAACACGTACATCTTGTGTTTCACTTAGGGTAGACATTGAATTTTGAACAAATCTATAACTTACCTTAGTGAAATTTATCACGAAAACATGGCTACCAAGACGCGTCTAGGGTTAAAAAAAAAACATATGAGGAACAACAAAGCCCAAACTTGGGAAACCTCTAATGACAAGGGTCAAACCCATTTATCTGACACACGATCTAGGACCACTATTTTCTGTAGAAAAGGAAACAAGAGATGGTCGATCATAGTGGAAATGAATTAGAATCACCACACGCAGACTTTGATTTTGACCCCACTCTACTAGATGAGTTTCTCCTTAGAAACAAAGATAGAGTTTTGCACGGTCATGGAATTACGGGCCAAATTTCCTATTGAGAAGGAACCAATACTACAAACAAATGACACTACTAAGGAAGAACACCCCCTTATCAATATGGAAGATATTTTAACAAAGGACATGCTTCCACTTCTTACGTAGAAAATGATAAAGTGGTAGGGCATAGAATACCCCTCATCAAAGTGCCACGAAGAAACAAGATAGAACATGAGACAGGGGAAGAACCTCCACAATACGAAGAGGAGGAACCTTTAGAAGAAGAAGACACAAACCAAGTCACAATCCAACAACAACTCAGTAACTTAAGCCGACAACTAGCTTTGCTTACTTTCCAAGTACAGAAAGACACAAACAAGAATGTTCAAAAGTCAAAGCCTAAGTTTAGGATCCATGAACTCCATCGAGAAAACCAAGGAGAAGAAGACACAGGGTATCATCATGTACACATCCCCGCTTCTCCCACTAAAGAACAATTGCTCGCACAAGAAGTAAAATCTATGAAAGCAACGCTTGCGAGCATACAAGAAAGCAATATAGGGAGTATTAGGAAATACCAATACAAATAACTATGCCCCTATCCTTTTGAAAAGACAATGACCCTTCAACCCTTTCCAAAGAAATTTGATATGCCAAAGTTCGACAAATACAAAGGAAAGGGAGACCCAAGGGATCATGTTAAAGATTTCTACATGGCATGTCAAGAGGTGTCTTATAGTGATAATTACCTCATCAGACTTTTTCCTAAGAGTCTCGGAGGTCAAGCATTAGAATGGTTTACGCGCTTGCCACGAGGATCAATTTTCACCTGGCCAGAATTGGTGGAAAGATTCATGCGTCATTTCTCATATAACATAGAGAGTGACGTCACCATGGCAGACTTGTGCGGCACAAAACAACGCCCAAATGAGACCTTTGCCAGCTTCCTCCAACGATGGAGAGGGATAGCTAGTCGCTTCCTCAGGCTTTCCCGAGAAGCAAGTCAAGATTTTCGCCCCTAATCTCAACCCGTATATAGCTTTCCACCTCCAAATGCATTGTGTCCGCACCTTTGAGGAGGTTATCGAGAAACTAATTCAAATAGAAAAGGCTCTCATTGCCAAAGGCACCCTCAAAACCCAATCTAAAGACAACCAAAGTGTCAAACCCACTCGAAAAGCCAAAGATCTTTAACAAAAAACGTGGTGGAGACGGAATCACTGATTCCAAACGTGTTCAAACGGTCCAAACCAGTCAACCTTTTAAACTGACCAAGGGCCCAATTCAACCACCACCAAAGCGAAGAACATTTACTTCCCTCAATGAGCCGTTGTCTGTCATACTAAAACAGTTGGATGCGGCCCACATGATGACCTATCCTACAACACAACTGTTCGATGACAATGCTCCTAAACCTTCATGGTATAAGGAGCATGAATACTGCGAAATGTATCACGTTAAAGGTCATAAAACAGACAAATGTTTGTGACTTCGCCACTATATTAAAGACCTCATTGACAACGGGGAGATAGAGGTGGATAACCCTAGCCACATGCAAACACCTAATGAGAAAATGGGGATTTATAAGGAACCATTCCCCAAGCATAATAACTCGGAAAAGGCAAAACCGGATCGGGGAGAGTCATCCCAAACCTATAAATCCACGAATTACTTATATACCAAGAGAGATAACAATCATTACGATTCACTTATCGGATGTATTCACTCCCCTGCCGACCATGTCAATACCATCCGGATCAAGGGAAAGGACTGCGCTACAGTAACAAGGCATGCCCACCTCGTGATTCCAGAACCCTCTCTGTTGACCCCGCAAACTGGTAAATATAACCTTTTAGAACAACTTGAGAAGACACCTGCTAAGATCTCGATCTTAGATCTTCTCAAGATATCCAATGTGCATAAGGACATTTTGTATCAAACTCTTCAGGGGTCGGGAGTGCCTTTAGAAGTCGATCCTGCATACCTTCAAGCCGCGGTGGAAAATATTGCACCCAATGAGCATCTCACTTTCAACCATAGGGAGGTCCCTACTGAGAATCCTACACATAATCTTCCCTTATACATTGAGGTAGTTGTCACCCGCAAGAAAATCAAACGGGTGCTTGTGGACAATGGATCAGGATTGAATATCTACACGCTTAAGTTGGTCAAACAATTGGGACATACAGAGATGATCTTGAGTCCCATATCATCACTATCACCACATACGACAACGCAGAAAGAGAGTCAGCAGGCACCATTACGCTGCCAATGGAGGTGGGCCCCACTTTCCATCAGACAAAGTTTCACGTCTTAGACTTGGAACTTCCATATAATATGCTTCTAGGCCGACCATGGATCCATGCCATGCAAGCAGTGCCATCAACATTTCATCAATGCATCAAGCTGAAGCATGAGGGACATACAGTAACAATACCAGGAGACTCAGAGCCCTTTGCTCATTGTAGAGCTCTTAATAGCTTTACACAAAAGGGTACATACACATGTCCCTCCACAAATATAGCTTGTCCCTCTTCATTCTAAGGCCATGGAATCTCGAGTAGATTCAAATTCTCTTAGTTCTTGCACTCATGGGGCATCTACTTCAACATCTCCATTTAATTCATGGGAGATGAAAATTCTGGAATATGGTTGTGGGGAGTATAATGTACAACAAGCACTCTTGGTTTCTGACCTCTCCTTATCGCCCAAGACTAGAGGTCGACCCAACTACCGCTTCAGGAGACCTAGAGAGGAACATACTATTGGGTCGTTCCTACCTGGAGGCTTGTTAGCTAAGGAAAAATTACTTGATCCACCTACTACTTGGGTCCCTGAGGACACTCAGCCATCTTGTTATCAAACCCCAAAATATGAAAAATCTAGCAGAATGATGTACTCCATGGGCTACAAAGGCCTAGGATGTGGGAGGAATGAACAAGGACAAAGAGAACCAGTCCCTCTTCCACATTTCAAAATAGAAAGATATGGCATTGGGATTCGCCCTTATGGAGCACACCCCAACGATCAAGATGCGACTTGTTCTGAGCATGAGGATAGCTCCGATTATCTAGACAACTGATACGGATTCCTGTTGTAGCCAATATGAGGATCTGGCCTCCACGAAACTTTTCATGAATAATGTTGTCCTAACCATCACCCCCAATGAACCAACCCTTGACCTTGTATACCCCTCCCTTGTTGAATGGGACCAACAACGTCACGTGCCACTAGATTTATTCGAGAATGATGAGGCTATTGCAGAGTTCATGGGCATAAGGGATGTAATTCCCATTGGAGATCACAAGAAGGGTTTCTTTATTGACTTAGACACTTGCGCCTACTTCGGGAGGAGGCTAAACTTCGTGGTCAGCAAAATTTAAAGAAAAGTGAGGGCAAGAGTTCTAAAGAAAAGCCTCGGCAAAAATCAAATTCCAAGTCACACATTGAAAACCTCTTTGAGGCATTGGCAATGACAAACAAATAATAAAATCAAAGGAAAACAAAGTGACCACGCCAAGGATGAAAATCTCGTAGAGACATCCTCGATGAAGATCTCAACCTACCTCCCGATCCTACGCGTATGGAGGATTTATCAAAATTGTTAGTTGAAGAAACCATTGATGTCAATATTGGTATCAAGAAGATCCCAAGATAGTAAAATTGGGAGCATCACTCTCACCAGAGAGAACAAAAGACGTCACTATGCTAATGCGAGAGTTTATTGATGTGTTCGCATGGTCTTACAAAGACATGCCCGGCTTAGATCCAACTTTGGTCATGCATAACTTGGTTGTGCACATAGACGCTAAGCCTATCAAACAGAAGCTTCAAAGATGCACCCAAGAGTGGCCTTGTTAGTTAAAGAAGAGTTGGAAAGGTTGCTTGTAGTAGGATTCATCAGGCCAATTGATTATTCTGAATGGATATCGAACATTTTTCCTGTCCAGAAGAAACCTATTGGTATCCGAATTTGCACAAATTTTAGGGACATCAATAAAGCTTGCCCTAAAGATGACTTTCTATTGCCCAACATTGACATGATTGTTGACTCAACCGCAGGGTATGAAATGCTATCACTTATGGATGGCTTTTCGGTTATAATCAAATTAAGATCGCTAAGGAAGACCAACACAAAACAGATTTCACAACTCCTTGGGGCACCTTCGCTTATCGGGGATGCCATTCGGCCTTCGCAATGCGGGAGCAACTTATCGCCGGGCCATGACAAAGAATATTTCACGATATGATTCATGACATCATGGAAGACTATGTAGACAACATCCTGGAAAGTCCAAAACAAGAGAGGAACATCCTATCATTTTACGGCGTATCTTTGAATGCCTACGTGAATACAAAGTCAAGCTAAATCCAAAGAAGTGTGTCTTTGGTGTGCTATCTCGGGAAACTATTAGGCTTCATCGTGTCAAGACGAGGTATTGAGGTAGACCCTCGCTAAAGTATCTCGCCATCACAAATGCCTCCACTCGAGAATATCAAGCAATCGCATAGCTTGCAAGGAAAATTCAAGCCATTCACCACTTTATCTCCCAGCTTGCAGATAAATGTCACTCATTCACTCATTTTCTTAAGAAGGACATCACTTTCATTTGGGGACCTGAGCAACAACAAGCCTTTGCTTTGCTTAAAAAGTACCTGGCTAATCCACCTGTCCTCATGCCTCCCACTCTAGGAGAACCACTTTTTCTCTATATTTCCGCTACGCAATATGCTATTGGTGCACTGCTCACCCAATATGACCTTAGCCATAAAGAGAAATCAGTGTACTATCTGAGTCGCACCCTCATCGCCTATGAACGTAATTATCCTCAGATTGAGAAGGCTTGCTTGGTGTTGTTTTTACCTTCGAAACTTCGCCATTACCCTCGCTAAATACTAAGACCAAGCTCATATCCAAGGCTCGACCCACTCAAGTATTTGTTGTCCAAACCTTCCCTCACGGGTAGAATGGCTAATTGGATCATCCTACTCAGTGAGTTTGATATAGAATTTGTAAATCAAAAATCACTTAAAGGACAAGTACTTGCTGACCAGCTAATGGAAGCACCTTTGCAAAGCACATAACCTTTCTGAGTCCGGATCTCGCCGATGCATCTTTTCTCTACATTGAAGAATCCAGCCGATGGCGAGATACATTTTGATGGATCTTTTACGTTTCATGGTTCAGTGTGCAGAGTGGTCCTTATTACTCCTTCAGTGATCCTATACCACAAAGCTTTCCGCCCCGGCCTTCCCTTGCATGAACAACATTGCATTGCAGAATATGAAGCACTCATTGCAGGGATGAAGCTAGCCATCAAGTGGAATATTCAACATGTGAAGGTTGTAGGTGATTCACAGCTAATCATCAAATAGGTTAATGATGAGTATAAAGTTAAGGATGACAAGCTCATACCTTATAAGAAGTTGGTGGAAACTCTGAAGGAGTATTTTGTGCGCATTACCTTTGAGAAAATCCCAAGAGCGCAGAATAGATCGGCAGATGCTATGGAAACGGTGGGATCTATGCTTCGTATTCCGCTAGGGAACAATGATATGCCATTCTTCGTAGAAAATCTACGCCAGCCTACGTATGACATGCCAAAATCTTGCTTGGCTTATGAGGTTGTTGGTCCCCATTCACCATGGTATGAACCCATTTTCACCTATCTTAAGGACAATACATTCCCTCCCGAAATCTCCCGCTCTGAAAAGCAGAGCCTAATTCGCCAAATAGCCCGTTACACCCTGTTAGGAGGTACACTTTATCGTCGTGGCTACGATGGGAATCTGTTACGTTGTCTGGATGTGCCGGAGTCAATCCAGTAATTAAAGAAGTACACGAAGGAGTATGCGGAGCACATACAAATGGAATGGTCTTGGCTAAGAAACTGTTAAGAGTAGGTTACTATTGGCCCACCATGGAAACTGATTGTTGTAATTATGTTAGAAAATGTGTGCTATGCCAAAAGTATGGAAATTTCATCCATGCTCCATCGCAACCATTGCAACCAATCACTACCCCGTGGCCATTCTCCAAGTGGGGACTTGATCTAATAGGGAAGCTTACTCCTACCTCATCTGATGGTCATACACATATCATCACAGCTACATAATACTTTACAAAATGGGCGGAGGTCAGTCCCTTTGACCTATGTCACAGGAGCACAGATTTCTAAATTCATCATGAATCACATTATTTTCCGATATGGTATCCCTGCAGCCATTGTCACAGATAATGGGAAGTCATTTAAGAACAAAACTGTGAAAGGTCTTTGCCAACGGTTCCAAATCAGATTGAAATGGTCCACGCTATATTACCCTCAGGGTAATGGACAAGCCGAGGCAACAAACAAGAATTTGGTAAGGATAATGGATAAGATGGTTATCAAAACTGGTCGAAACCGCACCTACAAATCTAACCACCCTCCGGCCTACCGAACATCAATTCGCACTCCTACGGGTGCGACGCCATATTCCCTCGTGTTTGGGACAGAATCTATCATCCCTTTAGAGATTGAACTCCCATCCCTGCGAATTTCTCTTTGGGACTATTTGGATAAGGATGAAGATTACCGAGTGGCAAGATTGGCTGAGTTAGAGCTCCTGGATGAGAGGCGCATTCGCGCTCTTAATCACCTGAAAGTATATCAACATAGAATCTCCCGCAACTACAACAAGAGAATCATCCCTCGCCAGCTTTGAGGTGAGTGATTTAGTTATGAAGGAGAACCAGCTTCAACACCGAGCAGAGCGAGAAAAGAAAGGGAAGTTCGAACCACACCGGTTAGGACCCTATGTCATAGTTGCCAGAAGTATGGCACAAGCATAATGCATATACAAGTTGGCTCACCCTAATGGTGATGAGCTCCGGGAGCCCATGAATTCCATGCATCTTAAGAGGTTTTATGCCTAAACATGGCACAAGAAAGTCATAAAATCACAAAAATATATAAAAACATCAAAAAAAAAATAAAAATAAAAACATCAAAAAAAGAAGAGAAAACAGGTCGTCCACTAGTGAAAACCACGCAATTGTGGCACTTTGGACAAGTCCTTGGGTGAAAACCGGTTTCTGGCGCCTCGGGAGGATTCGTTGTTCACAAGCATTTTGTATTAGAAGGGTAGTTGTCTTTATCCTGGACCTCGGTTCTACCTTCGAGTTTTCTTGTGCACACCATCTAGTCCAAATTTGATCCGGCTTTTCCTTCTTCTATTCGTCTGTAAGGGACGTGGTCTTTTGTTATTTCCCATCTTACTGGGGGCAACTCAACGAATTCACCTTCTTGTTCATAAGAACGTGGCTTCGCCCTGTATATTCCCCACCTAACGCCGGGGCATCCATGCTTTCTTGGTTACTGCGCACATAGCTTTGGAAAATGTTAAAAACACAAAAACAATAGAAAATTGTTTCACAAAACACAAAAACAATAGAAAATTGTTTCGCATAAAAACAAAAACAATAGAACATTGTTTCGAGAAAAACACAAAAACAATAGAACATTTTTTCAAGAAAACAACAAAACAATATATATATATATATATATATATATAATCTAAAAACAAGGCAAAAATTTCAAAAATTCCTAAAAAGTAAAACACCCTACAAAATGGTAACTTGCTTCCTACGGCTGAAACTTGTGTCTTGCGCATGGTATTTTCTCCATATCCTGCTAGTTTGTCTCACATCTTCCCGATTAATACGACTCGCGGATCACTTTGGATTCACAACCATTCACAAAAGCTATCTCTTGCTTCGCTTCTATAGTCTCTGGGGCACTTTTGGTTGCTCGGTGTCAAGTTTTCTTGCGCACAAATGCTTTTCATGGACCCCGTGTCCATTTTCATTTCCTGCATGTATCCTTGCTTGGGGCATCATTTTTAACCATTGTCCGCAATCACGAACTTGTGGATATCTTCGTAATCGATAACAAAACATTTGTGCAAATGCTTTGACCATTGTTGGGTTAGATATGTGCGTTCGTACTTGTTTTCCCTGTTATATGAGCTTGTTTCCTTCTCGTATTGCATTGCATTATTGTATGTTGCATGGAGTTGGTACTTTCAGCAATGGACAATTGTTCGTAGTATGGATTTTCATGTCATTCTACCTTTGTCGTATGCTTATATTTTTCATAAGGACTGATGATGTAGTTCCTATGGCAATATGATGACATCAAATTTGTTCCAAACAAATAAGCAGCTAGAGGCTAAGCTCTTCTCTCCCCTCATCCATATTTCTTCTACACGACTTCCCTTTCACCCCTAATTCTCCCTCTCCTCGGGGCATCCTGCCTCGTCCCCATTCTTCTGCCTACTTCTCATATTTTTCGATCGTCGATCGGCTTCCTTCATCACCCCATCGACACTCGAGGGGGCATCTCTCCCTCCTACTAATTTTTCTTCTATCTCTTCAAAATATTTTCTGTCTACTATCTTTGAAGTGGCATCACTTACGCCACCCCAAAGAGGGGCAAATGTAGACACCTATAATTATGCCCAAGCAATTTAAATACTTAAATTGTGCTAATTATCCCCTTTCTCGCAAATCAATGACATATCGTCAAAAGCACTCATTTTCCCTCATATCATCATTAATTAATTACACTAAGCTAATTAATTAAGTTGCCTATCCAACAAATGCCCTAATTAACGACTTTCCGTTAATAAATCACCCCTTCTACCTAGACTAATTAATTATTATTAATTAATTAGCTTTCCCTTCCATTTAACCAATAAATCAATATTTAATTGATTTAATCCCCTTATAATAGCCTAAATCGTACTAATATTCCTCTAATTAGCTTCTATAAGCTTACATCTACCTATTAATTAATCACCTTTGATTAATTAAAATACCCCCCAACTCCCATGACTTGCTAAACATGTATTAAACCCTTCTAAAGTAAGGTTACCTTTAATAAAGCAACCTTATCCATTCCTAATCATGTTTTACCTTTATCCCACATTCATGAGAATGTGTTGAATCCTTTATCCTTTGGGCTATATAAAGAGCCCTCCACCTACCTTTTTACTTACACCTAAACTTTCTAAGAGAGCAAATGCAAAGCATATAGCAAAGAGACTAAGAGCTTGCACCTTGCCCTTTTGAGAGTTCATCATCTTGAAGAGTTAAGCCTCTTTCTTAAAGTGCTTGGGTCATATGGGAGGTGTCAAAAGGGTCTTGTAGCCCAACTTTGATTAGCCCCCATTCCTAGGTTCTTGGAGTATTAAGGAAAACTATTTTGATAGCCATGGAGCTTACTTAGGTCCATTCATTTATGTGTTGTTAGAGAATAGAGGAGTTTAGATATTTAGCATTGTTAGTTTCAAAGTTTGTATTGATGAATGCTAGCATCTAACCCTTGTTTAATTCTTATCATGATGGTGTTTATGCTTTGTTTTAGCTAAATTGTAGAACTATTTTAGGTGGTAGTTCTTGCTTCATTTGATTTAGCATTAAGCAAAAGTATACATGCACACATTATAGATGGATCTCACGTAGGGATTCACTAATGAATCATCCCTTAAGTACTATCATCATTTAGTCTGTCATCATCGTCATTTTTCTTGCAAAGGTCTCAATTGTTTACATAGTTCTAATAGTCTCTTAGGGAGTATCAGGTGTTTTTATTCAGTCATTTGTCATCTCTAGTCATTTACAAGGGTGCCTAGGTTAGTATTGGGGCACCCATGGGTGCCTCGCTCCCTAATTTTACGTTCCATGGTCCCTATAACACTTAGATTTAATTTAATTATTCAAGGTCATTCTTTGTAAGTTTTCCTCTCATTCCCTAGGTTCTAGGTGGAATATCATGTCATTAGTGTCAAAATTGAACAAGATATCCCTATATAAACATAACATACTCACTATCTTATGGAGGGACTATCTAATATTAAAAGCTAGCTATATACTAAGGCAAAGGACTACATTTGGGCATCATTTACATTTGCATCACACAAGCATAGGGGAAAGGGTTGTATTAATTCTATTCCATCCACCATTGGCATCTTACATCTATTTATTTCCCCTTATGCGCATTGAAGCTAGGGAACTCTAGGCACAGACAATCACATAGAACTACATTGGGTTTGGAATGTAGTGCAATGCTTAGTTGTAATTCCACCATTGTGGAAGCTAAGGTCAGTACGACCTCTTCATATGCATCTTTATTTTTTAGGAATTTTATGCTTTTTATTGGGTTTTGTAGGTATATATTAGTCACAAATTCACCACACATAAGTGAAGGTATTGTGAAAACCAAGCAATAAAGACTAATATATTGTGAATATCTATCGACACTTTCATATTCATATCTTCATATTTTCTATAGACCATAGTGCCCATACTATATACCAAGGTGCCCACAGGTGCCCTAGTCCTCTTCCGTGGACCCTACATCCAATTATATCTTCACTTGTTGTAATTTCTTAGGTTGTGCCATCGCACTCTGCTTCATCTATACATCAACCCATTTAATTCTAGCACACATCAAGGTAATTCATTTTCAGGTTAACACCCTATCCCTCCTATTTTAATTATTTTGATTCATTTTAATATCAAATAAAATTATTTAGCATTTACATTTTACTTCATATCATTTATTTCATTGTTGTTACTAGTTTGGATTAACTATAGAATATCATTAAATATTTACATTTTAGCTAATCAACACATCATATGGTCAAATAAATTTAAATAAAAATTCAAAATTTGGGAATGTTCTATTGGTTGAGAAGGATGAATAGGATGAGTGGTATTCAACAAATTTATAATTTCATAAGGATCTAGGCATAGAAAATGGGAGCATGATAGTGTAGGAGCATGTGTTAAAAGATAACGAGCAAGAGAATATTTGAAGTACATAGTTGGTGTAAAGTTAATACATGTAATATCCCATGTGGAGTGGTTTAGATCACAATTGGGTCTAGGTTATGAGGGTAAGGTTATAGTTCATATATTTTTTAATTGGTAGATGAAGCTAACTTTGTAAAATATGAATATATTCTTACACTAATAATTTTTATTGAGTTGCACTCTTTTTAAATTTTAAATGCACATTCATGAACTATTAATATTAGGTAGATGACATATTTTTGTTCTTTATGTATGTATTTTATTTTCTAGATGAGCGTGATTCAATGAATATTGTACTCAAAATTTACATCCACTTATGACGTATCGATCTCCAAGATCTTTATAACTCATGGTGATCGAATCGTCGGTCTAATTTCACCATATATCAACTCTTGTGGAACAAGGTATTATAGACACATTTTATATTAAAATGAATATTTAATCGCATTATGCAGTTGTGATGTAGGTCATGTTTATGTAAGTGAAGAAAATAATAATAAAGAAGGAATAATGATTATTTATTTCATTGTGTTGAGAAAATTATAAATTAATAACCCCGATCATAGATGGATAAGGCCTAAAATAACATATGGGGTATGTGGTTTTTAATGGAACATGGCTTAGAAGATAGTTAATGAAGACATTAAATTTTTTCATTTGTCGAGGACTTTTACACTCATAGAAAGATTAATTAATAATCTCACCTTTTATGTCTAGTGTTTAATTGATGAAATATTGGGGTAAACAACACAATAAGAACTTAGGAAATATCTTTAGTTTGATCATGAATAAATACTCGACACCCTAAAGATTAGATCACACCCGAAAGTTCATTGGTGTGAATTGGTAGAATGAGTATCAAAATAAATATTCAGATTGTGGTCTAAAAGTTGAATAAATGATAGTAAATTCTTTGTTAATCTAGAAAAATATAATACATCTAATAATCTACAATTTCATGAACCAAGAGGTAGAGAAATATTCCTAATGAATTTTACGATGTAATAAGAATCATCACCAAATGAAACATGGTTTTTCAAATATTTCTCCCTCATGGTGGTAAACCATCTTCAGTGACTAGTCATGAGTCAAGTGGCTCCCAAAAAAACATACCAAACAACACTAGATGACATGGATGGTTCACTAGAATGGTCATTAGTATACACAAATTCCTCTTCATCTGAATGGTCTTATTTTGGAGCTACATTTCCTTGTTGATGGGTTCTCTTTTTCTAGTTCCTCTTCTTCTACCCCTCATGATCAAGGGATCATTTCACGGACAATTTTTTCATAATCTCCTAAACCATCAACATGTGAAAGATCATTCAAAATATTTCTATCGTATATTTGTGTGCGTGAGATAGAACCTTTGGAGTGATATATGGTCCATAGAAGGTTACAGTGAACAGGGGGCATAATATGGGTCAAATGACAAAGTGGCAATGACATGTGGCAAAAATTAATATTGATTGTTAATGCAAAGTTTGTTTTTGGAATTTCAAAGTGTTCAATGGATGAATAAAAATTAGTGGGCCCCGATATTTGCTGGTTGGGAACCATCACCAAGATCGACATACTCTTTTGACTAAGGGTGTTGTTATCACCGATACTTCATATTGTATTGCCACTTTGGTGTTCGGGTATGAAGGAAGTGATGGATATGAATCACATATAGTGGCATTTAAGGTAATGTGACAATTTAAATCAAATCGAGCTTTAAATAAAGCTTAAGAGAGATTCGAACCCTTAACACGTCGCATATAAAAAATATACATCACCACCACGTTACACTAGCTCATCAATTTTAAAGTGAGCTCGAAGTTATATAAAGGAGTGTTGGAGAAGGCTTGTTACATAGGAAGCTACAAGGCAATTTTGGGGCATTTTTAGAAAACATTATTTTGGGAGGCCTTAACCTCAAAACTAGGTGATTGAGTTAAAAGGAGAATTTTTCTAAATTTTTATCCTTTCATAGTGGTGTGATTTTTTCCAGATTTGGAGATTTTATGATATGTTTTTAAGCTAAAAATTCACTTCTTGTTAAATTTCCAAAGGAGCAATTATCAAAAACCAATCTTTTGAAGCCATTGAAGGCCGAACCAACCTTTAGGGAGAACTGAAAAGTTGTTCATAATTATAAGATGATCAATTTGGTACATTTATTTTCCTATTAACCATTTGTAATTTTTCCATTAGGGTAGTTTTTATAACTCATTTGCATGGATTATGCTCGTGGAATACTTGTAGAGTGATGGATGGATTTGGGGATGGTATTCTGAATCTTGTCAGAGTCCTTGTTCCATTATCGGCTCTTGTTGCAGGTCCTTGGGATCTATTATTCATTTGGAAGGGTGATTGTACTTCTAAGTGATTTTTATAATAGATCGCTCCAGAGTTGTGGATCTAGAGGTGTAGCCTTACATGTCAAACTTCGTTATCAAATTATTTTTTCATTATATGACTGATTAGAATTCTCGAGTATTGATTTAATTTTTGCATCTAATCGCTTAATTAATCATAATTTACACCTTTTATAAATCAATAACAACAATTTATTACTTCATCCAAAACTTTATTTTTAAGCGTGTTATTTTCTGCTATGTTTACATATCAAGTTAGTATCATAGTAGGCATCTAAGGCCATAAGATCAAGTTGGTATTAAAGCTAGTTTTGTAGCTTCATTGTATTTACATACCGGTTGTGATTTGCTAATCCCATTAGTGCATACTATTTTGGCTTGATCTTCTTACTTGGCATTTTTTTAGTACTTTGGAGATCGCTTGGTTTGCGAGTAATCATGGGAAAATCATGTTGAAGAGGGAAAGACTAGAATAGCTTGAATGCATCAATAGAAAAATTTAGGAAGAAATTACATTCCTGCAATGCAAGCTCTATTCCCTCAAAGAGCATGTTGATTGTTTAAAGAAAGGGCTAGAATCGAAAGATGAGCTCTTGATCACTTTGCAATGTGGTGTTCAGTAAAGGTAATTCTCTCTTCTTCTACTTCAGATGTAGTGACCATCACAGAATGCAATGTAAGTTATTCACCATGGGAATATTTTTCTTCCTCCCATCCAGTTTTAGTTTCAAGTAATGATGTCTTTGGTTCATTTAAAAAACATACTAGAGGAATTGGATCCAAATTATTGCTTAAAATGGGTTTTGATGGAAGAGGTCTTGGAAAATATTGTCAAGGTGTTGCTAACCCAATACAGGTGAGGATCATCCTCATTTTGTAGGTTTGGGTTTTACTTTGTGGGAAAGGATATTAGATAATGCTCCAAGCATGCTGACGGAGACAAAATTCCGAAAACTAAGTGAATACCCTATTAGTCCCTCAAGAAATTCAATGCGGAATCATATAATTCTTCATCAGAGGATGGAGTTGGTAAGAAGGTTCAGTGAAGAGGTATTGAGATTCCACCTCCAAGTTCTTACCATAAGCCTAAGCACAGTAAAGGTTGTAAAAATTTTGATCCACTCTTTCAATTTAAGAAGTTTGGCTATGATATTCAGAAAATGATGGATGCCTATCCTTGTACATTTTGTGGGATGCATAATCATTATGTTGCCATATGTTAGAAGAGAAAGGATTTGTTGGAGAAGTTTCACCGGTTGTTAAGAACAAATCAAACTAGAAAGACCAATCTCATCATTTAGAGTGGGAGATGGCAAGAAGAATTCCTATGTTGCTAGGAATTTTAGTACCCCTTGTCATGATGATGAGCAATGGGTGAACGTTGTTAGAAACTTTTCCATCTCGCCATCACAGTAATGACAATCTAAATATGGAGTATAGATCTATTGCAAAGATAAAATAAGTTTCACCTTCAAGTTACAACCCCAGATCAGGTGATACCTATAGATGAAAATCCATTGGCATGGGTTGGTAAACAATTTTTCAACTTTATATTGCATAACTCTTGATTGTTTATAGCATGCAATTAATTCAGGGCTTGTGTTATGGGATTTTAGTTATTTATTGAATGGAATTATTTTTCCCATTTAGCTTTGAATGGTTATTGGAGTTCAGATTTGGTGAGAAAAGTTGGGGGATAGGTTTACCATACTCAATTGGTTTCTTACTTTGGAAATTTGATTGATACTCCATTTACATCTCCTTATTTTAGCTTTGATTTTTGGTACAATTGGGTACAACTCATGTTTCAGCTTGGGAGATTTCTAACAATAGTATGCAGGTTCAATGGGCATGGTTGAAATGTCTATTTTGGGAATTTGCATTTTGGTATGTGTTGTTGGTTTTTATAAATTGGTTTGTAGAGTGTACCTAGTGATCTTTGCACTTGATAGCAGTTCATCAATTTGGGTATTTCAAAGTTGTGCAAACAGTTTACTTTATCCTATTTATAGTGTAGATTATGGGGATAGATTATTTTCACTTGGAAGTTCACTTGGTTCAGTTTTTGTCTATTTTTGGCATGTTTATTCTGGATCATATTGGTGACAATTTGTAATGGTTTTGTAGTTTCACATGGATAGTGGACACTAGCCTATTGTGGGCATTTTAGTTGTCTTTTATATTGATCTATTTTTGGTGGAATTGTATTATCAGTGATTGGTCGTATCACATATAATCAATTGGACACTTACTTTCTATTGTTGATTCGGATGTTTTTATATGATCAATTGTTTGTGGACGGCATCACTATGGGATAACAAATACATGATCTAATGAGGCATTCACCTATTACTTGGGCATTTTGTTTGTCTTTTTATACTGATCCAAGATATTTCAAGAGTTGATAGGGTCACAGAGTATCAATGGATAGTTTCCTTTTTGTGGCTTATGATTGTTTATTTTGACTAATCAATTTTTTGTGACTAGCTAATCAACATTTGCTTTGATTAACCCATATTGTTATTCCTATATTGTCTTGTATGTGTTTGTGAGATGGAGGAAAGGGATCAACAATTTTTGGTGGGTGAAAATAGCTTTTGTGGACAAAAGCCTTCTCAATGGGGAGGTGTGATCAGGGGATCTTTTCAGGGACAAAGTTTTCCATAATCTCCCTAAACCATCACAATGCGTAAGATTGTTTAGAGAAATTTTTGTCGCTTATTTGTGTGTGTGAGATGGACTCTGTTGGAGCGAGATATGGTCCGTAGAAGGTCGCAATTGAACAAGGGCATAGTACAGGTCAACTAACACTGTGGCGGTGACATGTGGGAAAAATTAATATTGATTGTCAATGTGAAGTTTGTTTTTCGAAACACCGGTCTTTGATGGTCGAATAAAAATTGGTGGGCCCCACTATTTGCTAGTTGGGGACCCTCAACCAAGATCGACACACTCTTTTGATGGTCGGGTGTCGTTTTCGCCCAATACTTCATATTGGTATTGCGACTTTAGTGCATTTGTATTTGTCCATATGGGATTTCATATTACATTGTGTTGTATTCCTCACCAAGCCAACTTGGCTAATATCAACTCGACATAAGGAGCTCTTTAGCTAGCTCGATGCAACAAGAGCTAATTTCTACATTGGGCGAGTTTATACTTTGTGTATTGGATGACTGAGCTATGTTTCACACTCGGGCCTTTCCCATTTATCTAACTCGGCCGAGTCGGTGGATAGGTCGACTAGCTATGTATTTACATGGTTCGGGTTATAAGTGATGTATATGCTACACACTGACCGTTACGCATGGCTTTAATTTCAACTTGGCCATTTAAATTCATTCCACCCTTCTAGCTTCCAAACCGAGTATCATTGGGCGGTAAAACAAATATCAACATGTGGCCACAAGCACGTTGCAAAAATGGTCGGTCAAGCCTTACCTATTGCATCGGCTCCCCACGTATTGGTCGGTCAAATTCCTACGCAAGGAGGAGGGGACACGTATTTTCTTAAAAACCGCCATGCTAAAAGGAGGGTATGTGACAGCAGTTATGAAGGAAGTGGTGCGTATAGTGGCATTTAAGGTAATAAAGCTTAAGGGAGATTCGAAGCCTTCACACATCGCATATTCAAAAGATACGTTACACTAGCTCCCCGATTTAAAGAGTGAGCTTGCAGTTATATACACGAGTGTTGGAGCAGGCCTGTTACACAGGCAGCTACAAGGCAGTTTTGGGTAGAAAGCATTATTTTTGGAGGCCTTAAGCTCAAAACCAGGTGATGGAGTAAAAACGAGAATTGTTCTAAATTCCGAGCCCTTCACAGTGGTGTAATTTGTTTTCAGATTTGGAGATTTTGTGACATGTTTTAGAAGTGCAGAAGTCGCTTCTTGTTAAATTTCCAAAGGAGTAATTATCGAAAACCAGTCTTTTTAAGCAATTGGAGGCCGAACCAGCCTTAAGGCAAAACTATAAAGTTGCTCATAATTTCGAGGTGATCAGTCTGGTATATTTATTTTCCCTTTAACCATTTGCAATTTTTCCGGTGTATCAGTTTTTATAACTCATTTGTACAGAGTATGCTCGTGGGAAGACTTGCAGAGTCACATACGGATTTGGGGATGGTGCTCTGAATCTTGTCAGAGTCCTTGTTCCATAATCAGCTCTTGTTGCAGGTCCTGGGGATCTATTATCCATTTGGAAAGGTGATTGTACTTCTATGTGATCTTTGTAATAGATTGATTCACAATTGTGTATCCGGAGACGTAGGCTTGTATTCCACACTCCGTTATCAAATTATTGTGTCGTCTTATGACTGATTTGAATTTTGATTATTGATTTAAATTTCCCCATCTAATCAGTAAATTAATCATAATTTACACCTTATATAAATTAGTAACGACATTTTATTATTTCATCCAGGTAAACTTTATTTTTAAGCAGTGTTATTTTTCTACTAAGTTTACGGATCACCTCAGCTTGTAGTGTGATTTTCCCTATTGTGACTAGTGATTTTGAGGTCTAGAACTACTCAATGAATGTTTCTTGTATGCATTATACAAACAATCTTTCAAATCATTTCCTCATTTACATATAGGACATTTCTTCTTTTTCTTATCCCCTTGTTGATGTTGTTTTACAAACTTTGGGGAATATTTTGCTTTTCCTTTCTATTTCTAATTAGTATATAGTGTCTTCTCTTCTTCATCTTTGTTGTACAATGCTTCTTCTTGATGCGGTGAATTCACCACTTCTCAAATTCAATGGTCTTATCGACAAGTTGATTGTCGTCACTAAAATTCAACAAGATGGAGGAAGTTATCTCATAACAAAGGGAACAAGAGTTGTATTAGTAACATCCTCTCTTAGGGGTAGAACTGAATCACTCAATGATGCGCCTCTCCAAAAAAGTAATCCACTTACTCCTTCATATTGAATTTGATTTTATGCAACTAACTCTACAAGTTCGGTATTGTGTTCTTGTTTCGGGCCTCATACACTATGATAAGCTTATCCCACACTTATTTGGATGTTTTGTTGTCTAAAATATGGGTTTACACGTCCTCAAACACTACGAAAAAAATTATCAACTTAACCTTCTGATTGGCCCTGTCAAATTGTCTCTATACTTTGAGACATCATCTATTGATCTAGTTACATAACCATTAAAAATGATTTAAATCTATTCAAAATCAAGTTGAATTAAAAAAATTTATTCCACATGGTGTAATTTTCACCATGGAGTAGTCAAAATTAGGAATAAAGACTTTCGAAGGTAACATCCCCATTTTAAGACACTAGAACAAGGGAATTTTTTTATTTTTTTATATGCAACGTTCTCTGTATTGAATTATACAATTCAAACACATGTTCAAGTTTTAATAATTGTTCACTGTCCAATTAATGCAATTTGGATCACACAATTTCTTTTTAAAACCAATGTTCTCTGTTCGCATATTTTACAATATGGAACACACATTCAGTGCCATTCAATCATATAACATATACCATATGCTGCTGTAAATGACTCGAAGAACTACCGATCTCCCATTTTATGGCTTGAGTTTCAGTGATCTCTCATTTCATGACTCGGCGACTTACCGATCCTTCATGTTAATCCATGCAATGTATAATAAATATACCGGGTTCTTTTACCGTTTCCGGTTATCGAAGTGTTCCATTTAAGAAGCCTATCTGAATATATGTTACTGATATTCATCTGACATCCTGCATCTTAAACTAGGTGATTAGGACAACGCAACCAGCACTTGCGATACTTTGGCCAAAGATTTTCACATGCTTTACATGATCATATTCCTAGATGTGATACACATCATTGGAATACGTCCTTCACCTCACTTCATCTGTTATCTAGAATGGTCTTTCCTGGTCCTTGCCAGTCCTTCCGTTATGGTCAAGCTCTATCCCCAACTAGCAATATGAACGAGTATAGGAAGTTACTCATGGTAACTAAAGGTACGCAGACATACGGTGTCGTCCCTAGACAACTCCGTGTGTCTAGTTACCTTTAGTCCTCCGGAGTTACTCCGTATACGTGATCACATTCCTATCCCCATCTAAGAACTTAGTATCCAGCTTATGTAAACTTGATGATTTGATTCGGGAGGGCATTGTAATATGTCAGCTATAACATTGTGTCGTCATGAAGGCCCCACCTTCATGAAGACACCATATTGTAGTTGGCGTATGCCAATGTCCTACGGAATCCTCTCATCAATAGTACATACCACTTCGAGTGTGATTTAATTATAATCTTAATATTTAAGATCAATTTTCAGCAACCCTGTTGATCCTTAAACCTCGTTCTCGTTACAATTGTATGTAGCTAAGAGATAGACTTAATTTGTCTTCTAGCTTAATATACATCTCCTCCTTCATACCGAAGGGTTGCATATTCTCTTCTTGGTTCCTTCTTTACTCTTCGACTAATCAGTCCATTACAAATAACGTAATAAGTTTAACCTATTAAACTTAACCAAGTTTTTACCCACAACTGTAAATAAATTCAGAATTCCATCTTATTAGACATCATTTAAACGAGGTCTAATTCTAAATGAGTTTATTCATTTATTCTCCATAACCTTACTTCAGTTAAGGTCTATTAACATTAGATATGTTTTTCCCATATCTATATTTTCTGAATTTAAACATTCGAGGCTATTAACGGAGTCCGAATACAAGGTTCGGTTGCTCCTAAGTTATTTGATATTCCTTAGCTTTCAAGCTAATCCCGAATATCTTTCAATTAAGAAATCATGTTTACCTAAATCCCTTTTTAATGTCAATTTAAAATTCATCTTAACCCAAGTATGAACTAATTGCACATTCCAACGTAAAAGTTGCATTCAGGTAAGAATAGATGTTATTTCCTTTTAAATCCATCCATTATCATTTGAATAATTCCAAATCGAGGAATAATGTTATATTCTCAAACTTATTCAACAATATCAAACTGATACAGTCATTAAAAATATCACACTTTTCCTTGTATTCATCCATCAGTTTTACAATCTATACAATTGCCAGTCCAAACGACTGGACTTTGTTTATATCAAACAACATTACAACTCATAAAGATAGAAGAATGTAATTTCTTCCTTTTCCATTTCCTCGTAGAGGAATAATAGCTATCAATACAATCCATCTTCAGTTAATCAAAAGAAGTATCAGAAAACAACCATGTCTTCGTTTATACTCAAGTTCCATCTGCAAAATTACTTGCACGGGTCAGTTCATTGAACTGAGCATATTAAGCACTTGTCATTAAAATGAGGTGCTTTTAATCAACTGTCTCAATAAAATAACCCTGCTTTTATGAAACGTTAAAATGAACATCATCCAAGAATTAAGTACCAAAAGGATGAACAACGATAACAACTCAATCATCTAATTACCATCCCAATCAAACAAAGGATTACTGCCCTCTTTCCCAAATAATTATTACAAGGAGTAATTTCCTTCAAACAGTTCCAGATTACAAACATCTGTAAGAACTAAAAACACAATTATGCAAACTGTTGTCCCAATATAAATGCTGTAATTTCCATTCCTTACAATAGTTGTAATTTCAACAGATAGAATTTAACTGAAGATTCAACCGAACTACTTTCCTTTGCTTTCATACAACTCATCGGGGTTCAAACAATCAAATGCTGAAGAGAAAAGTAAACAACAATTAAATGCAGATGCTTAAACCAAGCAGTACAAAATTCTATCCATAATAATTATAGATTTCCAACTGTAAGAGAGAAGAAACGAACATTAATTCAAATTATATTAAATGCGATGCTTAAACCAAGCAAAGACAAAATTCTATCCATAATAATTATAGATTTCCAACTGTAAGAGAGAAGAAACGAACATTAATTCAAATTATCCATCCACACTCTCTTTCCTTTCCTCATAGCTGTACTGAGAATTTAATCCAGACGTGATACCAATCAATGATAACAGTTCAGAGTGAAATAAATGAAATCAATAATCGAATACAAGGAAGAAGGATCATATTACCTCTTCTCACTGTCTAACCAAATATCCACTATTTAGAACAGACACAATCCAATAGTATGATTCATTCTGATTATTATATTTCACTCAACGGACTTTCTTGTCCAGATATAAACAAGCAAGAATATACAGCTAGTCTATAAACAATGCTTCGTCAAAACAAGCATTTCAGCTAGACCTGAACAAATAAGAATGTACAGCTAGCTACGAAATCATGATTCATATCATAATAGTAAAAAGAGTCATTTTATTTTGAACTTTCAAAGTAAGAATTCCACTTCGATTCAGTCCTAACGAAACAACAAGAGTTCAGGCTATGAATTGAGTATATGTATATAACTAAAACATACGTAATTATTAAAAACAGTCATACCCAGCTTAGTCTAAAATGGGTAAAAGTTCAACAAACATATTATCATCATTTCACTGTAATGAGTAAGAAACCCCCTTTTTTTAAGAACAAGAATCCATTCGAGTTCAGTTCATAAACATCATATTTTCTCCAAAAGAAGGAAGGGAAACCAGTCACGGTCTTCATTTCAAAAAAATATTAAAACGTTTTGACCAGAAAGGAAAAAAATGCTGAAATGAATTCCCTGTCCTAGGCAAAATCGAATTCAATGCAATGAAAGCAATTAGGAGAAATTAATTCACACAACAGTTCCTCCACATTATCCAGAACTTGCTTTTCCCAATCTTTTCCTCGTACTGAACTCAGAAGACAATACCCGCATCTATATCACATGCAATGACTCAAACCCATGTAGGGTAATAGAAGCGGGTGCTAAACCCAATCAAAACAAAATCATACAGCAAGCTCAACCTCATTTGTTTCATTCGTTTGCACAGAAATACCAAGCCATGTTCATTTTCATAATGATAGTTCAAACCAGAAGATCAAACTACATCCATAATGCACAATAAATCCACTTACCACTACCTTCAAATTTCAAAATAGCAAAGAGAAAACATAATTCATTATTAATTTCAATAAGGAGAACAATCATTTTCTTCAAACACCCAAGAATACCCAAGTCGTGTTCATCCTTATAATGACAGTTCAACCAGACATACGAAATCATCTCATCCTTTCATTTTCACAAGAATGCTCAGAACTCAGAATTGATATACACTTAGATAATGTATTTATTAGCACAAACTCATAATGGTAATAAAATGAATACCCAACACTGTCGAAACGAACCCACACAGCAAGGACAGTATATTCAACTTAATCATTATGCAAAGAATGCTCAAGCCGCATACAGCAAAAGAAAACAACTCAACTCAAATCATCTCAACATAATAGCCAAATCAAATAACCAAAACCCCATCATAAGAGCAGGGTTGTTTTAATGAGACGATTAAGCAAAAGCAAGCGGTTTAAGGAGAAGGGCTTAACATGCCTGTAATTTTTTTGTGGTTCGAAGAAAACCGCATCCCTGGAGTTGTTTCTCTCCACGACGTCTTCAACCAGGCTTTCCAAACAGTCACTAACTTCCACAGGCTCAAGAATAGCCCTTTGTTTATCCAAAGCACAAAACAATAACCAAAATACAGCAGGTTCGATAGAACCATGGAAGAACAAAATGCAGAGCAACTAAAATCTGATTGCACACAATAACAAACAAATTTCCTTTTTCCTCTATCCTCTTTCCAAGGTGAGCTGGTCGCTAAGACCAAGGTAATTGAATGCATTGAATGCATTACCTTTCCTCATTCCTCACGCCACCGCCGACTCAGGTTGGTGAGTCTTCTTTTCAAATTTTTGCATGTAATCATAGTTTAGCTTCATAGCTAGTTGGACGCCTCCAACTTTTCCATGTTCCCGCCAAACTTGGCGCTGCAACCTGTAAGGACGTCATTCATTGTCCTAATAAATTTCCAACCTTCCCTCCTTATCCTTTCCATCCACATGGGTCCATACGTCCCCTTCCATAGGTTAGGAATAGTTTAGGATTTTTTTTTAATAGTCCATATCTAGGTCATTCGCCTAGTTCATAGGTTAATAGAATTTACATCTATTTTCACCCTTATGAAATTTAAAATCCATATAGGATAGTAGTTAGGGTATAAGATAAAACTTAGGGGTAGGTTAGGGTTTAATCCCCTAATATTTAATTAATTAGTTTCCAATCAAGTCTTTCCACCTGACAGTCGTATTCAACACAATGCAGGACGTTTCATCCTATGTTCCACATACCTGTGCCCCTCGCATCCAGGCCCTTATCGTCTTACGCTGTCTAGCATTACAACGGTGTGTGGTTCAAGAATCAAACCTTTTTCATTGGCATCTACGTGCCAGATATTCATACCTGAAATCAGGTGCTGCAACCTTTATATCAACCTTCAGTCTGGTTTCAGACTTCATTCTGGTTTAGAAGTAAATTGACAAGGCGATCACAAGAAGGCCACAACATACCTTGGATCAATGAAATTGATTCAAGGTGTGCTATCAATTAGCGAAAAGAGTTCATCAAGCATACGACAAGTCTGTTGTCTCATTAGCAATCACACAAGCAATAATAACTTCTGTCCCAAGTAAACAAATTACAGCAAACAAGGGTCCAGATTAACAACACATTCCTTTAAGATCAAAAGATGTGTCTTAATATATTTATCTTCATTTCTGCAGTCACAACATCATGAAAAGTAATTACCATGATAACTTACAAAAATCAAGGCGTTACATTCGCAGTATCATTTCTCCATGCCGGGTGGTTAGACTATTCCTAAATAGATGGCTTGTTAGCACAAAAAGTACACTAAAATTAGTTTATAGTGAATTATGTGGAAAAATTAAATAGAAAGTAATTTTTTTGTGAGGCCCTGTGGCATCCAGAGCTTAAAATGGCTCATAGTGTGAAAAATCGCAAAAAATGACTCAAAAATGTTGAAATTTTTTAACTTTTAGGTACCATTCCTTTTACAAAAGTGACCCCAAATCAATTTTTAGGGTCCATAGAAGAAAATGTTTTTTTCCCCAAAATTAGTGCTTTTGTGACTAAATTTGGGGATTTAGTAATGCATAAGCGGTTTAGCAGGGTTTTGGCACCATTAGTTGTGGTAGTTACCGCTAAATTACCACCAAATGGTTCAATATAAAAATAATAATTTGATTTGGGGGGAGGGCAAACACCTAACCTATATCATGGGGAAGGCATAATGAAAACATCATTTTATTTGAATTCATTCTAATTCATCGTTTGATATTTCCCCTTCATTTTTGAATGTGATGGCCACATCGAGAGAGCATATTAATTAGATAATATTTAGGAAGTTTTTAATTTATGGAGAAGAGTATCATATTTCAATAATTATATCATACTATTAAACATCTGTTTTTGAGCTATATACAAAATACATTCATTTCAAAATGAAACTCTTTTAGATATATTTCTTATTCATCCTACATTTCTATATCTTTTCATGCTAAAATATGTGAATCCTACTCCTTTCCAATATTATTTCTTTTATAATGACTGAAGAAGTTGTGTTGTTGAGTATAACTAACAAATATTATCTATCTTTCTCCCACTTACATTTTCCCTTCTTTGTCAATCTCTCTTCCTCCTATCTCTCACTCTCTCTTCCCTATCTCTCTCGATATCTCTCTCACTCTCAATTTATCTTTCCTCCTCTGTCTCTCTCTCTCTCACTATCACTCCCTTTTCCATCCCCTCTCTCTCTTACTCTCTCTTCCATCCTCTCTCTATCTCTCTCTCTCTCGATCTCTCTCTCTCTCTTCCTTCCTCTCTCTATTTCTCTCTCTTCCCTCCTCTCTCTCCCACTCTATCTTCCCCCTCTCTCCCTCTCCCTCACTATCTTTCTCTCTTCCTCATATATATATATATATATATATATATATTCCTTTTTTCTCTCTCTATTGCATTCTCTCTCATTACCTCTTGCTCTCTCTCTTTCAATATCTCTTCCATCATCTCTCTCTCTCTCACAAACATCCCTCCCTATCTCTTTGTCACTTTCTCTTCCCTCCTATCTCTCTATCTTTGTTTTTGTCTCGCTCTTCCCTCCTCTCTCATGATATCTCTTGTACTCTCGTGAAAATTCCTCATCCATGCAGAGGTTCATCAACACAATACAACTAAAAATCAATTCTTGCATAAAGATGTGAGAAGGTATGAGTTACCAAGATGAGACATGAATAATTTTTATCGATTCAAAGATAGTTGATTTGAATTTTATGACATGGTGAGTATAGAGGAAGATGTAGAAACTTATAAACATCCACCTATAAAATGGTTCACAAGGAGATATGTGACATGGTGGTCCGAGAAAAGGACATCATAGGTATGGATGTAGATTTTAAAATATAATAAATAAGATTGAAATATAGAGATGAGTTCAATGCAACTCTTAACACAAATGAAGCTACATGGTCATGAAAAAGTATGTGTAAGAATTTCTTAGAGGAATAGGCATGGATTGGTGTCAGTGGCCTTAGAACCCATGTGATACTAGTGAAGGGAAGAAGAGTACCTCACACAAATGGGATGTGGTTTACAAATATGGATAGCCTGAGTGATCTCCCGAAGGGTATATTTGGTGTGGTCCTTATCGGAAAAGTTAGTGTGGATGAATCACTACATCTTTGGAACTCACGTATAGGATGGTATCATGAGGGGAAATTCCTCGTTTAGTGCATATGAAGTGGTGAATGAATAATCTTGGAAAGGATCAAGGGAAGATGGAAAGGGCTTGTGAATTTATTTCGCAACATGTGGAAGGTCAATTTGGATGATTGAGATAGTCTTGTAATCTATTATGAGTTTGGATAAATAGTATTTGACATTATTATAGTGGTAATGTTTTTAGATTCATGTAATTTAATTTAGAATAAAAGGTATATTTTCAATAGTGGTTGTATGAGCAGCCACGAAGTGCGATGAGAGTCTTTTGGAGTGGTTGTATGTGAATACATGAAGGGTGTTAATTAAAAATTATATAATTTTACTTATCAAATTCTAAGACCACTTATGTATCATATTTCCACTTCCTATATAGACTGAAGGGATGATGACGATGGTGGAATGAGTACATATCCTTCATCTTCTCCAAGGGATTTCCTTGCATAGTTGTATGAATTTACAATTTAATTTTTCATACTAATTTTTATGTTGCAATTAAATAATTAAATATGAATTTATTATGATAGTTCTATATCATATATTCACCGATGTGATGATGAGGGTACTAATTGGATGAGCGGATTTAAGTGATAGGGTATACAATCTTCATTTATTATATAAAGTGATATTAATTCACAACATTATAATGATTAGACATTTTTGTGTATATCCTCATCGATGTAGGTCCCTCTCAATTTATTAGTAAAAATAATTAAAAATAGTTAAATTGAAAGAGATTTCTTTAGAAAGTATGCATGACCTACTCCTCGGCTAACTAAGGGTGGTGATAATGGACTATTACCCTCCTCCAATAAAACCGTTTATGGGCCCTCTCATCTTATGTGTAGTAATTACAAACATTGAGAGTAATTGGAACTCAAAATGGACCTCTTTGTAACTAATGACATGATGATATTAATGGATAATTATGGAAAGTAAGTGTATTAATATATTTTATTCTAAATAGAATATAAGATATTTATTTCAGTTTATCATTATATTAGTTTAAGTTATTTTCAATTTATATTATATGTCATTTTTTTGTAATTTTAGTATTTTGGGTTGCAGTATTTTTATAAAATGGTTGATAACACATGAAAATTGATTCATTCATATTATCATATAGAGTTGTTGTAAATCCCACTCAAGAGACAGAGAGGGTCAGTGAATATAACTTTCACCGAGTTCTAGAAGACCCATTATGACCCAAAGATTATTATAAAATTTACATCAAAGGATTTGAAGAGAATAAGGAGGAATTTCATGGTAATTACATGTTGCGTATATATAATTTTCATTCATAAAACATCTATATTTTTTTTCATAATTAGTTGTATTTATAATTTATAGGTTCACTATTAGGGAACCATAGATGATGAAAGAAGACCTTTCTGACCTCTCAAAATAGAGAAATATGTTTTGTACAGTTTGTGTGACAAGAGGAGCTAATAAGGACCACCAGTAGGGTTATAGTTACTTTAATGAAAGTAAAGATATATGTTGACATTTTCATTTAGATAACTATTAAGAGAATTACACTTTCCTTGAGAAATATATTTTCTTTAATTTGATATTTATGTTGTCCAATCAACATTTATGTCTCATAAAAAGTGGTCTACAATCAAAATGACATGGTCACTATATAACTTGATGATCGAGTAAATATTTAATACATATTACAATTGATGTAGGTATCAATAGTAATGCACTCAAGCAATCCGTGAAGTTAGATTCTTCAAAGGGTTCATGGTGACTCATTATTTAAGTTGAAGAAACATAAAAGAAGCCACTAATAAATTTATAAGTTATATATTAGTTATTTATATAGTGTAATGTTGTTTTGTTTTTATTTTAAAACTTAAAATATTAATATATATGATTTAATCATATAATTGTGTTCATAGGAAGAGTGTTATAAGAAAAACAATAAAGAAATTTTTTAAGGAAATAATAAACTTGGGATGGAACACCAAATAATTTAAGCATTGGGCCTAAGATAATCATTTTGTGCTGGTAAGACATGTGGTGTAAAAATTGTTATGAAGACAAATTACAAATATAAATTAAACACTTTTAAAATTTTAACATTAAATTTTTCGTTTAAAAATTGGAACGAAGAGGAGGATGATGGAGAGGAAGATGACGAGGATGATGATTAGGGCGAAGAAGAGTGGGAAGATAATGGTGATTAAGAGGAGAATGACGAGACTCATAATTAGAATATTTAAGATGTAGATTTACATTTATTATTATTTATTAGGGACGTCTTAATACTCTATCATAATTAAATTTTTATATTTTAATATAAACCACATTTTGAATCGAAACATTGTCTTTATTGTTATTATTATTATTTACATATTTCAAATTCTTAAAATATAAATTCTCGGTGAGAACATAATATAAATTATTTTTCAAGTATATAATATTTAACTTTATAAATAATTTAAAATATAATATAATTATTTACAATTATAAGAACTACAAATAATTATATTATTTTTTTTTCAAAATTAATTATATTATTTTTTAGAATTTTATTAAAAAAATTACACCACATTTGTGTCATGGCTTAGTGATAATGATATGTGATTTGTGTCATTACAAGGTGGAATAAGGAACTAAAATAAAATTAAAGAGGAGTAAACCTTATATACTTAAAAATGTCTAGTCACGTCTCAATTGAGTCACTTTTATGCCATGATTTTTATTTAATTTCATCCAGTAAACAAGAAAAAATATTTAAAAATTCAATTTCCAAAGATAAGTTGATCTAAAAAGTGGCAATACTTAACACTTTGTGTAGTGATGTGAAGTATTTTCAAACAAAATAAGGAAGATGTACTAGTAGTCGTTACCCCTTAAGCTTGTTGTGTCAAATAGCCATTTAGGTATGACGTAGCAATATGAAATTAATTTATTTGATTGTTTAGCGATTTTTTAATTTATTATTTGTTTGGGATATTAAATGGAGGAGAAGACAAAATTTGATTTTGTTGAAAATAAGGATTTTGAAATACATTTAAAACAACACGTTATGTAATAGTTAAATATGGTGTACATTAGTGTATTAATTAATTTATTGGTGACATGTCAAGATGTGATTGGTTGTGATGAGGTAAAATTTGGATAAAAATACATATTACTATGGAAATTATTTGAGATTACAAAGTCACCTATTAAACATTTCTAAATCAATATACATAGATTTAATTTCTATTCATTTAATTAGTAACTCTCTTCCCATATAAATGTTTGGTGAACCATGTAATATCAATAAAAATGGCATGTTCATCAATTCATGTAAAAATTATATTAGAAATTATAAGTCAAAAGGTCCATGACATAAGAAAATATTGGGTTTGGGGGGAACATGGGCTGATGTCCAAACCATGGTATCCGTCCTTCGACCCATTAAAGGATTCTTTTGATACCTACCCGATTTGGGTTCGTTTACCAGGACTTCCGTTACAACTTTGGAATAGATCTTGTCTCATTGCTATAGGCGATACTCTTGGATCATGTGTGGCAGTTGATGGTAAGACCTCCATTCAAACACATACTACGTTTGCTCGTATCCTGGTTGATATTGATACCTCCAAACCCTTACCAGCAGAAATCAATCTTCAGATTGGAGAAAGGCTCTGGGTACAAAGGATTGACTATGAGAGACTTGCCTTCAGATGTCGGCGTTGCTTCCAAACTGGTCATGTTACAAATGATTGTGAACATTCCAAACGAAAGACCAAAACTGCTTGGTGGAAGGATTCACTTCCTGAACATCTCACAATTGACTCAGATCCGGCTGAGGATTCTAGTGCCCCCTTGCATGTTGACTCACCCGTAATGGCTGATTCACAGGCCAACATAGAGAAACTACCTACAGACTATGCTCCGCAGATTGTTGATTCAATGTTTAAGGAATTTTCGGCCCCCCTTCCTATGGGTCACATCCACATCAAATCCATTGCAGATGCTTCGTTTGCATTGATGCTGGAAATCCTGAATGGATAGTGGTGGATTAGAAGAAGAAGGGAAATGTCAAATCTAAACCTCCCACCACCTGCACAAGGTTTGATTCTTGTCATTGTTAGTGCTATAATTGTTATATCTAGGCATTGTGTTGCAACCGCACAATTCTTTGGGCGTTGTGTTGCTTTGTTAAGTTGATGTTTTTAATTTGCTTTTGAAGCAAATTGGTTTTTTTTTTTGGTTCTTGGTTTTTTTTTTGTTGGGCTTCCCAAGTTAAATTTTGTTTTTGAGCATTGTTGTAAAAAGGTATAGTCCCTTTCAAAAACTATTTACCGATAATAATAAAAAAAAATTGGAATCCTCAATTTTCAACATTACGTACATTATAATTTACATGATCTATACAAATTAATCATGATTTTCAAACAATTAATGGGTTTCATTTACATTTGAATTTATCTTCATGAAGGGGCATTTATTATTTGATTATAGAAGAGATGAGAAGGCCAACCAAGAAAACATACACATCCTTCTACCAATCAACTATTGTGTTAGTAAGAGGGCCACTTCTTGTAGACACCAAAATATGCACAAAATCATTATTAATCCATGCTTTTATTACTATTTTATATACATGAGTTTTGAACAATGAAACAAGGTCTTAGTGGCATTAATATATTTTTGTATTGATATTTATGGATTGAACTATCCCAATGCCTTAGCATTTAGCCTTTTTGGTTTGATAATGAGCTACCTTACAAAGATTACTAGAATTTCCCTTTTAATGTTGTATTATTTTTTATGTTTTGTCCAAGACACAATAAGGTAAGAACCACACATACCATCATGACCCTATTGTATGGTATTTACCCCTATTACATTTCAATTGTTTTATCTTTATGGTCCCATTCATTACTCTTTTATATTTCAAATTATATCTCCTGTAAGCATTTCCCACCACTAAAGTCCAAATTATATCTCCCAGGTATATATGTATGTATATGTATGTATGTATACAATTCTAATGTAGGAAGTTACTATCTAGGAAAAACCTATCTATCTACCATATATTGGGAAAAGGCAGAAAAATATACATCTTCATATTTAATGCACAACATAGAGGGTATAAATATATTCTTGTCATCTTTGCACAAGGGTTTTTATTGGAATGAAATATCATATGCCACTATTAGTGTTGATTCGTACACTCAAACATTTTGTTAATAGATAGTTACATCAACATGAACACAAACCACTAGGATAACTACATTTAGTCTAAAATACAGTGTAATGCTTTGTGAATCACAAATGAGGTGAACAATGAGGTCAATATGAATCAATAATTTTCATCTTTATTTATAGAGTTAATGATTACTTGAGCGTGTTGCAATATATATAGAGTTGTTTTTTAAGGCTCATGTGTGACATGTAGGGTTTCATGCGAATTTGATGATATCAAAGAGAAATAAACAACAAGTTTTAAATTTGTAGACCCCCATTCTCTTTAGGGGTAAAAAAGTATAGTTTTTTATTATAGTGTATCTAGACTTGATCATTTGGTACGGTTCTACCTAAGAAGATATAAAACCACATAAGTTGATTTGTATACTTTCCAAGCCCTATTCTTGTTCGAAATCAATCATCGACACATCCTCATAACCTCTTGAAATAGATAATTTTCTATATCTACTATGATTACACTTCCATTTGCATGCACATAAATGATATTTTGATTACTATATTGTATACTTCTCTTGTATGATTTGTAATATAAATATGAGTGTATTTACAAGTTTAGTAATTGTCATGTTAATTAAATAGATGTAATCAAAATTATTTAGGTTTGATAAATTTTAGTGAACCCAATTTTGATTGAGAAGGAAAGTTAATTTAGGGTCTTGTATCCACTTTTATCGGATTTTTCTTTCCCCATCCTATGGCTTCATTAGGGCATGTGGGTGATGTTCTATGAGTGCCTTTCGGGAAAATTTTAGTGGCGAATATTCGTTAATTCACGAATATTCCAATTTTTAAAATTTGAAATTGGTGAATTTTTTGAGAAGGAATAGGCCTGGGTCACCAAAATTTTCTGGGTACAAGTTAATTTTAGGGGTTATTCATCATCCCCGTGAAAGATAAATTCCCAATATTATCCTTAGTATTGTCGACTAGTAGCATAAAATATGATACGGCTTGTAGCATATTTTATGCTATTTTTATTCTCGATTGGTAGCATAAAATATGCTACTAAAGCCGAAGCATATTAAAAACTACCATTTGGTAGCAATAGACAAACAAATATATATATATATATATATATATATATATATATATTTCACAGCGCCATATTTTGGGAGCACAAATTTCTCATTGAGATGATCATTTTAACTACTAACATCAAAAATTTCAAAAAAATATTTCCCATACAAAATTAGCAAAATTTGTAATTTTTCACAACAATCCATTCTTGTAATTTTTTTGTTTCGTTATATTTTTTGGAGGACAGTTTCTCGTCGAGCTGATCATTTCAACTATTATTGTCAAAAATGATTTTTAAAAATTTACATATATATTTTTAGTCGACACCATATACTATCAATCGATAGCATAAGATATGTTGTCATTCGGTAGCATAAGATATTCTACCGGCCAATAGCATATTAGTGCGAAAGTTAATTTTCCCAAATTATCCTTTACCGCGAAAGTCAATTTTCCTAGATTCACCTAAGAATTTCTACGAATTTTTTTTTGGGGGGGGTCTTAAAATTTACCCTAGTTCCTTTTTTTTTTTTGTGTCACCATGGCTTGTTATAGGGATTTTCAACATAGTAAGGTTTACCATCCCTCTAATCACATCGATACAACTTTTGGTTTTTCATAGTCTCATGATATTTCTTGTAATGCTATTATTTATTATACTTTAAAAGATGGTTCTACCACTTAGTTTATAAATAAGAGTTTTATCTATGAGGTCATCCCAAACCCGGAGGTTACTCCTAATTTTTTTTCTTTGTTCTCTCCCAATAAGGAAGATATAGTATTAAATTGAGATTAAGAGGATAATCCTAATGTGTTTCGAGAAAAAACACTTTTCTTTATTGCTACACTTAAGGCCTTTCCTCCTACTCGCATATTATAAACTCAAAACTATAGAGGATATCCCACACTTGTATTTCTCACACTCCCTACCACTACTAATGTTTCTCCTATCCTTGAGGTTAATCTAGATTATTTGGAAATTTATGATCAATAACCACCTTCCTATCAACCCATAAATACCCCTCCTAATTTCATAGAGACTATATTTCTAACATCCATGAGGATGATATACCATATTTTTATATACCGATTGATGGTGTTCCCTATGTTTCTTATAATGGTATAGAATATATTCAAAGTGAATTCCCTAGTGACAACACAAATGATAATTTTTATTTCCTTGCACAAAATTCTACTTGTGTTTCTACACTTCATCTTGAATACAATGCTAATTACATTGATTTTAACATATCTATTTCTCTTATGCATGATTGTACTTGTGTTTGTAATATTATGATTGAATGTGAAAGAAATAATTTTTTTCAGAGCACTAATGTTTTTACTAATAGTCTTAAATGCAACAATGACACAAATGATTCCATTTCTATTACACATATGACGATTGGTACACCTTTTGTTTATACATATCCTCTTAAAAGTAAATACAATGATTATAATATTAGTTATTCTCCAACACTTGTAGTGGATAATGTTTATAATGATGAAAATATTTCTATTTCTTTTAGAAAACATGAAGATGATGATTTCTATTCAATTACATTTGATACGTATAGTTTTCTTTCATTTTCTAGTTTGACTAATGTTCTTGTTAATAATAGTAATACTCATGTAGAGCCTCAATGTGTGCTCATGCCCATAGAACACCAAGTTCTACCTAATGACACATCACCCATATTTATTTTCAACTAAATAATGTTCCTTTCGCTTTAAATGGTATGATAGAACCCTTAAATAATCCTATTGATGTGTATGTCATACCTCCTCATGAATACCTCTCTCTTATGCATGCAATAGGAGATGTTTAACATAAAGTACATACATTAAATCTAGAGAGAAAATATTAGTATGCTAGTATTGATTCTAGCACTATTTATTGAAGTCCTATTCTGCATAAAATCCTCTAATCTTAGTTCCCTATCAAGTCCTATTCTGCATAAAATCCTCCAATCTTAGTTCCCTACAAATTTTTTTCATGCCTTTATTCCATTTGTTTGATGGCACCTTGGATATTTATCTACATGTTAAGCATTATATGTCACTTATGGATTTACATAATAATTATAGATTACTTTTCAAAGATTTCCCAAAGGTTATCACTAGATATTTTATGTATTGGTTTACACACCTTCCTACTAGACATCTCATTAATTTTTTATTACTTTATGATGATATTCTAGCCTTATTTAACTTTGAAATATAAAATTGTGCTACATATGAGTGTTTATCCTCACATGAAGGTAACATTGAGCCTCTATATGACTATATCTTACACTTTAAGGAAAAAATGCACTTATTATTATATTGGTCAATCTATTGACCTACATATGCAATATATATTTTTTCAATGTCTTATACAACCTCTCAAGGAACAATTACTTTATGACACATGTGATTCATTTACCGATATTTGTCTAAATGTTACTCATCTAGAGTGAGAGATTATACTCCCATCAACATAAGCATTTGGATGAGAACATTTGAATTACTTCTATTGTTCATGATTATGATACAAAACAAGAATCATTATGTAATGACAATCGTGTTAATGTTTTGTAACATGGTAATGGTTTTTATCATCCCAAATCTAAAACAAAAATTATCACAAATATCCTCTTAGGTCCAAGTATAAGATGGCATATTTGGATAAATATATTGATATGCTACCCGATATCTTACGTACTTACACTAATAGATAACTTGATAAATTAGTTACCATCTAATGATCAACATCTCACTTACTAGATTGAATAAGAAATGGGAATGCCTTTTTGCACTTTACATCATATTAATGGGTATTCTAACAAAGTGATTTTTATGCATTAGACCATAAAATTTAGCTACGTGAACGAAAAAAAAAAATTATTTCTTTTGAGAGATGATATTCTAATAGATATACTCCACCTCCTTTGTTAAACCATCTCGTAGAAATTTTTACTTTCACTAAGTAATCCCTTGCGATACATCAAGTTATGTTTCTCACGATGAATTTATTCCTCCTATAACGCCCATAATTATACCCCCACGAAACCCAAGACAATTAAAGGTTATATTAGAAAAATTACGGAATAATTTTTTTTTGAAACCCATTCACAATGTTAGATTAATTCACAGTTAACACTTTATTGTCTTAAATTTACATTTAATTAATATTATTAATTTCCAGATGGGGTCCACAATCCCCTTAGTTTCCTTCTTATTTAATTTAATAACATTTCTCAATACCATTTAATAATTTAATTATTTTAGGGCAAGGTTTAGACTTCCCTCTCCTTGAATTTAATACAATTTAATTAAATCTTGATTATACACAATCAAATTAATTTCAAAAGTATTGTGGTCTAGTTATTTAAATAATAAAGTTTTATTCCACCAACACAAGGGGTCAAGGCTTTTATTTAAAAAGGTTCCAATTAAACATTTGGGTTAGAAAGGTAATTTCACCCCTACACCACTTGAGTGGCCCCAATTAAAATCTACCCATGAATTTTAATTTAAAATAACACTTCACCCACTTCTCACCTACTTTTTGTAGGGATGAATCTCATCCATTAGATGGATTCATTTGGAGCCCTTGGATTTAGGGATCCAACTAACCCTAAGTATGCTTATGAAAAGCTCTTTTCTCATTTATTTTGACTTATTGGTTTATTTTCTTTTTGCATATTTGGAGGAGGAAGGGAGTGGAAGCCATGAGAGGAAGCTCAAGCTCATGGAGGGATAAACATTCTTCCATTTTTTTAATATTCCATCTATACCCTCTTCTAGGGTTTGTATGTATTTTATTATTTGTTACATTATTATTTCTTTGTATTTGCCCCATTGGGCATGTGGCATTTTGCCCCATTTTAAAGAAATGGCTAGAATAGTATATATACTCATTGATTGAAAGAGTGTATATACATATATATACATATATATACTACACACACACACGTGTGTATATATTTATTATGCCCCTTTCCGCAGATTAACAATTTACATAGGTCGTGTTTATCCTATAGAGCTGAGATTTAAAGTTCATGTACTAGACACATTTTTCAAGGTTGCACACTGCCATGTGAGTGGTATAGTTTAAAATTGTGGGGGGGAGGTCATTGACCCCACCCCCCCATCCCATATTAATATGGGGTGGGGATGGGGTCGGCGACATCCCCATCCCAAACCTTAACGAAATTAAAACATTAAAAAATTCCGACCGCATAACATTTGGTCAATGTAATTTCTTCTTTTATTTATTACTAGATACATTACTAAATATTAATGTTTTAATTAATATTATACAATATGTATATATATAAATCCACAATACAATTATTTTGATAGTAATTTTAAAATTAAATACAATGTATATATAAATATATATAATACCATATAAGTGTTAATATTACATTTAATCATTAGCCAATTTATATAAAAAGGGGATTAAGTATTTATTTAAGGCCATTTAATTTTAATTATAGGCTAGATGATTTACCATTTCCTTCTTATAATTCAAATGTAATATGAGAATTTAAATAAAGTTTATCATCCAAACTAAGACAACTAAATAAGAGCATACATTCAAAGTTTAAAACACTAAATGTCTTTCCTATATCATTTATTCTCATTATGAGATTGAATATGTTTTTTACATGTCCAAAATACTTACTTATTGATAACACAATAATTTATTTCTTCCTTCCTTAAACAATACAAAAGAAAAGGAGACAACTATAATTTAATACTACCATATGCCTTTCATTTAATACAATTAGAGTAACTATTTATGTCTTTCACAAGATACAAGTTTCAACCATTTCAACAAGTAATTTATAACAAGATTTCCCTATAGTTTTAAAAAATGAACAACACACATTTTTAAGGAAATGAAACAACTAAATTGAAAACAAGGATATGTTCCTTTCAATCCCATTTCAAGTTGTTTATTCCATCTAGATAACACAATTATTTCCAAGGGACTTGGTTCCCTTTAACGATCGAATAGTCTCTCTTTCCAACAAGCAAGGAAGTAATTTTTTAAGCTTTTACTTTCATTTACAATGAGAACTAATATCACAATTTTGATAAACAAGATAACTAAGAGCTTTACTTTTAAAAATGCAAGTTTACAAGCCCTCCATACAAAATGGAGACAACATGGTAAAATTTTACAAGAGGGTTCTTGATTCTTTTCTCCAAATGCTACAAGAAAACATTCATCATTTGATCTCCACCTTCTTCCCAAGATCAAACACAACAACCAAAATGGGGGAGTAGGCAACACTCTCCACCCAACCAATAATCTAATGAGGAAGTGAATCCTTCTTCCTCATTGGCCCCCGAGCCCCAACAATGAAACAATATGGAATATTTGACAACCATTGGCAACAAAAAAGGCTTCCACATTCACATTCAAACCAACATTCACACAATAAAATAACCACAAAAACATTCATTTTCACACACATAAATTTCCCAAAAAAATTGGCTCTAAACTCAAGCCAAGTAGAGAAAGGAACATGGGGATTTCACTTGTGCCTCCCAAGGGTTTGGGTGCCCACCTCAAAACCTCCAAAACTCAATAAAGCCCCCAAAAATCTTATGCCTCCCTACAAGTAAAATATCTCTTATGCCTCCCTCACTCTTATGCCTCCCACAATGAACAAAATAACAAGATAAGCACAAGGTGGGGCACCCCAACCCAACTCCCTCCTAAATACCCAATAGAAACTCTTATGCCTCCCAAAAATTATATCCCCATTTCACTTTCTCATACACATCCTAAGGTAATTTTACTACCCAACAACACACATGCAATAAAACATTCATTCAAAACATAAGCAATCAAAGTAGTAAAATAAACCAAGGGTGAAGACCCTACCTTTCCATTGCAAGAATTCCACTCCACAAGCAAGTTCAAAACTCTCCAAGCCCAAGCAATCCCAAGCTATCTCCAACTCCAACAAGCACTCCAAAAGAAAGCACCTCCAAAAGTGAGAGACCAAAAACAAAACAAGTAACCCCCAAATCCTCACACAAATTGGAATAAATAGAAAAGAGGAAGAGAGAGGTGATGTGGCTCCATGTAGGATGCCACATAATTTCTTCTCCATTCCACATCCCCAAGGTCAAACCCAAACCCCAAAGCATAATAAATTGGTGGTTGAGGGAATGACCACCCTCTTACACACTCAACCCAAACCCACACCCCTAAAGGACACAAATAAATACCCTTGTAAGAAAAGTGCAATTAATTTCTCTTTTTCTCCATTAAAACACAAAATAGGGCCTAAAATAAGCCCCTCATATCATAGGTCTAGTGGGTGGGTGAATTTAAGAGGTGTGGGACAAGCTTAACTTGTCCCACAAGTCTCCAAAATTGCCTAGAAGGTCAAAATCCAAATTTCACTTGAAAGATTGAGTACACACTACTCCAAAACAAATTAAATTCTTTCCCATCCAACACACATTTATCGCCCCTTTTTTCACATCCTAATTAGCACTAGTTAAACAATTTTAATTAACTTAAGAGGGGTGCTAAACAAAATAATAAAAGTGACTCCACATACTAAAAAAATACAATAACTCACAATTAAATAAAGTCAACAAGATAAAGTCAAAACTTACCCAAGGTTACCTTTGAGATCACCCCCAATGGGACCTCCTAACATCAAACTATAAAACATCAAACATACACACAAGTTGCCAAGGTGACCCATTGCCAATACTCCAAATTCCTTCACTGTTGGTCTCATATCCCCCTTTGGTTTATTGTGTTGCAAACACCTGCAAAAATCAAGACAATACCTTTATGGCCTCGTGGCCATATTAACGACATAAAACTAGAAAAACACATGCATATACATATCATCAACCATCATAACTAAACCATCCCAAAACAATTAATTCACCAATGTTCACGATTTCAATAATTTCAATTTTATCAATTTATCAACTAGCAATAAGATCACGAAATTAACTAAGTCATCTAGCAACACACACACACACACACACACACACACACACACAACACACACACACACACACACACACACACACACACACAAATGAATGTGTTAGTACAATGTCAAAATTGTCAATTTTTTATATATCCAAAACATGCATATAATCCATCCTATAAATCATGTCATAAGTCTAAACATCCATATTGTCTATCAAATAACTAATCAAATATAAAAATGTCCATCTATCAATATCTAAAATGTGATAAAGAATGTCCATAACTCTCATCCATGATAAGTAGAATCAAAATAATATAAATGTCAAAGAGGAGTCACCACACCTCCACAAGAGATTCCACAAACCTAAAAAAATAGATTTTCAACGAATAAATGTTTGTACTAAAAGTTACACATTTGACTCATAGAAATTATTTGGAACTATTGGAATCACATCCACGTAAGCTCAAACTTCATTTTTTATTTTCACTACATACATTTTCAGTCCCTAAGGTGACTATCACACCTAGTACCATTTTATTTCTCCATCATGATGTTTTGATCATGCATATGCTACACTCATTATCTAAGTATTTTATTATTTCTACCATTTCCTAAGTCCCTCATGACATATATGATGATTTCCTTTCCTTATTTCCTAAGAATAGGTTTCGTTACCCTATATGCTAATTATAACTTATGTGGAGATTACACACATTATACCCACTATTATTTCTCATTAATCTATGAACATCAATATTCGCATAATCAATTTCCAAACCACATGATCGAGATTAACTCACAAATATTCCAATCACATCTATTGTAGATTTCTTACACATCGTATATTATTTACCAATCTTAATAATTGATATACATCATCAAAAATATAATAACATAATCACGTACACATAAAAATCATAATATATTCATATAAATCTATTAATCTCATCATATATGCTACATATACTATAATCATTATGTCAAACATATGTATATATATCCAAAAAAGGTTAGTTCACTATGCCTCGGTTATTACCCTTCATGCATTCACTCATCATCATCACCAGTTCTCTCAACAAACATAAGATATCGAGATATTAAGTCTCCTCTAGTATCACCACGATCTCTATACTATGAACTCACTCAATACCACACTAATGGCTCAAAAATGCAAAATTATCTATAAAAATAGCATATATTGAGACTAGGATTCCAATAATATTGTCAATATATTATGCACTAGCTTGAACCTATGAATTGTTCATTTTAACACCTCCTCCAAAAATTTATTATTAGATGGGTGGAAGATGTTCTCAAAAAGGTATTCGAATTGTTTGGGAATCTAGGAAAGGATGGTTTTAGGATGGCGCTAAATGCAATTTATTTTCCAAGTTTCCGAATGTATTCATATATGTGTTCTGTTTAGTAAGTGAAATAAATCACCATCCGTGACGTAATCATGTTGACGTGTGATACTCTCATGGATGTTCCCTCCTGAAAGAAAACTACTATTTTTTTCAATTACACCATCACATTGTAAGATGATAATAAATAGATATTGTCATTTTCAAATCCTAAAAATTGTCGTGATAGCGACATTGACCAACAACAAAAATGGTGATACTTGAACGACTCATTATTACGTTGCTGCCGCATAGTTCCCGATTTATTTTTCCACTAGGTGCCGTCGTATGGGTGATTTTAAGTCTTAACATGTGAGAACAATATAAAAGTTTTTTAAAAATATGAAAAATTAAACTCAAGCCATTGTGAAAAATAAACCTCATGCTACGTGATAACATGGCATAGGCTATCCAACAGGGTTATGTGAGCACACTATATGGCCACCATTCGGTTGTATACATTCACACCACCAAGCACTAGTCACATTTAGGTTGTCATCAATTAACATGAATTTTACTAACATCTGATTTTGTATAATCATTTACCTGGTGGCATCATGTATTTAGGTTGTTGTTCGAAGATGATTCTTCTTAATTCTTTGATAGTTAAAACTTTATCACTTACGTCTTTCACTTATACCTTCAAATTTTGGCTTATAATTTCATCTCTTTCATATGCATATTTTCTTTACCCAAGGCTTTGACCCAAGATCTCAAAATTAAAAAATAGGAATTGTATAGTATTACAACATTATAGAGAATTAATCATATATGATAGTATATTATAACATAATGGAGAATATAAAAACATTGGTCATCCGTTAGTGGAAATAATAAGGAGAAATTATGGTAAAATTTATTTATAGCCCATAAAATTTTTACAAACTCGCTACCATACGTGTTATCACAAACCCTAAAAATGTGAAATTTTCAATTCTTTTTGAACTTTTTGTTAAATCACCTATTTTTCTTGGTTGCACTTACCTTGTTTCTCTTGAAAAAGTGGGAAAATCCAAATAGTTAGTCATTTTTGGCCAATATGGATCTTGACTGGGTAAATTGGACTTATAATGAGAAAGAGAAACAATTCCTCCACTCCTCATGTTCCCTACATTGTAACACGAGCCACATTTCTTAATTTAACCATCCAAATTAGTTTTTGATTCATCTATGGGAATAGTTATTGTGTTCCACCTATGCTCTACTTCCCCACCATATCTGCATCACCGTATCTCTCTTTCATGTTGGACTAGTCGATGATTACAAGAACTAATGGAATTCTTGGAACACATTTCTCTAGGCTATCATTTTTCCGCAAGCTTCATTTATTTATATTTCTCCATCACTTCAGGAATATCAGCTAAAGTATATACTTGGGGTTCACTTGGAACTAGTTATAAGAAGCCTCATGTTCCCCAAATGACCAATCTACCCACATTATATTAAGATTATGTTATGTTCCACTTATTCTCCCAACTCCCATCATATCTGATTTACAACCAAAGCCAAGGTAAAATGAAGTTCTAAAATTTCTCGTGGGAATCCATTTATCTGATATTTTGTGTTACTTATTAAATAGGCTAGTTCAGATTGATGTTTATATAAATTGTTTCCCAATTCGACTTATGTTAATATTTGTAAAAGTATGAGTTTTGCAGTGATGTGTCTATTTCCCTCTTCTTGCTCATAAAACTAGTTTTTTTCATAACTTGTCCAATACTTGTCCAAATTTTAAAATTCAAATTTAATTTAGACCGTTGAGAAGACACCATCATTTGTAAACAAGAGGTGAGTAGTTTCATCCTACTTATATCCATTTTGTGTTTATTTGAGTTCTCATCCCTTCTCGTCACAAACTTTTTAAAATTTATTGTCTTAACTTTGTTTTCCTTGAGTTTTTCCTAATCTAGCCATAATGAATTTTAAATACATGGGATATGATCACATTTCATCCCTAGAAACTAATAGTCGATGAGATATGATGTATTGTATTGGTCTCCCAAGCACAACAAAATCCAAATTTATACATGCACAAAAATTGTTTGATAGAATTGTCAAACTATTTGAAAGATGTCATGAAGCCATTATGGACATAGTCAATTTACAAACCAAAAGAAAAAAATGTCTTATTTAAAATTTAAGCTAACATTCCCCCTTCATTTTTTACAAATGTACCCCCTATATAGTTCAAATATCACCTTACCAAGAGACTTGGTGATTATATCTACAATCCGAGCATCTTTCCAACAGTACTGGAGTTGGATGTGGTGGTTCAAGACTTTTTCTTGAATGTAGTGATATTCAACCTCAATGTGATTTGTTCTCTCATCGAAAACTATTTTTCAAAGCTTCAACACACCTATTGTTGTTGTGAATGATGGGAGTATTTTCTTCAAGAATTCTTATACATGCCAACATGTTATGTAGTCAAATCACCTCGCACACATCTCCTTGTGTGGTGTAATACTCTACCTCAATGGATGAGAGAGAAAAAAAATTTCCTCTGGGTAAGTGCACCAAGTTGGGGGCCAAAAGGGGTCTTAAGTGGACACATTTTTCAAAAAAAAAACTTCAACTTGTACAAGTTTTTCAAATAGTTACACTCAAAATTGGAAGATGTTGTAGAAATATGAATCATAGCATTTTGAGTCTAGTTTCTAAGATACTAAATTTTATTGAAAACGGATAAGTTTAAGTGGGTAAAACAACTAAAATACCAACAGATGCTCCTGTTTTTGTTAAAAAACATAATAGAGTGACTTTCGTGCCCCCACCATTTTTGAGCACCATTTAGTATTTTTGAAAACCCTTTGGTAGAAAGATAGCTAGGAGCATCTAGTTTGGGCTCCATTTTTTTAGATTTTTTTAGCGAATATTTTTTTATTTATGATTTTTCTAGTACAAAAATTTTATGTTTTGAAAAATAATAGAGCTCCGACCGTGCCCCCCCCCCTAACTACCTCAAAAAATATCAAAAATTAGATTTTTTTTTTTTTTTTTTTGAATATGTATAGAATTATGCCTAGTTTGGGCTAGTATAATTTTTTTAATTTCGATCACCCAAAAAAAAGATACACCATGAAAGATAGACATATTTACACTTCAAAAAATAGCTATAAAAAGGCATAGTTAGAAAATAAATAATATGGATACCTTATATTAGTCAAAAATTTGAAAATTATATTTTAAGAAAGAAGAGACTCTGCTCTACGTCGTGGTATAATTTTTTTAAAATGGATCAATTGTTTTATTTTGATTTCTCATAGAGGAAGTGTCATTTTTACATTTTCTTGTAAAAACTCATTGTTTGTTGTGTTTGTGCAGGTCCATGCCTCAGGCTTGGGGATCCAAACCGGATCCCAAGCCTTGAGGCATGGCTTGGGAAAAGAGAAAACAAAAAACGTATGCGTTATGTAATGCGTACGTGTTACATAATACGTATTTTTTTTTTTTTTTTTATCTTGTGGCCCCCAACATCCCTTTCATCTCTTTCACAAGAATTCTGCAAACATTCTATTTTGTCTGTAATATTCTCTACATTCTTGCATGATTTTTTAGTATTTCATTTTGTCCCCTACCCCACTAGTTGATTTTTTCTAATCATGGGTGATAAAATCAGCTAAGGACAAGAGGAAAGTCAAGAATAAGACACCGAAGCAATTGGAAGAGAAGAGAATAAAGAAATTGAAGAGAATGCAAAAACTTCGAGCAGGGCAAGGTACATCCGCTATATCAAATGTAGCTAATGTATTAGAAAATTGGGATGAAATACATAATGAAAATGTAGAGAATAATGATTTTGCAATGAATAATGATATTGAATTGAATGATAATGTTGGTATGGATGAAGAAATTGATATGAATCCAATTGTTGAACCCTTACTTGAGAATCCAAATGTTAACCCCGAAATTTGTATGAAAACACTGAATGAAGAAAGTAACCTTGTAAACGAATCTTCACCTCTAAGAACACCTCCTTCCATTTCATGAAGAAAACCAATTCACTTAATTGAAATTGATGAAAACATTATAAAACCAATGCCTAACAAAATGTCTAAAAGAAATGCAAGAAGAAAAGCTAGTGGAATTTGGGATAATTACTTTGAGAATTTAAATGACGCACAAAGATGTCAATTATTTGTTTCATTGATGAAGTTAATTAAGATGAGACCTATAATGAAGACCCTAGGGTTAAGAACATCTAATGTTGTTGATCAAAATGTGTCAATTGTTGAAAACATACATAAAGCATACCAAGTTGTAGGTGGAAAAAGATGCACCAAAGATAGTAATGCTACACGTGCACTAACTAATTGTATAGTAAGTGATAAAATAGTTAATAAACGCTTGATTAGAAAAACAAGCAGTGCTTTGAAGCTAAATAGAAAAACACTAATGAAAGCAATAGAGAGACGTAAACGTCTTGAGTCAATCAATAACACTGACTATTGGGATTTCTCTAGCAGACTTCCATGAAAAGACAAGAATACATCTGATATTCTAAAAGAATTAATTGTAAAATTTTGGAATGAGAACACAAGGGTGTCACCAATAGAAGAGATACAGTAAAAAGAAGAATAGGTTCTCGTAATCATGAATCATGTGCAAAAAACATTTCTTAGATATGACTCAAACAGAAATGTTCTCTAAGTTTAAAAATGAAAATCCACAAATTAACATTAGCCAAAGATTCTTTGAAATGAACAAACCCTTTTATGTGAAAATCAATCACTCACGTACCACTTGTTGTTGCAGGCATCATGTTGAATTTTCAATGCATTATGATGTTTTTTGTCAAATACGTAGTGTTTTGCATACTGACATCATGTTGCAGGAGTGTGGAATAAATGTCCCACAAAAATCTTCAAGGGAATTTATTCCGACAATATTTTGTGAAAAATCAACAAGACAATTTTTTTATAACAAAGCATGTTTGGATGGAACGTGCAATGTATGTGGTGGCTTGCCAAATCTGAAAAGTTGTATCCACGAGGAGAGTACATCTTCAATAGGAAAATAATTGGTTGATTTCACCAAATATAAATCGGTGGCATATCAATTAAAAGATGGAAAAGAATCTAAGAGGTGTGAGCTTGTTACAAAACAATTACCTATATCAGAATATATGGTCAAATTCAGAGAGGAAATTTTTATGAGTATGCAAGGCACACACATAGAGCTCGATGGTTGGATGAACAATTCAAGTTAAGCAAGGACACATTCCCACTTGGTACTATTGTTTCAGTAGTTGACTTCATAGAGAATTACACATTGCAGCCACAAATGGAGGTTCAATCTCAATATTATAACTCAGTGCAAGTTTCTATTTTTGTGCATATAACATTCATGCACTCTCTAAAGCACTGAGAAAGATCAAAAAAATATTGAGAGAGTATCATTTCTACATCAGTGATGATCAGACACATTCTACATAATATGTACAAGGGTGTTTCCAGTGTTTTATGTGAACTTGAATGAGAGGAACATTAGTTTCGATCAACATTACATTTGGTCGAGACAACTACACATCACAATTCAAGAATGCACGGATGTTTTATTGGCTAAGTAGGATGCATAAAGAAAAAAATGTACAACATATCTAGAGTTTTTACTTGAGGTAGGGCATGGAAAAGGAGAGCATGATGGTGCAGGAGCATGTGTGAAAAGAGCACTTGCAAGAGAAGAGTTAAAGTTCAAGGATGGTGCTAAATTTATAGATGCAAAAAGTATTTGTTGATTGGTGTGTCAAGAATATGGGCCATGAATCTCAAGAGAGATCAACGGTTCGTAGATATTTTTGGTTGATAGAGAAACAACATCTGAAAAACTTTGAAGATTGTATGACAATTGTAGGATCAAGTGATATGCACTCATTCCATAGTTCAGATGCAAATGCTTGGACTATTTATACTAGGTGCATGACATGTTTTTGTATATCATGCATTGATTTTGCATGGAATGAATGTGAGTCACAATAGTGGGTGGATGAGTGGACTTGTAGACCTCTAATTCCACTCGACACACATCAAGTTCCACGAGCATTACAACTTGCAGGGTCTTCAGATCAAATGACAACATCACCTGACTTTGACCAAGTCTCTGATTTAGTGCAACAAGGTACATACATATATGTACATGCCATGTTTTAGATTTATAAATTATTAAATGGTCAACTCTTAATGTATTTATAAATTGACTGAACAATTTTACTTTGTGATACATAGGGCATGTTTTTAGTTATTGTGATGGAATTTAACGAAGAGGGAATAAACTACTTCTTATCTCATTGTGTAGAGGGGAAAAAATTTGACTTCCACAGTCATTGATGGTGAAGACCTTGAGTATCCCACTGGATCAATGGTAGTCACTGGAACTTGGCTTCGACGATATCCTATCAAAAAATCAAACATTTGGTTGTTTGAAGACTATGAAGTACATCGGAAGATACTTCACTATTCACATTTGGTCCTTGCAACAAATATTAAATTGATCAAATATCGAGGTCAGCCATCAAACAAAAATCTGTGGAAGGTTTGTGAATCAAATCATGAAGCAATTTTTTCTCTATGAAAATTTATCAGAGAATAGAATAGAGTTGATCCTTGCGGTTCATTGGATTGAATTTGCAAAGGTATGTTCTTCATGAATTTAATTTGAATATTTACTTAAATGATTTTGTTTAAATTTTGTATGATTTAAAATTCTATTTAATTTCTTACTAACATGTTTATGTAGGTTAGTGGTGCCAAAAAATCTTCCACCTTCACGTGGTTGGCACTGTTAGTAGAGAATTTATTATTCTCGAAGCCAAGTGAAGCTAAGAAAAATTAAATATTAGAAAGGAACAACAAAAAATATCTTATTAAAAAATTCTCATTTCACCACCTATATTGTAAAAATATCTTATTAAAATTATCATTTCACCACCTATATTGTATGAACCACCTATATTATTTAGGTGATTGGCAATGGATGGAGCTAACCTTACACGACTTAGTCTTAATGGAGACGGAGAAAACCACGAAGAGACTTTCTAGCCAACGGGGTAGCCCAAAGCATGGAGAGCGTAGGAAAAAAATGAAGCCTCCACTAGTGTTCACCAGGCCACCCTAACGTGTTGGCATAGTTGGTTTGGTCCCACGAGCTTCCATTTGCAAATACAACATCTGGCAGCCCTACACTGACTCAGACTACACTATTTCTCGCGTTTGCAAACAATAGGACAACTGAGAGAACCAGATGGAGATGGAGAAAACCATGAGAAGATTTTGTAGAGGGCCCCGATGTGGAGCTCTTGGTTCTAACAAGATGTCTCTAGGTGCCATGGAGTCCGAGAAATCACCCATCGAAGATATGGCGTGTTTGGGCCTCAGGGCTCTTAAGCGACTACGCCCGGACGGGGTAGCCCGAAAGCATGGGGAGTGTAGGAACCAAAAAAGCCTCCACTAGCATTCACCAGGACACCCCAACATGTTGGCGTAGTTGGTTTGGTCCCACGAGCTTCCGTTTGCAAAATATACAACATCTCAGCAGTGACCTATACACTGATGATCGCACTATTTCTCGTGTTTGCAAACAATAGCACAACGAGAGAACTAGATGGAGACGGAGAAAACATGAGAGATATTTCATATAGGGCCCCGATGTGGAGCTCTTGGATCTGATGAGACATCTCTAGGTGCCACATGGAGTCCAAGAAATCACCTATCGAAGATATGGCGTGTTTGGGCCTCAGGGCTCTTAAGCGACTACACCCGGATGGGGTAGCAAAAGCACGAGGAGAGTAGGGAACAAAATCAAACCTCCACTAGCATTCACCAGAAACCACCTGATGTGTTGGCATAGTTGGTTTGGTCCCACGAGCTTCCGTTTGCAAACTACAACCTCTAGCAACCCTACATGACTTGACACGCACTACTTTCTCACGTTTACAAACAATAGGACAACTTTAGAGAACCATATGGAGATGAAAAAACCATGAGAGGATTTTATAGAGGGCCTAACATGGAGGTCTTGTTCTGATGAGATGTCTCTAGGTGCCACGGAGTTCGAGAAATCACCCATCGAAGATATGGCATGTTTGGCCTCGGGGCTCTTAAATGACTACGCCCTGACGGGTATCCTGAAAGCACGGGGAGCATAGGGAACAAAATTTTGTACGAAGCCTCCACTAGTGTTCACCAGGCCATCCTAATGTGTTGGTGTAGTTGGTTTGGTCCCACAAGCTTCCGTTTGCAAAATACAACATCTACCTCTATTTCTACACTTTGACTTTCTACACTATTTCTCGTGTTTTCAAATAACATAAGCACGAGAGAGAACTGGATGGAGATGGAGAAAACCTGAGAGGATTTCAGAGGGCCCACCCTAGAACATGGAGGTCTCATCTAACGAGATGTCTCTAGGTGCCACGGAGTCCATAGTGAGAAATCACTCAAAGATATGGCGTGTTTGGCCTTGGGCTCTTAAGGAGTGACTACACCCAGACGGGGCCCGAAAGCACTGGGAGTGCTAGGAACAAAAAAATTAGCCTCCACTAGCATTCACCAAGTGAACCCCAACATGTTTGGTAGTTGGTTTGGTCCCACGAGCTTCCATTTGCAAAATACAACATATAATGCAGCCCTACACTAACTCATGTACTACACTATTTCTCTCGTTTGCAAACAATAGGACTATGAGAGAACCTGGAGAAAAAAAAAACCTACGCTTTCATAGAGGGCCTCGGCGTGGAGGTCTCTCTGAAGAGATGTCTCTAAGCCACGCCCCAGAGTCCTCGAAATCACCCGTCGAAGATCATGGCTGTTTGGGCTCGGACTCTTAAGCGACCTATGCCGGACGGGGTTTGAAAGCAAGAGGAGCATAGGGCTTCAAAAATAAGCCTCCACTAGCATTCACCATTGCCACCTCTACATCGTTGGTGTAGTTTGTTTGGTCCCACGAGCTTGTTTGCAAAATACAACATCTTCATGAAATAGGCCTACATATCAGATTTCTCGTCAAACTGCACTATGGGACATCACGTTTGGAGACAAACAATAGGACAACAAATGAGAATATAGGGCCTTGACATGGAGCTCTTGGTTTTGAAACATGACATCTCTCTAGCTGCCCGCCAGTGCTTTCGAAATCTACCCATCAACATCACAGTCGCTTAAGAGCCCTGAGGCCCAAACATGCCATATCTTCGACATGTGATTTCTCAGACTCTGTGGCACCTAGAGATGTCTCTTGTCACAGACCAAGAGCTCCATGTCGGGGCCCTCTACAAAATCCTCTCGTGGTTTTCTCCGTCTCCATCCGGTTCTCTTGTTGTCCTATTGTTTGTAAATGCGCGAAATAATGCGATAAATCAATGTAGGGCTTTCAAAGGTTGTATTTTGCAAATGGAAGCTCGTGGGACCAAACCAACTATGCCAACATGTTAGGGTGGCCTGGTGAATGCTAGTGGAGGCTTCATTTTTTTCCCTATGCACTCCTCGTGCTTTCGGGCTACCCCATCTGGGCGTAGTCACTTAAGAGCCCTGAGGCCCAAACATGCCATATCTTCGACGGTGATTTCTCAGACTCCATGTGGCACCTAGAGATGTCTCGTTAGATCCGAGACCTCCATGTTAAGGCCCTCTATGAAATTCTCTCATGGTTTCTCCATCTCCATCCGGTTCTCTCGTTGTCCTATTGTTTGTAAACGTGAGAAATAGTGTAGTCTAAGTCAGTGTAGGGCTGCCAGATGTTGTATTTTGCAAACGAAAGCTCATGGGACCAAACCAACTACGCCAACACATCGGGGTGGCCTAGTGAATGCTAGTGGAGGATTTTTTTGGTTCCCTATGCTCCCCGTGCTTTCGGGCTACCCCGTCTGGGCGTAGTCACTTAAGAGCCCTAAGGCCCAAACACGCCATATCTTCGACATGTGATTTCTCGGACTCCGTGGCACCTAGAGATGTCTCATTAGATCCAAGACCTCCATGTCAGGCCCTCTATGAAATCCTCTCATGGTTTTCTCCGTCTCCATCCGGTTCTCTCGCTTGTCCTATTGTTTGTAAACGTGAGAAATAGTGTAGTGCAGTCGAGTCAGTAGGGTTGGAAGATGTTGTATTTTGCAAACAGAAGCTCATGGGACCAAACCAACTATGCCAACATGTTGGGGTGGCCTAGTGAACGTTATTGGAGGCTTCATTTTTGTTCCCTACACTCCCTTCGTGCTTTTGGGCTACCCCAGTCCGGTGTAGTCGCTTAAGAGCCCTAAGGCCCAAACACGCCATATCTTCGACATGTGATTTCTCAGACTCTCGTGGCACCTAGAGATGTCTCATCAGATCCAAAGACCTCCATGTTGGTGCCCCTCTAAAAATCCTCTCTCGGTTTTCTCCATCTCCATCCGGTTCTCTCGATGTCCTATTGTTTGTAAACGTGAAAATAGTGCAAGGTCACTGAGTCGTGTAGGGCTACCCCATCCAGGGCATAGTCACTTAAGAGCCTTGAATGACTAGATTGGCTTAAGAATGAATTTGACAAGGGTATGTCTAAGAACACATGGGAGTTATCAATCACCTAGTAAATCTTTCTTGTTTAGTTCTTGATGGGAGTCAGCTGGCCTACGACTTAGTGACCTTCCATTCATTGATAATTTATGTTATGATAAACCCATGGATGCTTTCAAAAGCACCTTAAAAAGGATATGGGTAGTCATCAAGCCTAGTGAAGGGTGTGATGTGATTTCCAAATAACTTGAAATGCCTATAGATTTAAAGGTAGTAACATGAATTGGACAGATTAGACAATCAAGAATCATTGAGTGTCTAAATCAAAATGTCATTGCATCTAGAGACATTCTCAAGCATTGGAGTAATGTATATGGAGAGACATTCTCAAAATATCAATAGATGAAAGGCATCAAATTGTGACGATTGTCGGGTGTTTTAACAGGGAGAAGACTACGAAGCATAGAAGAATGTAGTAAGTGCATGATAAGATAGGAACCAATACAAAGAGACCATGAGCAAGAAGAAGCGCAAGTAAGGTAAATACACATATACACATTGATAAATTGAATGAATAATTACTCAGATTAGGTAACTCTTTATATACATACATTATATAAATATTAATTTCCAAAGTTTGATGCATATTATACATTGAAAATGCTAGTACATGTACATCACCAATAAATGAAAAAATAATCCATAATGTCTTAAATATTGTCAAGTGCACATCATATTAGATTCATGCGAAAATAATCTCAGAAATGTAAGGTCTCATACAAAATTATCAAGTTCCAAATAGTATTTTAATGTGCATAATAAATACAAAAATGCCCAAATAGGTCATATACCATCAAGTTCAAATGCCATATAGGCTTACATACAATGCCATGCACATAGGCATACAAAAACAATGTCATGTAAGACATATATTTCCTACTCATCAAAATCTATCCCTCTCTTGGCCTTGCTCGAAGAAGGCCCTCCCTTAGACGAAGATGGAGATCCATGAGATGACTTTGGATCATCCGAGCCCATGCTTCGAGTCCTCTTCCATTGAATACTCACTTGTAGATGAGCTTGTAAATGCAAACAATGTTTTTTTGTCAAAACTTAATTTATATATGTTTTCAACATGTATTTAAGACCATGCTAGAATGAAAGTATTTACATAAATACACAAACTTACCGCAAGTTGTTGATCACGCCAAATTTGCATCTCATGCTCAGATGAGTCATCGGGAGCTCTGTAGTAAAACGGGGTACAAAGATGACAGAGATGGAGGAGTCCATGCCCTCGAAGTCAAAATGGAGGGGGTTGAAGTTCCCTACATACACATAAGATCAAAAATCTAACATCAAAATTAGTGAAAATAGAGCTAAGTACATGTATCTACATAATGACAATATTTTAACTAATTTTATCAATATAGAACTATTGTTTTTACCCCACCATGCCTGTGAATCAAATGAACAGGGCTTACGCCTGTCATCACAGTAACTCCTGCATACACACAATGAAGGACATTATTAACATAATTTAATAATTCTACAATGAAAGACATTACTAACATGTAATTTAACATAATATGAATTACACGAGAAATTTAACAAAATTTACGTGTTGTTTGAATACCTCAGTGAGTTGTTGCGCAGATGAAATCGCAACGGCAACACCTTTATCTACTTGTCACGCAGAGATGGTGGGGTGTCTAGTGAAGTCAACATCTTTATCAAACATGTATATCACATGAGTTAGATGGACATACAAGAACATACATATATTTGACTTCAAAACTAATATATATATATATATATATATATATATATATACACACACATATATATACACACACACACATGTATGTGAAAATTTTACATAATTAACATTCTAAATTACCTCTATGAATGTTCGTGTATGCATGGTGCTCACCGCCTGTGGTCGGGATGAAGATGTGCCTCCCGCGCGTGTAATATCAATGCATGTACATGTACAAATACAATTATTTCAAAAATTTAACATATATAAGTAAATCAAGTACTCCAAAAATTTTTGTAACACACATAACAAACATAACAAATTTACCTACGAAGGTGACACCGATGAATGTAATCCAAATGTCTCACTCAAAAGGACATCTGACATAGTGACATTATCATGTTCATCCCTAGCACCAGGTGCACCAAAATCAGTACGCATGAAAGTATCGTCCTCCTCGGGCCCCAAACATATGCTACCACATGACAAGAAAAAATGTGGCCTCATGCTAGTACTCCCTGAGGGAATACTCTATGTACCTCCACAAGCATCTGGCTCAGAAATCTCCCTCATATGTCGAACAAGGGTCATGCAGATAGCCCCTGAAGCGCGTGGAGTGTATCAATCTCTATTGTCTCCTTCACTACTTGAGGGACAATCTCAGGGTGAGGGGGATTTTGTGCAGGGAATCTACCTTGTTAAATAGGTGCACATTGTGCACCTAGTCGATCCTATGCATATCCTTTTCCTCGGCCCTGGAAATCTCAAAAATCAAAATAATTTGGGATCTCATTGAGGATAAACTCACAATAGAGTTTCCTCAGAAAGTATAGTGGCACCTCATTGTTATTACAAGGTGGAAAATCAAACACCATCCACCATCGGTCCCAAAAATTATTTCTAATCAAATTATTATTGCACCAATGGATGGGAAATCATTTACATGTCAACGGAATAGTAAGATTAGTGCGGGGTCCATGAATAAGGTGCATATGAGTTCTTTTGAAATTTATTTTTTCTTTACATCCACATATGACAATTTGTTGGAATAATAAACCCTACAACCCTCTCTGTAAGTTGTCCAATGATCAATTTTCCCATTTATTTGTCAATTTGAACAAGTAATGCCTCCAATGTGTTTGCAAGAGAGGCACGGTGGGGGTTTGTAGATTGTGCATCCCTCATTGTTTTGATTAAATCCTCAATTTCAATTTTGTTTTCAACTATTTGGGTTGCTAAATCTTCTTGACTACCCGAGGGATGTTGAGCAATTATGGGAGTGTCGGGAGGGATGTCAGGAATAATAGGTTTGGTTGTGGTTGATTCCCTCGACCTCTAACTATAACAATAAAAAATATGTACTCAATTCAAATTTTAATCTATAATTATCATATTTCAATGCAATTTTGAGAAAATAAATGTGCTTACCTCTTCTCCGTGGTGCCATCGTCGATTCAGATCTTCCCGCAATCCAGAAACGATCCTTTGAGCTTGAGATCCAACTGAATGGAAAAACGCGAGGGCATGAACAAGCTCTAAAACTCACGTTTGAGGGAGGAAAAATGATAGAGGCTCGGGCCTCTTTTTTTTTTATAGTCAACATAATGCGTACATGTTATGTAACACGTACACATTATATAATAAGTACGTGTTACGGTTTGGTATTCCCAGGCAAACAAACTAAAACACGATCACGCATTTTAACAAAATGTGTACGTGTTTGGCTTTTTTCACATTCTTGTCCACTTTTATTTCTTATCATCAATGGATCTAACATAGTCGATTCTATATATCTTTACAAGAAGAACTATGAGTAATTATAATACTCTAGACCATATTAAACTTTACCTCAAACATATCTCAACACATGCTTCACTGTTAGTGAGTGACATTTCTTTTGATCCTACATGAATCAGAAAAGATAGCTCATAGCAAGGAAAATGTATGGTTTAGTGTATGTCAAGTAAATGAGACTCCCAACAAGTTGTTTGTAGAGAGTACTAGCTATATGAGGTGAATCCTATAATCTATAAAGTTGCAAACATTTTTCCATTAGAGTGGACATAAGTTTACAATATGGTATCCCATACTTTGCCAAGAGTGTTTTGGCATATTTCATCTAGGAAATAAAATATGATTCTTCTTATAACATATCTCCGATCGAAGACAATAGTGAAGTAGCCCCAAATTTTCATGTTGAAGGATTTTTTAGATCATTCTTAACATCTTTGATGAGATTTTCATAACTCCATGTGATCACAATATCATCTATATAAAAACCATGATAACAATCTCTCTACCTATATTTTTCATAAACAAATTTGAATAAGAGGGGCTACGATTGAATCCAAGTTGTAATAGGTGATACTCTATTTTTATGTACCATGCCCTAGGTGTATATTTACGTCCATAAAGAGACTTAATTAGACAATATACCTTCTGATGATGCTTCTCATTGACTAATTCATCTAACTACATCATGTATACATCTTCTTTGACATCACTATTCAAGAAATAAATTTTTACGTCCATTCGCTAAAGTTTCTATCCATTTTGTACAATAAGTATCTAGATAACTCTAATGGATTTGATTCTAGAGTGGGTGCAAAGATATCATCATAATCAATTCCTTCATGTTGTAATATCCTTATTTTGCAATTTAAAAATTAGGGAATTTATAACACACATTCCCTCGCTAATCCATCACATAACAAAATACCATCTTGAGTTGTAATGACTCATGTTAATGACTCAATGTTACATCGATCTCTCATGTTTAACTTTTTCTTGTGTATACAAAGTATACTTTGGTTCCTTTACCCTTTACGGGTCATTCAAGTGTTACTGTCTAAGATTCCTATTTGAGTATCTATTACCGATACCCATATGAAATTTCACTATCTTAGATCAAGTGACATAATACAATGTAACTAGTAGCTTGCGATACTTTGGACAAAGTTTTAAACATGTTTACCATGCTTACATTCCTTGATGGCATACTCATCAAAAGGAATATGTCTTTCACCCCACTTTAACTATTATCTAGATCATTCTTCCTTGACTTCTTTCAACCAATTCCAAGTCAAAGTTTTTACACTAAATAGGTATGGCTCATGTAAAATAGTGTTACAATCTACTCTTGGTGACTAAGGATAAGTATACATAATCAAATTAACTTAGATTGATTTGGGTGTGTTTGTTTTCCCTAGGTCAACATGAGTTGATGACTACACTTTTCTATATTCCTATCTTAGCTTAGAGTAAAACAGTGAACTAAAATTTCACTTATGACAGTCAAGTTAGAGAAGCTGAATGGAATATTGAGGCATAGTGTTTTCTTCACAGTATCCACCTAATGAATTTTGTCATTAATTGGGTAATGTGCAGTAGAAACTATATTGCAACCACCCACTAAGTACCTTTAACATCATTGTTATACTTAATCGGGAAATTTTTGATTAAATTTCAGCTTGTTAATTAATTTAATTTACATTATGCACGTATCTAAGGGGTCAACTAAGTTTGAATGATAATTCCTTTAAGAAAGGAATCATAATGCACCCTTAAACCAATTGAGGTTATGCAGATCAATTTTGCATTAATGTTTATGAACTCATTATTAATTAACCATTCATTCATTTAACCCCATAATCCAATCTAATTTAAGTAAGAAGAACATCATCAAGTCTTCTTTATTATTTTTTCTATGGTACAAATCATATTGAATAACTTAATAGGTTGATTTAATGATTACCTTATCATTTAATTCCCATCCTTATCATATTCCTATTATCTTATCTCTTTACCATACATTGGTTCATACTTTAAATGAATCACCTTCCTTACCAACATCATATATTCAACTTATCAATGTAAGTTAAGGATCATAACTATATCCTTATTAATATTTCAATTAGTCAAGTATTGATTCATAATTAAATAGATTTAATATCCAAAAAGGTTTAGATATAAACATCAACATATAATAAATACCATATCCTTGTTTATTGTTACTTAAGATAATAGAAAGTTATTTCTTTCTCCACTTAGGATCTTATAGATTCACTTAAAAGTTTCCAAAATATTCATTTGGGTCAAATTATATAAGGGATATAGGGTAAGTGCACCAAGATGGTGGACAATTAAGTGGACATAAAAACCTAAAATTCAAGTATTGTGAGCATGGTTTATAAACCACGTTCGCGGTTTTTAAACCATGCTCACGCAACTTTTTGTATAGGCTTGGTGATTTTCAAACCTAAAACCATGCTCGTGGTTTGCAAACCATGATCGCGGTCCTTTGAGACAAAAAAATAGACCCACAACTCCTCATTTTTCCTCATTTTCCTTTCCAACCACAATTTCTAGTAGACCTCTAGCACTCGCACTTTGAATACCCCCTAAAACTTACTCTTTAGACTTATGGATCATGATAGTTTCAACCATGCCACCAAGACAAAGAGGTAAGCCCTTGATTTTGATCAATTTGTTTACATTTTAGGTTATTTTTTGTGATTTTCATGGGTTTTTCAATTTTTTGTTTATGTATACAATTTTTTTGTTTTGTCAGTTGCTCGGTGAGCTCGTAATCCTACAAACCCTCCAAAAATTGTCAAAACCCTCCAAACATTCCACAAAACCCTCCTCCAAACATAGATCTACCTCCTGTGGCTCCTTCTATCCCCACGGAGCCAACAAGAACACAAGCTAATATTGTTGGAAAAATCCAACAAAATAAAATTACCATTGAGAACCTTATTCAGAATATAAGACAAAATCATGCCACAAATCCATCCCGCATGACTTTAGCCAACACATTGCAAACATTGATTGGTGAAGTTGACTCAAAACCAGCCAATTAGACGATAGATGGAATACCTTTAGAGGTGATCAGTAGTTAGTGGTATGTAAATAAATTATCCCATGCAATCGTAAAAAAAAAAATGGAAAAGACCGCATTTGTGTATTATTTACCAACCCAAGAACCAATGCCTCCCTACAATTACTTTCGCAAATGGTTCCCAATCCATTGGTGCCATGATGATAGAATCAAAAAAATTTGGGACCAATGGTGGATGGTTTTGATTATCCACCATGCAACAACAATGAGGTTCCCCTCTATTTTTTAAGAAATTATATTGTGAATTCATGCTTAATGAGGTCCCAAACTATTTTAACTTTTCTAATTTTTATGGGCGAGGTGGTGGTTCGCACGAGTAGACTTGGTGCACGTGTAGGTCAACCAAGGATCCCCCATGCCCCAAAACCCCCACTACCTTCAGTTATCCCTCCTATAGTGAAGGAGGTTGTAGAGATTGACACACTACATGCATTGAGGGAGCTCACCGACACTTCGACCCAAAGATAGTGAGCAGATTTCATTTGGTGATGTTGGTGGAGGCTCCATTCTAGCGCACCACACCACTATGGATCATGTGGTGTTGTATGCACTGCAGAGAGACATCATTTGTTGTCCAGATCACATGATTTCTTTTCTCTATATGAGATGATGATGAATGTTTTTGGAATTGGTGCAACGGATCCCGGTCTTTCACAAGTAAATTTCAAATAAATATTTAATATATATATATATACACAATAGTTTAATTCATGTTTGAGATTTATATATATATATATATATATATATATATATATATATATTTCATTGTAAGTTATGTACATACATGTAAAAACTAATTTTTTATTTTATTTTAAATAAAGCAAGAGCCAATGAAGGAAACATCCGGCCACATGCTAGCTACCGCATGCCTACGCATGCTATAAACGTGAGTTTCAAGTTGTACTTAAATTTTAAATTTCATTTGATTGTGCACTTTTATTATTATAATGTTTCACCTGTACATGTACATATTAATATATGTTTGTCTTTTATACGTTCAGAGCCTCGGTGAGTCATCATCTACTCTCGGGAATCGAGGCTATTGGCACGCCTCACGTGACTTTTACGCATGTTAGTTTCTCTTTACACTTTCCAATTCTAATTTCAGAATTCACATGGATTATGCTTTGTCTCTATTATGTGGTAGTCATGTAGATTAATATTGATTTGTACATGTTTTGTGTATAGTTTATGATCTGTAGAGAGACTCCTCCATTTATGGAGACTATGTGGAGGTTCTTGTTGTAGATACTACCATAGATCTGTAGATCCACTAACCGAGGTACAATTTATTCAAATTTGTGAAATTTATTTAGGAATTATTTCTTATTACTTAAATCTACAATATCAAATTTTGTACATGAAATATTTAATTTAAAATTTAATTATTTGTATGTAGCTTACCTCTCATGAGTCTATCATTGTCCCTATCATGCGTCAACGAAAAATTGATAGGGATCATGAAATTGCGGTAAGATTTCACATGCATTTTAAAACTAAATTCTAAGTTTCTAAATTTTGAATGTATTTTAAAAATATGGGTGCTAAAATCTTGTTGTTTATGAATTTACAAGTTAGGTCAGAGCCTATTTAGAGACGCCTAGGACAACACGAATGAAATTCATAGTGGCATCTCCTCCACTACATCCCGGTGTTGTGGACGTGCTACTTCTAACGGGGTGAAGAGAGGGAAGATGTTTCATGATTAGATTCATAGGACATGGATGTACATAGATATATATGGGCCAGCTGGTCCTAGTTCATGATTCTTCATAGGACATTATATATAGCCTTATGCGGCCGCATGTGGTCTTATATGTATGACACACTTGGTTCGAGATGTACACATGTTATGAACTTATATTTTCAGAGACGTGTGTTCAACACACTTAGTTTGATACATTATATATCTAGATGTGTTGGTTTTCATAATGATATTACTTCTATGTATGTATATTAATTCTATATGGATGTTTGATTTAAATTAAAAACTATGGTGCAATAATAAGAAGAAAATAAGCATATATCTCATGTACCATATTCTAGTGCAATAATAAGTTTTATGTATGTTATGACATGTACATGTCAAGGACTAAATTTCACATGTTGTTGGAGTTGTCGTAGATTTTTGGAAAATGTAGGTAGATAACATTGTTCAACAGTTGAATTGGGAGTTTCAATACTTGTGAGGAAAAATAAATTATTGCATCACCTATAGCAATATATGGTGATTCAATTTGTGGATATTTTGATTCATATTTTGTAAGTGATTTGGAAAACAAAGATCGACTTCTAGTTATGTTATTACACTTATAACTAGACCTATCAGTTGGATTTCAAAGCTTCAAAATATTACAATTTTTCAACTACTGAGGTAGAATATGTAGCTACCTATCATAGTTGTCAGGAGGTAATTTGGGTAAAAAAATTATTGGATGAGTTTTGAAGATATCAATAGAAGATGAAGGTATTGTGTGACAATCAAAGTGTTATTTAATTATCCAAGAATCTAGCTTATCACAATAAGACAAAGCATATTTTAGTTAAGTATAATTTGGTTATCTTCTATTCATTTGCAGAAAATGCGATGAGTTGGTCGTGTAATATATAAAGTGGATTGGTTATCAAGGTGGATATTATAAGATATGTGACAACAAAGTTGTAATTGTTGAAAAAGTTGTAATTGTTGAAAATTTTGAAAATGGTTGGTCATGGCACCAAACCAACTACGGCGAACCATCTGCGTGGGTTGGTGAATGCTAGAGGAGGCGCTCATTTTGGTGCGCGACAACGTGTCATTGCTTCCGGCTACCTTGTTCAGAAAAGTCCCTCAAGAGCCCTGAGAACAAAAAAGTTCAACTTCGACGGTGACTACGCAAACTCTGTGGCACCTAGAGATGTCTCATCTAATCCTACACCTTGGCATAGGGACACTCTACAATAGTCTGTCTCAGTTTTTTCCTTCTCCAAACGGTGCTCTCGCTGCCCTATTGTTTGCAAACGTGTCGAATAGTGTAGTTCGAGATAATGTAAGGTGACAAATAGTATATTGTGTAAACGGTAGGTCATGGCACTAAAATAACTATGTGCACACGTCCGAGTGGCCAGGTGAATGCTAGAGGAGGCATCATTTTGGTGTGTGACAACGTCATTTCTTCCGGGCTACCTCATTCGACGAAGTCCCTCAAGAGCCCTGAGACCAAAAAATTGTTCAACTTTGACGAGTGACTATGCAGACTCCATGGAACCTAGAGATGTCTCATCTAATCCTACACCTTGGTGTAGGGACACTCTACAAGAGCCTATATTGGTTTTTTTCCTTCTCCAAATGGTGCTCTCGCTGCCTATTGTTTGCAAATGTGTCGACTAGTGTTTAGTTTCGAGACGGTGATAAGGTCACAAATAGTATATTGTGTAAAGGGTAGGTCAGGCACCAAAATGACTATGTGGACATGTCTAGGTAGCTAGGTGAATGCTAGAGGAGGTTTCATTTTGATGCATGACAAAGTCGTTGCTTCCAGGCTACCTCGTTCAAGCGTAGTCCCTTAAGAGCCCTGAGACCAAAAAATCATTCAACTTCGACGGTGACTACGTAGACTCCGTGGCACCTAGAGACATCTTGTCTGATCCTACACCTCAGTGTAGGGACACTCTACAATAGTCCTGCCTTAGTTTATTCCTTCTCCAAACGGTTCTCTCTCTCGCCTTGCTATTTGTTTGCAAACACACCCAATAGTGTACTTCGAGACAGACATGTAAGGTCATGTCAAATGATATATTGTGTAAATGATGGGTCATGATAGTGAACCCACTACGCAAAAATGGTATATTACCGGGTGTGCCAAGTGAATGCTAGAGGAGGTTTCATTTTGGTGCGCAACAACGTCGTTGCTTTCGGGATACCTCGTTCGGGAGTCCCTCAAGAGCCCTGAGACCAAAAATCGTTCAACTTCAATGAGTGACTACACACTGCACTCCAGGCACCTAGAGATGTCTTGTCTGATCTAAACATTGGCATAGGGACACTCTATAATAGCCTATCTTGGTTTTTTACTTCTCCAATCAAGTGCTCTCACCGCCGTATTGTTTGCAAACGCGTTGTCAATAGTGTAGTTTGAGACAATGTAAGGTTGTCAGGAGGCAAACAATATATTTTGTATTTGGTGGGTCAGTAGTACCAAAAATCATTCAACCGACTATATAGAGACATCCGTGTAGCTAGGTGAACACTAGAGGAGGCATCCTTTTGGTGTTCCACAACGTTGTTTCTTCTAGGCTACCTTGTTCGGGTGGAGTCCCTCAAGAGCCCTGAGACCAAAAAATCATTCAACTTTGACGGGTGACTACACAGACTCCATGACACCTAGAGACGTCTCATCTAATCCTATACCTTGGCATAGGGACACTCTACAATAGCCTGTCTCAATTTTTTCCTTCTCCAAACGGTGCTCTCGCTGCCCTATTGTTTACAAATGTGTCAAATAGTGTAGTTTGAGATAGTGTAAGGTCAAACAAATGGTATATTGTAAACACGTAAACAAGTGGGTCATGGCACCGAACCGACTATGCGGACATGTCTAAGTGGCTAGGTGAATGCTAGAGGAGGCATCGTTTCAAAGGTGCAACAATGTCAATGCTTCCGAGATACCACATTCGAGACAGAGTCCCTCAAGAGCCCTAAGACCAAAAAAAGTTCGAGACAAGTTCAACTTTGATGGTGACTACAATGCACTCCGTGGTGCCTAGAGACGTCTTGTCAATGTCGATCATAAACCTTGGGGTAGGGATACTCTACAATAGCCTATCTTGGTCTTTTCCTTCTATAATCGGTGCTCTCACTACTCTATTCTTTGCAAACACGCCGAATAGTATAGTTTGAGATAGTGTAAGGCATCAAATGATATATTTTGTAAATGGTGGGTCGTGGTACCGAACCGACCGCAAGGAAATGTCCGAGTGGCCAGTGAATGTTAGAGGAGGCATTGTTTCAGTGGTGCCACAACGTCATTGCTTTCGGCTACCTCGTTCGGGTGGAGTCCTCAAGAGCCCCGAGACCAAAAAATCATTCAACTTCGATGTGTGACTATGAAAACTCCGTGGCTTCTAGAGACATCTCGTCTCCGATCTATACCTTAGTGTAGGGACACTATACAATAGTCTATCTCAGTTTTTTCCTTCTCCAAATGGTGCTCTCGTCTATTGTTTGCAAACACACCAAATAGTGTAGTTCGAGATAATGTAAGGTTGTCAAATGGTATATTGTGTAAATGGTGGGTCATGGCACCGAACCGACTATGCGGACACATTTGGGTGGCTAGGTGAATGCTAGAGGAGGCATCATTTTGGTGCGTAACAACGTCATTGCTTTCGGGATACCTCATTTGGGCGAGTCCCTCAAGAGCCCTGAGACCAAAAAATCGTTCAACTTCGACGGGTGACTACGCAGAATCTACATGGCACCTAGAGACATCTCTGTCTAATCCTAAACCTTGGCATAGGGACACTCTATAATATCCTATCTTGATTTTATCATTCTCTAATCACTGCTCTTGCTGCCATATTGTTTGTAAATGCTTGAATAGTGTAGTTCCGAGGACATATTGTAAGGTTGTCAAACGATATATTTTGTAAACGGTGGGTCATGACACCAAACCGACTATACGAGACACATCTAGGTGGCTAGGTGAATGCTAGAGGAGACATCATTTTGGTGTGCCACATCATCATTACTTCCGGGCTACCTCGTTTGGGCGAAGTCCCTCAAGAGCCCTAAGACCAAAAAAATCATTCAACTTCGATAGGTGACTACGCAAACTCCGTGGCACCTAGAGATTTTCATCTGATCCTACACCTCGATGTAGGGACACTCTATAATAGGATATCTTAGTTTTTTCCTTCTCTAATCGGTGCTCTTACAGGCCCTATTAATTGTAAACGCCCCAAATAGTGTAGTTCGAGACAAATGTAAGGTGGTCAAATGGTATATTTTGTAAACGGTGGGTCATGGCACAAACCGACTACAAAAACACATCCGGGTGGCCATGTGAATGCTTAGAAGAGGCATTTTTTTGGTGCACCACAATGTTGTTGCTTCCGGGATACCTTGTTTGGGTGGAGTCCCTCAAGAGCCTTGAGACCAAAAAATCATTCAACTTTGACGGTGACTACGCAACTCCGTGGGACCTAGAGACGTCTTGTCTCATCCTACTCCTCAAGATGTAGGGACACTCTACAATACCCTATCTTAGTTTTTTCCTTCTCCAATCGGTGCTCTTGCTGCCCTATTGTTTACAAACATGTTGAATAGTGTAGTTCGAGACAATGTAAGGCTGTCAAACGATATATTTTGTAAATGGTGGGTCGTGGCACCAAACTAACTACATGGACACATCCGAGTGGCTAGATGAATGCTAGATAAGACATTTTTTTGGTGTGCCACAACATCATTGCTTCTAGGATACCTCGTTTGGGTGGAGTCCCTCAAGAGCCCTAAGACCAAAAAAATTTTCAACTTTGACGGGTGACTACGCAAACTACGTGGCACCTAGAGACATCTTGTCTATCCTACACCTCAGTGTAGGTACCCTCTCTACAATAGATTGTCTCAATTTTTACTTCTCCAATCGATGCTCTCGCTTCCTATTGTTTACAAACGTAAATAGTGTAGTTTGAGCCAATGTAAGGTTGTTAAATGGTATATTTTGCAAACAATGGGTCGTGGCACCGAATGACTATGCACATACGTAGGGATGATCTTGTAAACACTTGGGAGGTGTCATTTTTCAGTTCTCTAAGCTCCAAGTCCTTCGGGATACCTCTTCTCGGAGCTAAGAACCCCCTCCATAGGTACATAAATCATTGTTAATTACTTCTCTTTTTTGTAAAACAATGAAATCTTCTCTTAGCTTCAAGAATTTATAATTCTTTACTAACAGTGCCAACCACATGAACGTGGAAGCTTTTCTATCACCACTAACCTACATATAAAAGTATTAGTCAAAGAAATTTAATTTTCAAATCAAATCCATACTAGATATATACAAAGTACACAAATTAAAAAATATATGAACCTAAATTTATCTAACTAACAAATTTATCTATACCAAATGTGAGCATTTTAAATTCATTACAATGAACCATCGAGATCGGATCTACTCTAAATAGTGGACATGATTGTTTCATGATCGACTCTCGAACCTTCCAAAGAATATCGTTATTAGGCCTTCCTCGATATCCATACAAACTGAATATTTATCGTTAGAACTAGATGCAAATATAAGATTATTTTCATGTGTGTCTCAAAGTCTTCAAACACCCAAATAGAGGAGTTTTTAATGGATATCACCAAAGCCAAGTTCCAAGAACTACCACCGACCTTGTAGGGTACTCAATATCTTCGCCATCTATAACGGAGAAGTAAAATTCTTTTCTTTCCTCGATGCAACAACATAAGAAATAGTTTGTTCCTTCTTCTTCATTTTCTTAAATCACAATAATCGCAAACACATGTCCTACAAAAAAAAGGTTTCAACTAAAATTTAAATTGTATAAAAAATTTTGGACATAACTCAATACAAAAATTGTAAATAACCATAAATACCTTGTTGCACCAAAATCAAAATTTCATCAAAGTCCTTGGATGTTGTAAATTCATCTGCAAAACAAGTCATAATGCTTGTGGAGGTTGATAACTAGCAAGCGAAAGTTAGAGGCCTACAAATCCATCCATTGACCCATTCTTGTGAATCACACTCAATTATGAAAAATTTGATACAAGATGCACAAAAACATGTTAACTTTCTTTCCATGTGGCCCACGAAGTAGCGTCGAGCTACAAAATGAGTGCGTATCACTAGACCCGTGAGTGTCATACCTAGTTAGCAATTTTTTGTTCCTCTATCAACCAAAAATATCTCAGTGAACTGTGGAAATTTCTTGAGAACCTCGGGCCAATTTTTGTTCCTCTATCAAATGAGACGTGTCAAATAATTATCTCTTTGTACTTCAACTCTTCCATAGCTAATTATCTCCTCATTTCCATTCCATCCAACCTCGGTGAAACTCCAAATATGTCGCACACCCATCTTGACGTGAATTATGCTCATCTAATAAAAATTCATGTATTCTTAAACTGAGACGTGTAATTATCTAACCATATATAATGTTCTTTGAAGTGGATGTCCCTATCAGACAAGTTTCTATAAAATAATTGGAAATACCCTTGCACAAATTTAGTAGAATGAGTACGATCATCACTGATATAAAAATGGTACTCTCTTAAAATTTTCCGATCATTCTCTGTACTGTTAGGAGAATGTATAAATGCTATATGCACAAAAATGACAACTTGTACTGAGTTGTAATATTGTGATTGAACCTCCATTTGTGGTTGCAATGTATAATTCTTTGCAAAATCTACCACTGAAACAATAGTACCAATAGGAAATGTGTCTTTGCATATCTTGAACTGTTCATCCAACCATCAAGCTCTATGTGTATGCCTAGCATACTCATAAACAATTTCATCCTTAAATTTTCTCATAAATTGAAAAATAGGCATATGTTCTGTAACTAGCTCACACCATTTAGACTCTTTTCCATCTTTCAACTGGTATGCAACTGATTTATATTTATCAAACTCAACTAAATTATTTCCTATTGCACCTTCAATTTGCTCATAGATGTAACTTTCCAACTTATGTAATCTGCCACATGTACCACAACTTCCATCTAAACAATCTTGACTATGAAAAAAATGTCTAACTTTTTTTCAAAAATATTGTATAGGAATGAAATCCCTAGAAGATATTGGTGGAACTTGAACACCACATTCGATAACATAGTTTCGAATGCAAAATAGAACAAATACATAAAAATTTAGCATAATGCATAACAAATTCAACATGTTGCCTATGAAAACAAGTGGTGTGAGCGTGGTTTATTTTCACATAAAATGGTTTTAATATTTCAAAAAATGTTGACTAATTTTAATTTCTAGATGCTCTTGTTCAAACTTACAAAAAAATTGAGTTTGATCATATCTAATAAATGCTTTGGATGTGGTTCACAATTAATAGAACAACTCTCCATTTTACAACATCTCTTGTATTAGGTGAAACTCTAGTGTTATCATGCCAAAATTGAATAACAAATTCTCTTATAGCATTAGTATTATATTTGTCCTTACGTAGTGCTCTAGCGTAGAATGCCCAAAAATTGGTGTTATTGAGTGATTGAAGGATATTACGTCTTTCAATTGTTTTCATTAGAGTTTTTCTATTAACTTGCAACATTCGACTTGTTTGTGTAATCAAACATTGTTTTTTATTGATTCACTTACAACACTAGTAATAAGTACACAACGCACAATATTATTATCCCTAGTGCATCTCTTGACACCAACAGTGTGATATGCATCATGAAGGTTTTCAACAATTGTAAGGTTTGACCACATATATTAGATGTTGTCAATCCTAAGGTGTTTAATGTAGGTCTCATTTTATTCAATTTCATCAAACTAACCAATAATCGACATCTTTAGGGAATCATTTAAAATTTCAAAATGATTATCCCAAATTTTAGTGCCTTTTCTTCGATTTACCATTCGAAAGTTTGTCACACATTGGTTTTAAAATGTTTTCATCATTTTCAATAAAATAATTAGGTTTCTTACAAAATCCTAGGAGGTGTTTTTGTCAAATTTTTCTTGTCTACGGTTTCAACTCAATTTCTTTATTCATTTTTTATTGTCTCCTTGATTTCAACATTTTCTACATCACGAGTATTTAATTCTTCTTCAACATTGACAATAAAAACATCTTCATCACGAGTATTTAATTCAACTTCAACATTGACAATAGAAACATTACATGGTTCCTCATTGCTTACAATAGTAGGGGTTGAAGATGAACCTCTTCTTGATTCACAAAGATTCCACATTTGCTCAGCATTTTGAAATCTATTTGCCTCTAATTCATCTGGTGTTTTTTTACTTATTGACTTCGTTTCTTGTCTCCCATGATGTTTTACTTCCGGTGATAAGAAAAATGTGCAGAAAAACAATAAATTTTTGCAGTAATTCATACGGTAAATTCAAATAGTAAAAATCACATGGTAATTAGAACATTGGGATGCATGTAAATATGATTTAAAAACTACAATCATGCTTTATAAAGCATAATCGTGGTTTATAAAGCGCGATCGTGGTTCTTGTTTAAAAACCCACGATCGCGGTTTATAAACCATGATCGTGCTTCTTTCTTTATCATCAAATCCACTCTAAGGCTTGGGAAATATTTGTTTTGCCTAACCAAAGCTATGAAAGGTCATTATGAAGTGTAAAGGGTCTAAAACTTCAAATTTGCTTTTCCATAGACTTTAACCATGCTAAAAAACTAAAAAAATCACAAAAATTATGCCATCATGTAGGGGAGATTGTTAGCTTTGTAGAAATATTGATTTTAAATTGAATAGAATAAGATAAATATCATTTTATAAATTTTCACTAACAATAGGTCTTTAAGACATTTTTTCCTATGAATGTTCACGTCTACATTTAAGACTGCAAATATTGTTTCACTCATCAAAATGTGATAAAACTTATACCATCCCAAGCATGGAGATATTCTATACATGTTTTTAAAAATATATTTGATTTCGATATTTTTTGATATAGTTATGGCGGGAAATGGAAAGTGCTCCATTTTCTAAATCTTTTTAGACCACTTTCACGGAAAAAATCATTAAAAAAAAATATTACTCAAAAAATACAAAATAAAATCCATCCTAAGATAGACAACTACATCTAAATTTTCACCAAAGGAAAAAAAAAAAACAAGATTTGGTCATCCAAATCACGGGGGAAAACGGACTACAATCTTATAGGTTTTTTCAAAAACAAAAACCAAGTCATATAATTTTAAGTGTTTAATATAGCTAAACTTGTCCATTTTTTTTTTAAATTAGTATTTTAGAAACTAGATTCCGGATGCTATGATTCATATTCATATAAATTTTTCTAATTTTGAGTGCGTGTATTACTAATAATCCCTACAAGTTGAGATTTTGTTGTTTTTTGCAATATGACGTCCACTTATGACCCCTTTTTTGTCCACCAACTTGGTACACTTACCCTATATCATTAACTATGATTTTTGTAATACATTATCCTCTCGGTCTTAGTAAGTAAACTATATCATAATTATAATTTAAGTAGTTTACTATTATAACTTTGAATAAAGAATCCCTTAAATAGTTTCCCACTTATTTCTCTCATAGCCTAAGTTATCTATTATGCCATATATACTTTGACATATATTTTACATATCCAATCATTATAGAAAATAAATAAATCCATTTATCTTACAAATCTCAAACAAACATCAAGTCCATTAAACAAGGCAAAATTAATGTCATTTATCTTATAATGCCATTTTTCAACAATTAAAGATTAGGATGACACTAGGCCTTCATGAATCATAACATAATCATTTCATAACTTTAGCACTTTAAAATATCAAAAATAATTAAACATCATCAGTAAAATGACTGCAATTTTATATAAGTATTTCTCCTTTCAATTTTCACGAAATCCATCTACACATTGTTAGCATGTGTTAGTTCATGAGAACTTGGGCATGATAAGAACTATCACATTAAAACAACATGCTACTATTTATCAATTTTGTGAAAAAAATCTTCTATTTAATGAAAAATTTCTAAGTTTCCAATCTCTAATAACTTTTAAAAGCATGAAAAAATGCCACCATGCCAAGTTAGGAAAAGATGCCACTTGTACCATTTTTCTCTAAATTGAAAAAAGATTTGAAACTAAAAAAATTAAGACCATTGGTCCTAAAATTCAAAAAGAATCAAGTGTTTTGAGCTTTCAATCAAGTAATCCAAAATATTACATGATTGAAATCCAAAACTTCTACCCTCATTCTTTATTTTCTTACCTTAACAATTTACTTCATACTTGTAATAATGTTGTTAAATGTAAATCAAATAACAAATAAGACATTTCCTTTCAGCCAAGTCACTTGATATACAAAGAAAACTATTCTAGCTAAATTGGAAATCTGTAATAATACCATAATTATCCAAATATCCAATTACCTATTCATAGAATTATTACAACGAGTCAAATCCAATTAACAATGAATCTAACTTATAAATGAAGTATTTTCCTTTTCTCATATCGACTAAGTTATTTATAGAGTACTAATTAATTCTCGAAGTATAAAAGAATTTCCTATTTATTCTTCACCTAAATTAAACAACTAAAGTAAAATTCATTTAATGAAGAGTACAATCATAACAAAATAATAATTCTCGAAATATAGTGGACTTCCTTAAATAATATTCAATCTTAGGTGAATAGGATTCTCACTATAGAATACAGAGAATTAAATTATATTCTTTAACAAAAATAGATAAATTAAACAACTAATTAGAATAAATAGTCTTTTAAAGTTCAAGGTTTTGAGACTACTATCCCCACAATTAATATCAATTCGAAGTCACAATCAAATGACAAAATAAGGGATGAAACTTATTTGTTGACTAAAGTACACCACGAAATATAGTGGACTTCCTTAAGTTAATTCTCAACCATTATCAGCCACATTGATAGTAATAGAATTCACACTATAGCAAGACACAAGAATTAAATTATAGAAGAAAATTTGTTGATAATAGTCTAGATTCAAGCCATCCCTAAAAAAGGTTAACTTTAACAATCTTTTAGTATCTATGACCTCCTTAGGAGATAGATAATACCAAATTTATTTACAATGCACAACCTTTAGTCATCTACCATAATTAGAATAAAAGTAAATTATAATATTAAATGTTCAATCTCACCCATGGTTACTTTAACAAGACTATGGGAGAAACTTTACAATTACACCTCTCGATGGCTTCCTTTGCACACTTCCTAATATTTCTCACTATCTTTCTAGTTGAAAAAGATCCTCTCTATTTATAGAACTTCCAGATCCATCCTATCTCTAAGAGACTAAAACTTAGTTCATATTCCAACTAAATCCATATCGACTGTAACCTTATCTCTTAAGATAAGATAAACCTATATTTATGGGTTCCACATTTTTAGAATTTTTACAAAAAAATATATCAAGGATTTAAGTCCTTATTAATAATATATCTAATTCTAATCATGTAGCCATCCTCTAATTAAAACTTTGACATTTTATCATTACACCACTTACGAAAATATTTACTAACATTCCTAAGCCCACACTCCACATTATTGGTGAAGGGTTAAATCTTCTATCGAAACTATTAATTATACTAACAACATCCTATTCCTAATACATACATTAATCATTAGAAATTACGGAGGAAAATTTTAGTATGGTCAAGAAGACCAAAACATAAATCAGTAACCAAAAATTACAGGGAATAACAAGCCATGTATTTCTAATGGTTACCCATAACCAAATGTAATGCACAAAACAAAATAAAATAAGGGTTTCAACCTAAAATGATCTTCCTATAAAAAATCGAAAGGATTTCAAATAACCCCAAACTAAAAATATATAATACCACCTTATTTCTCATACAATAAGCTCAATTCCTTTTGAAACAAAGTCATGGAAGAATACTTTAACTAAAAATACTAAAGGGAAATGATATAAAATCTTACTACACCCAACTAGAAGCAAGGTTATCCTAAATTTTCCCACAAAACCATTGTAGAACCATACTTGCAAGAAGAATAATTCCTAATCAACTTTTCATTATTCTTATAGTAACAAAATTCTAAATACTAAACGGAATGGTTTACAAACCACCCAAAACCAGAGTTTTGAGGTGTACAAAAACAATATCTAGAAAAATCTCTACAAAATTATTCAACCAAAAACTCAACTGAGAAAACAATATCAACAAATGAAAAATATTTTACAAGATTGATAAATAAAGCGAGGATATCATAATGGGATAGAACATATCATTCTTGGTAATTCTCCTACGAAAATCTTTCTTGTTTCTTGAGTTTCTCTTCGAGATTTTGTAATCAAATCCACAAAACTTTTATACCTAAATCCAAAGAAACCCAATACTCTTTCAACCTATTTTCATTTATATAAATAATAATAAATTCCTTCTATTATCTTTTTCATCCAATGGAAACTTTAAGAATACTACCGGATCAAAATTTCAGTTCTAAAAATGGTAAAATGACATGTACAACCATTGATCTAAAAAAATCAAAATGAACAGTCAAACCAAACCTCTCTCTTTTCCTCCATTCCATCTCAGTGTTTCCCAAGGTGGTTTTCCACTTTTTTTGAGATCAATAAATGCCAGGAAAACTTCCAGTCATCGATTTATTCTTTTCCCCAAATTGATAGTTATTTTTAGCAACAACTAAATGTTCAAAAACATGCAAAACTTCCATTTAGCTAACTAGAGTTTGATGCCTACAAAATCTATTTTGGCTTCCTCCAAAGGTGGTGCAGGATCACATTGAATGCAATTTAATTCCTTAGTACAATGTGGGTTGGCACCCAATAACCATGCTCAAACCCTTAGGGTTTATGTAACCCAAGTCATAGTCTAGGTTAGGTTTAAGTCCCACATAGGTTTAGGTCCATTTTTAAATAGTGTCAACCTTAGTCTAGATTAGGATATTAATGAATTCCTCTAGGTATTTTAGGAATTAGAATCCCATTACAAATAATACATCCAAACTTATCTTAGAATAATATGCATCTAGGATAGTTAGGTTTACACGAAGAATAATTATCACCATAGTGTGATTTCTGTTAGGTCACTACCAACATACATATTAACTTAAAAAATTAACAATATCATTACTAACATATGAAAACATCACAGAGTAATCAGATCTTACTAAAAGAGTATATGCACTAGATGTTATTAGGTGCTCCAATGGCATCATTTCCTTTGAGCCTAGATGAGATGACATGTTTTTAATTAAGACAAAGTCAATCAGACTAACATAATGATCATACATCATATCGATCAAAGGCATGCCTTAGATCACTAAAATTGATCCAAGGTATGACTATCCCTTCATTGATAATGAATAAACCATGGTTCATATTAATTAATGTAACTTAAGTATCTTACCAACATGGTTCATATTAATTAATGTAACTTAATTATCTTACCAACATGGTTCATATTAATTAATGTAACTTAAGTATCTTACCAATCAAGAGAGTAAAATATCTCAAAACAAAATTCATATATCAACATTTGAAAATTTAATTAAATAATTTGGTTAAGATATCATTCATGACATAGGCATTACACGTCTTGAGCATAACAATTTTCAGCTAGTCATTCTTTATACTTATCAATAGATCCATTTGACCTATGTTTTTTTGAAAATACACTTGCACCAATGGACTTCTTACTTATAGAATATTGAAAATTTCCCATTTCCAATTTTATATTAAGGATTCATATTCTACATCCATGGTCTTCTTCATGTGTGTGTAACTAAGTGCATCATGAATGAATCTGGTTTAGTGTTATCAACCACTAAACTCATGAGTGTGATATTTACCTCATTTCTCACATGTCTTCTCATTCTAACTCTTGATGAAGTATCTAGAAGAGAGTTCATGTGGGAGTCTCTCATGGTGCTTTGGACCCATTTAAAACATTGACGATGGTGATGATGTCAAGAACAATTTTACAAATTTTGAAGATCAACGAACAATTCTCCTTAGAGCTCATGTTTCTCCTCTCAAGAATTCTCATGCTCATTATCTTGATGTGAGAGTAATCTTTGAGATTAGGTTGGTGTTGACTCTTCCTTATGTGGAAATGAGTCAAATGATGACTCATCACAAAAAAACTATACTCTCACATATCATCTTTGTCCTAGGATCCATGAGGTGATATTCTTTTAAGGTAGTACTATACCCCAAAAATATGCACTAGTGTGTTTTTGTATCAAAATTATTTCCTTTCTTATCTAAAACATGCATATATGTAGAAAATACAAATAACATCAAATGAGAAATAGAAGGATTATGGTTATTCCATACCTCTTCCGGTGTTTTTTCCTTTACGATCTTTATAGGTTCTTAGTTTAAAAGATATACATCAATCTCAACCACTTCTACCCAAAATGTGTTCTCCAACTTCATAGTGGAAATCATGCAATGAGCCATCTCCATGAGACTCCAATTGCACATTTATACAATTCCATTTTGTTGGGGATTATAGGGAAGTCATGTGTTATGTGAAAATGTGATCCTCCAAGAATGCCACTAATTTCATTGATGTGTATTCCCCCTCGATCTAAGTGGAGGACAAGAAGGGGATTCCCAGGTCTCTTGAACTATTATCTTATAAAAGATCTATTGTATAAAATATTCAATCTTCTTTCGGAGAAATAATACCCAAGTCTTGCGGGAATAATCATCAATGAACAACTGGAAGTAATTAAACCCTTAAATGAGGCTAGAAATAGTTTGCATAGATTGATATGCACGAACTCAAGAAAATTATTGGCATGGAATGTACTCGACTTGCATGGATCTAATGGTGTTTTCCCACCAGACATCTAGGACAAAGAGGTAATGACTGAGAGAGAGGAGGAAGTCCTCATACCATCTACTTCAAACTAAGATAATAGAGGGAGATGACAGAAAGATGTTCATACCGATAATGCCGTGTGTATGGATTCCACTATGGAGGCAAATACTATGACTTTGCAAAGGATAAAACTACATATAATTCAAATAAACTATCCTTCAAAAAATATCTAGCATCGTAGCTTCTTAAGATATCAGACATGATTTGATGTCATTCTAACTCCACCTTCATCTTATGATTCAATAACTAAGAGATAGACAAGATATTTTTGTTCATGTCAGGACATAGAACACCTTCATGAGAGTAGATCTTCTTATCCCGAGAGTAATGATCAAATTGTCCTATTCCTTATGCTACATACTCCTTATTTTTCTACAATATGAACCCGATATCCATTGGGTCGATCATTCAATGAATCAAACATCTTTCTATCACCCATCATGTGCTTTTCGGGTTCCTAAATCTATCAACCAAACATTCTTTGATGGTTGTGATGTTTGGGAGACTAGAACCAAATCATCTTCATGTGTGCCGCAATGTGCTGATTCTAGAACATATTCATCTAAGTCATCATCTGGTTGGGCTGCAACATGTCCTTTCTTCTTCTTTCTATGAGGATTCCACTTGAATTTTGTGAATCACCTCGGCCTAATGTGCTCTCTTCTCTAAAATTGTGTTTTGTGTGACCATTATACCAAGAGTTTGCGGTGTCATGGGTACTCATGGTGCATATGCGACACCATCGATTCTCCTTTTGAGAATTTTCTTTTGTTGTTTCTTCTTTGGTTGCTTTTGTGTCTTCTTCTCTTATTTTCATTGTGAGGCTTGTTACTTTTATTCTTCCTCAATATTAATGCTTTGTGCTTAAATTCTTCTTTTATTGTTTGAATATCTTCTTCTTGTTGTAGAAAATTCACCAGTTCAGAAAAGATCACCTCCTTTTGTGTGATGGTCAATGTAGTGATGAATATCCTGAACTAGGAAGGAAGAGCTTTTAGTATGAGTGGGACAGAAAATTATCTTCAACCACTTCTCTAACTACACTAATCTCTTCTCATTATTCCACCACACAATGCAATAATTCTTATAATTTTTCTTCTTCATGCATACTCTTGGTATGAATATTTAAGTGTCGATGAAGATTTTTTTTTCAAATTATTTACTTTATAGATGGTGGATTGATTATCCATAATTCTTGTGATGTTTTCACATTCCATATGTGTGGTTTTACCTCATTGGATATGCTTAGAGTGATCAACATCAAGGCTTTTGCATTTTCCTTTTTATAAATTTTTTTCTCATCTATATTGATGGAATGAGCGAGTGCGCGAGTTATGATCTCCCATAGATCTTGAAAGAGGAGAATGGTTCTCATCTTTGTCTTCCATGTGGAATAATTTGACCATATCAAGAGGTTATGATTGGAGATCAATATCTTGGGGGTAGGCATGATGTATGTTTAACTCCATAGAAAATTCCTTCAACGTAGGTGCCTCACATTATATAATATAAATCTCCTACAAAAACACATTACAATTTCTCCAGGATAGATCTTTTTTTTGGTTTCTTTTCTTCTCATGCCAACAAAATAGTCTTGTATTTTTTTCCTGTCTACTTTCAATAAAGAAAGTCTTGGTTATGCTCTAAAGAGGGTATATATGCTTATTTATAAAACTAAAAAGGGACACCAAATAAAATAGTGAACAATTTCTAGAATTCCAAGTCTACGAGTCATGTCATGGAGAATAAACACACCTTTAAACACACAGTATGATTTCATGCCAAAATTCCTATGTTGGTCGCTTCTCTTCCATAGGTTTTTTCCACGTTGGGTCTTTAACAAGTCACTTCCACATATAGATATATCTACATGACAAGACCAAAATGCCATGTCAAGAAATATTTTTACACTCAAAAAGGTCTCTCTGATATTAATGATAGTCAATGAGAGAAGAAAATTTTTATTGATCTCCCAAACACAGCAAATCCAAATTTTATACATGCACAAAAAAGTTTGATGTAACTTAAAATGGTTTAAAATATGCTAGAAGGCATAATAAAATTCTTAGTTTACAAACCAAAATAAAAAATGTATTATTTAAAATTTAAGCTAAAAAAACCTCTATGCCTAACATAGGTGATAAAAAATCAATAAAATGAATTTGGATGTGTTTGTGTATAAAAACATATGATAATCCCACCCTACTTGCCCAATATGTTAAGAATAGTTGATTCTCTCATGATTCTCACTTACCCACTTTAGTGCAATACATTAGCACAATTTTGGCATGTACATCAAATTTTAATTCAAAAAATAAGAATTTAAGGATCCTCAAGGTCAGGTCATTACTTAGTTAGATTCCCATCATATCAATGTAGCCTTACAAATCCTTATTTTTGAAGAATCCAATATTTTAACCGAACAAAATACTAGATATTTTTGACCTAATTCCATATAAATAATACTAAACCATGATTGTTAAATCATGGTTTAAATTCAAAAGAAAAGGTCCTTCTAAATTATCCAAGACCCTCTACCAAATTAACTTCCTAGAGGAACTTATATATAAAATAACACTATTGGCCATGGTTATCGGTATACCATCCACCATTGAGTTTCAAAACTAGATATGTGTATACATTAACATAATTTTTGTTTAGTGTTGTGTTAGGTTTCGTTGTTTTTTTTTCTGAGCTCTGTTTGGGTCAATCTCTTTTTGAATCTCTAGTTGTTTTTGTTGGGTTTTTTTTTATGGATACTTTTTGTTTCAATGGATCTTTATTGTAATATCTCTTATGTAATAGTCCCTTGTAGCCTTATTTCCAATTATTATCTATAAAAAAACATAATTTGTGAAAGAATCAATATTTGAACTAGGATGGGATAATCTTTCAAAATGTGACTCACCAGCTTATCAATGTTCATCAAAGTGAAAAAAATCACATGAATTTTTACCTGATGTAAACTATAGTATGATACATAATAGGGGTGGGGCAAAAGGGCATGATAACTAGATAATGTCCCATGCATATGAATTTTATACTAAAATCACCTATTAGAATGTCAAAATTCATCATAAGAGAGTAAACAATGCCTTCACCATTTTCCCAGCTAGGTTTCTTGAAGAAATTTTGACTAAGAGAGTATCCTCAACGTTAGGGAACTGATTTCTTGTATAGCAGGCTTTTCATTCAATTCACATTTTTTCTTATATCTAAACAACTAGGTTCGAGGGGCACCATACAAGTAGTTAATCTATTGTAATGACAAAATAGTCCTGGTTGAACTTTGTAGAAAATTTGATTCTCTTCATAGAACTTGATGGGATAAGAAAATATCAAGCATCCTACTTGCCATCTCTTTTGGAGCTACAATTGCATAACATCCCTAGATACTCAAAATGTTGAGAAAAATATCTAGGAATTCAATTTTCACACATATTAGAAAAGGGCTTCATTTGATGGTAATGACTTCATTTTAATAATATAAGGATGACCTACTACTATTTTTAACTTTAAAATTCTATTGGGATGATTTTTTTATTAGTATGAAGTTAGGAAAATGATTTTTGATAGGTTTTCTTTGCAAAAATTAAGGACATCAGGTTGTACATAGTTCAAGAAGGGATGGTAGATGATGATTATGATATTTATACTATAGATTATATAATATCCATTTAGTACACTCCTCCGGCCCCATTTATTGGTATTAGAATGAGAGAGATAACCTTTATGATATGAATAATCCTATTATGTTGAGAAGAATGTATTGATTAATAGAAAAATTAAATAATTCAGAGAATGTCATAAAACATATTTTTCACATGAGGTATCAACTTCACAAACAAATGTCTCGACTCAACAAACTCCTTCCTCCTCTCACTTTAACTTAAAAACTAGTCAAGGTTTATATGAAGAAAGATAAGAAAAGGATACTAAAAACAAGATATCAACACTTGAATAAGGAGTGGAGCAAGAGAAATCACAACAAATGACTAGTGAGATTTTCCATAAAACAAACATGAGAAAAGATAGGCTAAACAAGGAGGAAATGAAAAATCTGGAGATTATGATGAAGAAGAGGATGAAGTTGAAATAATTGATCCATATTCAAGTAAAATATATTTTTCAATCCTAAGTTAGATGTTAGAATCATGTATCTTCTTCTATTGTGACTTCTACTATCAAGGTTTTTCTATATCTTGACCTCTAAGTTCCCAAATTGTTCTTGCATTACCTCATCTACAACATCTTATTGATATTATTTCACCTGGGATCAACCCATGGTTGATATCAAAAATAGGAAAGGACAATCCAAAGTAGAAGTTCAAGAATTCTATACCATGGCTGCCCTCCATGGCACATATCACCCTACTATGATTAAAGCCAAGATAACTTCTCATATGGTTTCTAATTAAATAGGGAAAAAATTCTTAGAAAATTTTAAACCAATGGGAGATAAGATTGAAAAATATATATCCATCTCAAATCTTGAACTTACAAGGATCTCACTTCATGATTCAACTCCTAGGGTGAGGTTCACAATCATAGAGATATTTTTTCTAAGGTCACTGAGAGAGTTGAGTAAGGTAAGCATACTCAACAATAACTTAAGGAGTAGTTAAAATTTATTGCTAATTAAATAAAGTCTCTCCTCTCATTTATAAGACACATTTTGATCATAAACCCTCTCCACACTTCCAATGACTTTTGTTATTACTGGGATTGATAAAAGTAATCATTGAGATTCAAAGGCGTTTCTTTTGGTATGGCTTCGGATTCATTCTAGTTTCATTTTTGTAATCCATTGATGAAGCATGCAAAACATATGATAATATCATCATAGACCATAACCAAATAAATTCAAGAATAGATGGTATTGATAATGAGCTCAAGATTTAGGCTTATATGGTTCAAGATCTTAAAATCTTGATGCTCAAAGATGTAAACATATTCCTTTTAGATAATATTTTCATGATTCTAAGAGTAACTTATCTATAACATGGAATTTAAGAATTGAGTGGAGAATCAAATTACTTGAGGAAGATGCCACTAAATTAAGGAACATAGTCCAAAAATGAAAATAATTGAAAGATGAGATATTTTCAGACTTACAAGAACTCCATTGTTAATTATTCAAATAAAATTCATCATAATTGAATCGAGTTGATTATATTAAGAAAATTTCAAATCACTCATTAAGGAGAAGTTATTCAAAAATATTTGGTCAGAAAGACAAGATGGAAGATCCATTTGAAATAATTAATGTTGTTATGGAAGTAAAAAGGGAGTAGTGTAGAATGTGGGAACTACTAAAGAAATGGAATATGCCCTTGGCATCTAGTTATCTAATATTTTGATACACCATAATTCCCAAGGATTTAGAAATATTTGTTGTGGTTAAAAATTCAGAATTCATGTTCTTAAGCTCAAAGTATTAGTCTCATCTATTCCCATTGTTACTTCTTCTTCCATATCTTAGTATACTAGATGTTATATTTTGAAGTTGGCTATATTATATTCAAAAAAGGAAAATTGTAATATAAAGCTAATTTATGTAATCAATTAATTAAGTGTTTTAACACTTAATTAAGAACAATTAGTTAGGTGAGGTAGTTACATCCTCCCTCAACCTATAAAGGCCTCATTTTATTTGTAAATGGGTTGGATATAGTGCATCCGAATGTCAAGATACAAATTTTGAGTAATACAGAAGAAAACCCTCTTTTTTCCATTCAATTTTTTTTATTTCTCTTTCTTAATACTCTTAATGTGTTGTTTTTTCTATATGAAATCTAAATCTTTATGTTATAATTCATGGAGTAAATTATATTAAACTTTGATTCAATCTACATTTTATGTGATGTGGATTTTTCATTTATGCAAATACACATGTTCTTTAGTTTCATTTGTATGTATGAGTATGATAAATATATGTAATGTTCTTATTTGAAAGTGTTGCTTCATCTTTCCTTCACTTATATGGTAAGTTGTCAATCTTGGAAAATCTTTTGACTAGGAAGTTTTAGTTATCCATTCGATTGATTATTCGAGATTAGTAGTAATTGTGTTTCTCTTATCAACTTTTCTTACCATAGCATTGTTGTTGTAATTAATAAACTTCAATTTAGTTTTTATCTTTTGTATTGAAAAATATGAATCCATTAACGATCACTCAAGGTTACTTATGCTATCCTCATTTGCATTGGTGAACTTGCTAAGGCATGTTGATTAGTTTTTATTACTTTTCATGCAAATACATATAAACGTTTCAATTTTCCCACATGCTTGGATTCACCATTGGCTTCTCGGATGAATAAGGAACCTCCCTCATGACCATTTTCTTTGTCTCAAGAGGGCTCTTTGCACTTTGACTATTGTGGCTCATCATGGGGTTCTTTAAAAGTTTGAAATGTGTTCTTTTCACGTGAGGAAATTTTGGCTTTCAGGTGGAAAAACTAGTGGATTCCTTTGCCAATGCTCTTTGGAATCTAATTCCTCTCTCACTTAACCCTCTCAACGTTTTTGTGGTCTCGAGACGTTGCAGCACTTTATGCATGTGCATGAAAAGGTGGATTTTTGGGCTCTTTTGGCCTTTTGGTAGTGAGGAACGGCATCAACCTCCCACAGGATCTCCAGCCCTCTTCTTGAGCACTCCACTAACCCTACGGAAAACACTTCAGCAAGGGGGAATTTTCTATTTTTGAAGGTGGGAAAGGGAGTGAGAAGAGAGGTAGGAGAACTAATGTTTTAATGTTTTAGGGTGGTTAAAAAAATAAAACATTTCATTTCATGGCATGTAATTGAGTTTTAGAATATTTTTTGGCTAAAATCCTCCTACGAGCGTCGAAGACGAAGGGCAAGATTCCCCTCGCACAAACAAAACCCCTATTAGTTAGAAATTTCAACACATGCATTCGGGCAGAAGAAAATCAACTTAATGCTATAATTTTGACTGCAAATGGCAACAAAATGAGATAAGATTGAGAACTCAAAGTTTACAATATCTCCTCATTGATGGCATTGCAAGTGCCACATTTTGGGGCGCCTCTGGTTTCTCAGGCTAGAAAATCCTTCTTCTCTAAGTATGACCCTTATTAAATTATTTTCCATGGAACATTATTTCTTTTAACCCTTCTTGCTTGTAAAAAAAGGACTTCCTCAACAAGGGAAAATGGGTTTCATACTCATATATTATATATATACATATATACACACACCAGTGTGTGTGTGTGATTCATATATATATATATATATATATATATATATATATATATATATATATATATATATATATATATATATAATAATTGTATATATAAAAAAATCTCAAATTTAAGTGTGTATATCTCCTTTTTAAGAAAAGAGAATAAATGTAACTTTTTGTTTGCCATCCCCCTAGATGAGAATCTTGAATCTTTTGGAAAAATGTAAAATACCCAAAATGGGTATTATTTTAAATCATGCTTTTCTCGGGAGACATTGATCCAATAAAATGAGAAATTTACAACCACTAGAAGAGGGTAGGATAGAGTTGGAAATAAAAAATTAAATAAAATGAATAATAGTATATTTGGGGATGTGTGTATCTATCCCAAGCCTTCCCTTCCTCTCATCATGGATTCCTCCTCTTCCATCTTCTCTTATCCTATAAAACCAAAATGAGAGGAATGAGAAAAATTTGAAAATAATAAATGTCTTCCTTAGTGATTTTAGGTTTGTTTTGAATTCCTTCATCTTGTATGGCCTCATCGCTTTGTGTCGGACCCATGCCTCCTTTCGACTGAAAGTTAGGTGGGGGTAGGTGAGGTTATCATTTGATCACATGGGTCATCTCGTTTTGAATGTGGCCACTAGTGTGTTTTCTATGAAAGTAATTAAGTTATTTCGGGAGTTTTATCTTTGAATTAAATTAAATAGACTTTACACTTATTATTTTAGATTATTTTTATGAATGGAGAATTAAATAATTATCCTCTGTGTAAATGGAAGGGTTGTTTAGACTCGGAATTTTATTATTAAAGTATTACATGACCTTAAAAACATATGTATTAGATTAATTTAAGATTAATTGAATGAAATATTTTAAACCCAACCATAGACTTAATCAAATTGTATATTTAATATTATTATTTAATTAACTTTTTGATAATCGGTTATTAACTAAGGGTTTAGCTAAACGTTGCATTTGTCTTTTAATAAAAAAATTATCTAAAGTAAATTTTCTTGTATAACCTATGTTTGGATTTGGGTTTCATGTACAAAAAATTTATGGGTGTTACATTTGGTATCGAGCACATTAGTGGATTTATGTGGGTTCAACGATCCCACTGGACCTCAAGCACACCTAGAAAATATGAAACAAAAACAAATAAACCTAGTGCAAATTTAAACCTAGTACACACAACTATGCATGATGTTTTGAAACATATAAAATTTAGAAAAATGAAAAAAAAGCTTTTCTGTATATAAAGGTAGATGATTATAAACTACCTCTCATACTCATATTTATATATACACACACACACACACACACACACACACAGGCACACACACACACATGACACAGGGTTCTACACATGGACCTAGATCTACCACCCCTAGATTAGGAAGTAGCAAATATCATTATATTGCCTATGATATCTGTAGATGCTATAGGAGGTTAATGCCGATATACGTGGAGGATCGATCTTCCTTATCCTACAAAACCAAAATGAGGAGGGTGACAATAAATGTCTTCCTTAATTTTAGGTTTGTTTTGAATTCCTTCATCCATGGCGAGGATAGATCACATGGGTATCCTTTTTGTCATCGGTGGAGTCTCGTGCGCCTTCACATCACATTTCCACTAGAGGATAGGGTAGATAACTCCCACATGGAGTCATTTATACATGATTCACCTCCTAGAGAGCTCAAAGATTGAGATGTGATGCACCTCTGAGATATAGGTCTAAGCACTTTGTATAATCAGGTTGTTCTGAGAGTTGATCAAATGCAGAAAGACCTATAGGGTGACATTCATCATGTAGTAGAGCACATTAAAGAGATACCCAAGTGGTACCCACCTCATTTTTGTAGAGACACAGGTGGATTTCAGGCCAAGGCGTGGTTAGTTATCTTGATCGATATGCTTCAAGTTATGCCCTTTTCTAGCAACACAAAAGCTCATGTTGCCATCCACCTTCGAGAGATGAAGCGAGTATGGTGGAGGAATGAGGAGCAAAATCTCTATGTAGATTCTGAGACAGAACCTGGAGTCACTTGGGAGCTCTTTAAGGAGAATTTCAGGAGCAGATATATTTCTAGGAGGTTCACTCAGCAGCGAATCGATGAGTTCCATGATCTGCGTCAAGCCTCCATGACGGTATTAGAGTATGAGGGACGGTTACCATATCTACTTGATCATGTAGAATACATGCATGAAAAGAAGGTTCAAGTTCACACGAAGCTGTCGGTTCATTAGGGACTGAACTTGGACTTGGGTGGGTAAATGCACATTTATTTCCCATAGACATTATCGATAGCCATGGAGAAGGCCTATATTGCATAGGGAACCAGTGAGGTAAGACTCAAGGACATGTGACAGAGTGAGGAGTCACATATGACAACTACAAGACAATAGAGATCGAGGGATCAACTCTCCTCCTTGTGGTTGACACACATCAAAAAATTCTTCCTTCCATCCTCCTCCACTTCCTTAGTAGTATAGTAGCGACTCACCACCTTTTTGACCTCCATAAGGTCATGGTGCTCGAGAGGGTGTAGTATGGGACCTCTAGCTAGGGGGCCCAACAAGACACATGCTCCATCTCGAGTACACAGATTAGTAGGATCACGTCCACCACAAAACTCACAAATTTCTATGGAAGATTCATCCAGGACCTTCAACACATACCAGTGGGCCACCTGGAGTACTATCTACACAATGGAGATGACCAAACATGTGTTATGGATGTAATGTGCATATACATCATTAGAGAGAGTGCCCTTAGAACCATGTTAATCAAGGTAAGGCACCTACTTCTGAGCCTATTGTTGGTGACATGGCTAGAGCTACAAGATATATGCGCAAAGGTCGAGAACCACCAGGAAGAGCACCATGGCATAATGATAGAGACCACAGGTAGCATTGGTGGTATTTTTATCCCTATTTTATTTGACTCAGGCTCATCAGACTCTTTTATTTCACCATATTTAGTAGAGTGTTGTAGGTTGGTGGTAGTTACGTAGTGTCTTAGATGGGATGTTGAGATGGATTCTGGAGCCAAGATATTATTTGACTCCTCGGTCAAGGAATGTTTACTGGATCTAAGACCCTTTAACACTACTTTGGATCTTTGTATCCTTCCTTTAGGTTCATATGCGTTATCTTGGGCATGGACTGGTTGTTTACACATAGAGTCATATTGATTACTACAGTAAGATTATATCTTGTGTAGATGATTTGGGTGTGGATTCAGTGGTAGTTGGATCGACATGACCCATTTCTATTTACACTATTTCTATTATGCAATTGAGGCGGTGTGCGTGACAAGGGTCACAATTGTATTTTATTACGATTATTGATAGGTTAGAGGATGATGTTAGATTAAATTCACTCGATGATTACCCTATTTTGTAGGAGTTCTCATACGTGTCTCCTAGTGAGCTTCTAGGATGCCTCCCCTATGTGAGATAGATTTTCACATTGATTTGGTTCCAGGAGCGGAACCTATCTCATGCGCTCCTTATAGGATGACCATACCTAAGCTATGTGAGCTCAAGTTACAACTTGAGGGCCTTCTCGAGAAAGGCCTAATCCTTCCTAGTGTATCCCCTTAGGGGTGCACCATTGTAGACACACGTAGTTTAATCAATACACTATTATTTCTAATAGTTCACTAACTATCCTCCCTTTGTAAATTGATGACACACACCGATTAGACCTATCTAAATCCCTTCTCACAACATCTTTTTGTCATTTTTCCTCTTATAAACCACTTAAACAGGTTATCATAGCCTTGTTCTAACTACATTAGCTTCTTATTCCTTTCTATCTTGCTTCTATTAGCTCCCTAGAATATCAATCCACTTTGTTGGATTGATTAAGCCCTTCAGAAACCCTTCCAGAACCCTAATTACTCTCTAAAAGAGATTAATTAGTCTAACCTAGGTTAATTACCCTAAACATAGTAAAATCACACTTTGACTTGCTAAAAGTGATTTTTGGACTTTATTTTTGTCCCACATGCACCCAAATCTCCCATTTCCCCAAACCAAAAACTATAAATAGGGCTATACCCCCTCCCTCTTTTCCTAAGAATTCTCTCTTCTTCCTAGCATAGATTATAGTATTTTGTTTAGGCTTTAGATTGCATTTCACTTTCTTCCATTGAGCTAAATAGCATTTGCTTTTGTATTTCATAGCACTAACATGGAGTAAAAGGGAAGATCCATTGGCCTTGAAGCCATTAATGGGGAGATCTCTTTCTCTTAAACACATAACTGAATGCTTAGATCCTCTTAGGTTCATTATTTCAAGCTTTCAAAGAATAGAGGTTAACTTCATTTGTTTAGTTTGCATGTTTATTTCAAATTAATGTATGCAAAGAAGAAAACCTTGCTCATTTCTTATCACATGGTCCATTGATCAGATTGTTAAAATCCTTTGGGGTTTATTTAGATTTCTCTACCCCAAATCCATGGCTTTGTAACTTTTCATTGAATACATTTGCACTACCCATTTTCATTGAATGTCATTGTGCTTAAAGGGGGTAAAGTAAAGTGAGATACTCCCAAACTAGTCATTGTAACTTTTTGGATAAATTGGGCTTGCTTAAGATAGCTTTGTAACACCTAGTTGAGAGAACTTATTAAGGAGGCCATTTTATCTTGGAGCCCACTTTACTAGTCCATTATTGCATCAAGCCATCACAAAGTGACAACTCATCTAGAGTTTGAACCTTGTTTGTCGAACAAGGAAAAGAACCCTTATGAGTTTGATCTAACTGTCTTTCATCACGAAACTAAACCACGTCTCACTTTCGCATAGTTTATTCTTGTCCTCAGATGAGGTGAAACTCTACCCAAGTGATACTTGGTTTGTTTTCATATTTTTGATCTATACCCTTGCATTCTCACCACCCACCTTTTTGGGGTGAGAAAGGTGCATACCTTACACATTTTTATTAGAGATAGTGCTTGCCACTTTTTTGTCCATTTACGCCCATCCATGTTTGTGGCTGGGTTGTTAAATGTCTAAAGTGTGTAGGTATGCTTTTCGTATCTTTGATAAAATCCTTCCATCTTGATTTCAAGATCATCTTCACCATTGTGTGTATGATTCATCTTTTGTCTCTTCTTGAGTTGATAGTTTTGTTCACATCTTAGACACACAATCTTGGTACTTACATCGTATTCTCATTTTGTGAGAAAATGGTATAAGTCCCTTTATTACGTGGTTACGCTACTCACATGATTTAAAACTCCTTGCTATACTTATTACTTGGGTTTTGGTTTCGATGTCATCTGAGTCTTCTTGAAAAGTGTCGATAACCTTATCTATATCATAATGAGGTTGTCATGGTACTAACACCTTGCTTGCTTGGTTAATGTATCATGGTGACGTTGTTACGCTATATTTATTCGCGACTTCCATTTTTCAGAAGGTTTGGCTTTCATTGGCATTCAAACTAAGTTTTACATATACCTTGTCGAGAGACTACGACAACATCATGCCAGTGTTTAGGCCTTGTTAGGGTTCTAACTTGACCTACATATTGGTACATCATTGTCACTATTTGTTTTTAGGGCATAGGCTTGGTAACAACAAACTGAGTGATCATAACATTTAGGTGTGCATATGAGTGTTCCTTGATAAAGATGATTACATAACACTACATCTAGGAAACATTGTGGTATAGTTCAAACATTATCTTGAGTGGCTTGTAGAAACCATACACTTAGGGGTCACACTAGCTACATACCAAATGTCTGCTAGTAATGCCTAAAATCATAAAAATGGCAGCCAAATCAAATGAGCATGATATAGGAGAAAACCCTTTCGACACCTTCCCATTTAGTGGTCATAATTTAGCACTGCTCTTTTCTCAAGTCAAAGATATAGAGATGTTAATTGATCATAGTGGAGAAGAGTTAGACTCTTCTAGAGAACAATAAAGGTTAGACCTAAATAGATTTGATGAACTCCTATATTATAATAAAGATCAAGTACTCAAGAGTCTTAGCATTAGGATCTAAACTTCCACACGAGGGCATTAACCTAATTTAGGAGAATGAAGATTCATCTTAGACACAGATAACCCTTTTGATGTGGGATACGCTTCCACTTTTGGGAAACATAAGGCCGTTGTCAAAGGTGAACCATCACGAAAACCTCACTATAAAGCTTCACATAAAGTGAAAATAAGCGTAAAGCTTCCTCCTCCTCCAAAATTTGATGAAGAAGAGGACCCCTTGGTTGAGGAGGAGATCCTCCAAAAATAGATCTTGAAGTTGAGTCAGAAACTAGCAAACCTAGGCTCTTCAAGAAGAAACATATACAAAGACAAAGACAAAAACAAACTTAACGAGTTTCAATTTGATCCACATACAGACTATACCTTTAAAGCAACTCAAGTGCAAAGGCCAATGTCACCTACTAAAGAGCAACTCATTTAGGAGGAATTGAAATCTATGAAAGATACACTTACTACATTACAACAGGGAAATGTAGGCCAAAATAGAAAATATTCATATGAAGAACTATGTCCCTACCCCTTTGATAAGGACATGTTACAACAACCTTTCCCAAAACACTTTACCATTCCCAAGTTTGATAAATACAAGTGCAAAAGTGATCCTCGTGATCATATAAAAGACTTCTACATGGCTTGCCAAGAGGTCGCATATAGCGATAATTTCTTGATACGACTCTTTCCTCACAGCCTTGGAGTAGTAGGATTGGAATGGTTCTATAGCATACCCAAGGCTCCATTACAATGTGGCCCATGTTGGCATGGAAAAATTTGTAAGGCATTACTCCTATAATATGGAAAGTGACATCGCAATGAATGATCTATGCAACACAAAACAAAAACCAATGAGACATTTGCAGATGTTTATAATGATGGCATGGGTTAGCCGATTTCTTTTTGTGCCTTACTAGAAAAATAGTTACTAAGTATATTTTTTTCTAACTTGAACCCTAAAATATCCTTTCACTTGAAAATGCATTATGGCTCAAACTTCAAAGAATTCATAGAGAAAGGTGTCAAATTGATAAAGCACTCATTTCCAAGGAACACTTAAACTGTTACTAAAAACAACATGAAGCCAAATCCATGACAAATCTAAATTCTTCAATAAGAATAAACATGTTGTTAGTGATGGCAATATAGAATCCAAGAGAGTCCAAGCCATACAAATAGGCCCACTCTTAAAGCTTTCACAAGGACCTCATCCTAAAGTGCCTACAAAACGTATGTTCACATCCTTGACAGAATCCTTATCTACCATCCTAAAATAATTAGATGACGCAAAATGGTAGAATATCCAACTACAACAGTACCATATCCGGAAGATGCTCCAAAACTGGTTTGGTTCAAAGATCATGAATATTACAACTTCCACCATGTTAAAGGACACAAAATGGATAGATGTTTAAGATTGCACCATTATATCCAAGACCTCATAGAGGAAGGGAAGATCATTGTGGATTCTCCCCCTGAGTCTAGTAAAATTTCAAATGAAAAAATGGGTATTTATAAGGAACCTTTTCCTAACCATGTGGATAAAAAGAAAAGAAACCAAATCAAGGGCAAACCTCCAATGACTATAGGACTACTACCTATGTTTACCCTACAAATGATAATCCTTATGATTCCCTCATTGGATGTATTAGCTCATCTAATGAATAGATCAATATCATCCAAATTTTAGAAAAGAGTTGCACATAGGGGACAAGACATGCCCGCTTAGTCATACCAGATCCTATGCCCATCCCTCAGGAAGGCCATTATAATTTAATAGATCAGTTAGAGAAAACACCTACTAGGATATCTATTCTTGATCTCCTCAAGATCTCTAATGCCCATAAGAACATATTGTACAAGACTTTGCAAAATTTAGGGGTTTCCATAGAGGTAGACCCCATGAACCTTCAAGCCATGATTGCACACCTAGACTCCAATGACCATATTACTTTTGATCATACTACAATCCCACATAACAACCCAGAACATAACTTACCCTTGTATCTCGAAGTGGTGGTTACCTGTCGCAAAATAAAGAGAGTACTTGTAGATGGGGATCTGGTCTAAATATTTACACCTTGAAGCTGGTTAAGCAGCTAGGCTATTCAGAAACAAAACTGGGAGCTAAAACTATCACAATCACAACATATGAAAATGAAGAAAGAGAGTTAGCATGGACTATAGTGGTTCCCATAGAGGTGGGACCTATGTGTCATGACACAATGTTCCATGTCCTTGACTTGGACCTCTCATACAACATGCTCCTAGGGCACCCATGGATCCATGCCATGCAAGCTATTCCATCAACTTTTCATCAATGCATCAAGTTATGTCATGATGGTCAAGTGGTTACCATTTTGGGTGACCCAGAACTATTCACACATTATAGGGAATTGCATAGTTTTTCTCGTGCAACTTATGATTATCCTTCTTCAAATGTAGTGATCCCCCTATAAACAGAGGCTATGAAAAAACATATAGATTCAGAGTCCCTCACGCCTTACAATCAATAATTTCCTTCATTGGTCAACCCATTCTCTTCATGGGAGGCAACATTAGCAAAATATGGCCCAGATAAGCCATTTACTCTTGAACAAGCTTTGTTGATATCAGACTTATCAGTATCCCCTAGGACAAGGGGTAAGCCTTATTTTCAGTTCAAGAGCACTCATGAGCAATGTCCTAAACCATTGGAAAAAATTTCCATAGTGGTCTCCTATCTGAGGAGAAAATGTTAGAAGACCCTACCAACAGAGTACCAGAAGGCACCATGGCTTCATGCAATCAAGCACCTCAATACATCAAAGGTCCTCACATGATGTTTGTCATGGGCTATAGTGGGTTTGGATGTGGCATTAATGCACTAGGCCGGTTGGATCCTATCCCTATCCCTCATTTTAAAACTGATAAACATGGCCTTGGAATAAGGCCCCATGATGCTCTACCCTCTAAGAATGATGCCACCTCTTCTGAATGTGAGGATGTTTCATCTCATTCTGATAGTGATGTGGATTCCCAATGTAGCCTTTACAAGGATCTTTCCTCCACAAACCTATTCCCAGATTCATCAGTCCTTACCATATCTAAATCCATTTCCTTAGACAAATGTCAAGTAACCCTTATATATCTTGAACTCATAGATTGGGATCAACAACTTCACATGCCCCTAGATTTCTTTGAAAATGATGAGGCATTTGTAGAGTTCATGGGACTCAGGGATTTTATTCCAGCTGGAGACCACAAGAAAGGATTTAAGATTCAACTAGACACATGTGCCTACTTCAGGGAAGAAGCAGAGATGTGTGGACGGTTGAATAAGAAGGCTATAAATAAAGCTACACCTACTTCAAAACCAGGCAAGAAGGTTAAATGGAAATCTCACAGTAACAAACTCTTTGATAAACTTGTAGACAAACAAAACAAAGAGTCTAAAGATGAAATGATTTACCCATTTAAAGATGATCATGAGCTACCGTAGGAGGTCGATCTTACTCTTCCCCCTAATCCTACATGGATGGAAGATGCTTCTAAAATGCTTGTTGAGGAAACAATCAACGTCAACATTGGCTCAGAGGAGCAACCTAGAATAATAAAGTTGGGAGCTTCACTCTCAGCTCAGGAACAAAAGACCTTTGTAGAGCTCTTAAAATAATACATGGACATATTCAATGGACATATGTAGATATGCCTGGTTTAGACCTAGAGCTAGTTGTGCACAACCTCGTTGTGCACCCAGATGCTAGACCAATCAAAAAAAAGTTGAGAAAGATGCATCCTAAGGTGGTGCTCTTAGTCAAAGAAGAATTGGAAAAGTTGTTAGCTGCTGATTTCATTAAACCTATTGATTATTTAGAATGGATCTCTAACATAGTCCCAGTATAGAAAAATCCTGTGGCATCAGAATCTACACTAATTTTCATGACATTAATAAGGCATGTCCAAAAGATGACTTTCCCCTACCTAACATTGACATGATAGTTGATTCCACTACTGGTTATGAAATGTTGTCCTTAATGGATGGATTTTCAAGTTATAACCAAATACAAATTGTAGAAGAAGATCAACATAAAACAACATTCATCACCCCTTGGGGAACATTCTGCTACAAATTCATGCCCTTTGGGCTAAAGAATGTTGGGGCTACTTATCAATGGGCCATGATGGTTATTTTCCATGATATGATAAGTGACATCATGGAGGATTATGTTGATGACATTCTAGCAAAATCCAAAAGTAGAAAAGAACACCCTGGAGTATTGAGGTGTATCTTTCAGCGTCTATGAGACTATAAGGTTCACTTGAACCCTAAGAAATGTGTCTTCGGTGTTTTATCAAGAAAGCTCCTAGGGTTCATTGTTTCATAAAGAGGGATTGAAGTGGACCCTGCAAAGGTTACGGCTATTATAGAAATGCCACCACCTACCACTCTCAAGCAACTAAGGAGTCTACAAGGGAAAATTTAGGCAATCCGTCACTTTATTTCACAACTAGCAGATAAGTGCCATCCTTTTACCCATCTACTCAAGAAAGATGTCACCTTCAATTGGGGACCTGACTGTCAGAAAGCCTTTGCATTACTCAAGCAGTACTTGGCTAGCCCACCTGTACTCATGCCACCTACCCCAGGTGAACCTCTCCTCTTATACATTTCAGCTACCCAGTTTTCTATTGGAGCATTGCTTTCCCAATATGACTTAGCCCATAAAGAGAGAGTTTTTTATTATCTCAGCCACACCCTGATCGCATACGAGTTGAATTATCCCCAAATAGAAAAGGCATGCTTAGCGGTTGTCTTCACATTTCAAAAGCTTCACCATTATCTCTTGAATAATAAAACTAAGCTCATATCTAAAGTTGACCCTCTCAAGTACCTTTTATCCAAACCTGCCCTTATAGGCCGAATGGCTAATTGGATCATTCTCCTGAGTGAATTTGATATCAAGTTTGTGAATCAGAAGTCTTTAAAAGGATAAGTACTGGTTGATCAATTGGAAGAAGCTCCTCTCCCAGGAATGGAACCTTTATGCTTAGATTTACCAGATGCATCTATGATGTATATTAAGGAATCCATAGAATGGCAAGTCCATTTTGATGGATCTTTTACCTTCCATGGATCCAGGAGCAGGAGTGGTGCTCATCACTCCAATAGGTGATGTCATCCCATGAGCATTCCGGATGGGATTCCCATGCACAAATAACATTGTAGAGTACTGAAGCACTCATTGCTGGCCTCAAGCTAGCTATTACATGGAACATCAGACAATTGTGGGTCATTGGGGACTCTCAACTTATCATAAAGCAAGTTAATGATGAGTACAAGGTTAAAGATGAGAAGCTTATTCCGTATAAAAAAATGGTTGAAACTTTGAAGGAATATTTCACACAAGTCATATTTGAACAAAAACCAAGGTCACGCATAATAGATCCATGGATGTTATGGCTACTATTGGGTCTCTCTTATGCATAGCACCTAAAGAAAGCAAGATTCCTTTCTTCGTGGAACATTTACAGGTACCTGCATATGATATGTCGAGTCATGTTTGGCATGTGAAGTTATTGGTCCTTTATCCCCTTGGTATGACCCTATCTTCCAATACCTACAAGATGGCACTCTTCCACCTGATATCACCCATTCTGAAAATAAATCCCTTATTCACCACATAGCCCATTATACCCTCTAGGGGGCACCCTTTATCGTCGTGGCTACAATGGGAATCTACTTCACTTTCTAGATGTTACTGATTCTATCCACACCATTAAAGAAGTACATAGTGGTATTTGTGGAGCGCATACTAGTGGCATGGTCTTAGCTAAAAATATATTGAGGGTAGGCTATTATTGGCCTACCATGGAATCTGATTGTTGTAACTTCATAAAGAAGTGTGAACTATGCCAAAAATATGGAAATTGAATACATGCGCTACACAAGCCTTATATCCTATTGCAATGCCATGGCCATTCTCTAAATGGGGCTTAGATCTCATAGGGAGGTTCCATCCTTCTTCATCAGATGGTCATACTCACATCATCACTACCACCGAATACTTTACCAAATGGGTAGAGGTTGTCCCTCTTACCTATGTCACCAGTGTGCAGATTTCAAAATTCATCATGAACCATCTCATATGTTGTTACGGGATCCCTTGGCCATTGTCACTAATAATGGTAAATCCTTCAAACAAAAAAAATTTAAAACATTGTGTCAACCCTTCCATATCCAACTTAAGTGGTCTACCCCATATTACCCTCAAGGTAATGGATAGGAAGAAGCCACCAATAAGACCCTTATGTGGATTATGGAGAAAATGGTCAGTAAAATCGGATGTAATTGGCATCTACAGATACATCCCACCCTCTGGGCCTACCGCATCTCCATCTCGCACTCCTACCGGTGTGACCCCATATTCACTCGTCTATGGCACTTTGAATCCATCATACCATTGGAAGTGGATCTTCCCTCCCGAGAATATCCCTCAGATACTCTCTTGATAAACATGAGGACTACAAGTTACTCATTTAGAAGAGTTAGAACTATTAGATGAAAAGTGTATGAGAGAACTCAATCACTTAAAATTCTATCAGAACAAATTATCCAGGAGGTATAACAAATGCATCATTCATTGGGAATTTGATGTAGGAGAAAATCAAAGAACATAAAATCACATCAAAAGATAGAGAGAAGAAAGGAAAGTTTGAAGCTAATTAGTCGAGGTCCTTATGTGGTGGTTGCCAAATATGGATCGGGGCCTACAAACTTGCATATTTAGATGGTGAAGAGCTTTGAACCTATGAAAACCATGCACCTCAAGAGGTTATACACTTAGGCATGACAATAATATCAAATAATAACTAAAAATAGAAAAAACAAAGAAAAAACAAAGAAAAAAAAGAAAAAAATGAAAAATTTAAGAAAACACTAAATAAAAAGCGGTCGTCCTCATGTGAAAACCACACAATTGTGGTGTAGTGGGAAGGTCTTTGAGTGAAAACCAATTTTTGACACTTAAAAAGACTCATTGCTAGATACAAGTTACTCTAACGAGGATGATGGTAATCGTCGCCACTTTCTAGGTATGAACTTCTTTTGCTAAGTCTAAGAACCCTACTAGGGCCACCTTTGCCTTGCCATGATCTGGTTTCTTGGCTCTTATATCTTCACGAGGACATAACCTTTGTATACTCCCATCCAATGCTGAGCATACATGCACCATTATCACCTTCTAGTACATACATACGTGGCATTCTACCTCTTGTATATTCCCACATCACGCTGGGGGCATCCACGCTTTTTTGTTCTTGTACATTACTTTCAAACATGACCTTAGAAAATATAGAAACATTTGAAAAGAAGATACTCAAAACACTAAACATCTGGAAAGTTTCCCTCCTCGGGGATTAAGCTACAAGCATTTCACAAATGTTATCTTAGGGAAACCAAGACAACAATAAAGATAATTTGTGAAAACTAATCTTTTAGATAAACCCAAAAACATTGGAAAACATGTCAATATTGTCCTGCAAAACAAAGTAGTGCTTTAATTGCTTGTAGTTGTTGGTTTGTATAGTTTTGATGTACTTAGTCTGTTGAATTGTTGGTTCTTTAAATGGATCATTTGCTTATCTCGATTTTGAATCTTGTTTGATTTAAATTATGTATTGCATTGCATACATTTAGGAACTCTCATGCTTGTAAAAATTGTTGTAGGATTCTTTGCTTATTGGGTGCATTTATTAGAATTCATTGTGCTTGCTTAGATTAGATACCCTTTTAATCTCTTGTTAGTTTTTTAGGTGTTTTCATTTAGTTGTATTTTGTTGTGTTGTTTGTATGTGTATATTTGTTTAGTTTTGTTAACTTTTTCTTGTATATTTTACTGCACAGTTGTTTGTTATCACATCTATCATCTATCATTTCATCACATTTCTAACATCATTCACTACATCATATATACACAAATATGCTAAGTATTACATCATGCATGTATTGTAAGTTAATCATCATATATCGTATCATCAATGGGGGCAAGAGGGGTTGCACATAATCACAAATCTATCCCCCACACAAATATCATCTAGTATCATCCCAAGTGCTAGAATAAAAACTCAAAAACAAATCATGAATCCAAAACATGTGGTGTTATCTACAGATACATCATCAATATGAAAGCATGAAATATACACATTTCTAAATCTAAGGTATGTCACATACATAAAGGAAAGAGCAATCATACATCATAAATCCATCATAGTATGATACATCAAAATGTCCATATATACATGTATAATCTGTCCAGGTCAGTACTCAAAATAATACATCATCAATACAATATGCCATCAAAAAGGGGCATGCATCAAAATAATCAAGCCTTCATCATGAGGTGTCATCAAAATAATGGTATACACAACTATACATCAAAATCATCCTTCATAAGAGGCATGTATACAAGATATCTGTACAAAAAGAAATAATAAAGAGCTCAACCATAGCTCTCGCTCGCTAAGGATCCTAGGTACATGATCCGGTCATCAAAAAGTGGCAATTGTGACGAACCTACACCAGGGGTACCACCCTAGTGTCTATCTAGTTGTTGTCCAGTTGGCTGCCCCGGTATGGGCTGCCTAATTGATCTCACGGAATGGCCTGATCTCTCATGACTTGGAACCTATCGCACTCGCATCTGACTGCTGGAATGATAACACTCAATGATCTATCAGAACTACCCTAAAGTAGGCAGTCCTATAATATAGATCCTCACCACTAGATCTCATGGCATCTTGTATCAAATCCACATCTCTAGAAGTGAGAGCTTCCTGTAGGGTGACATCTCACTGACCTATCACCCTTCCAATATTATTCTGGGCCTATCTCAAGGCCACGACCTCTTGATATTTATACTATAGATATGGTAATAGCCTGTAATTAGGCCCGTGCTTGATCCCTCTGTGTGTAAGTAGCCACGGGCCGTATGCTGGATCTAATCCTCTGCAGGCCACAACCATCTATACCTGAGTCTAAGACTGGTGTAGGAGGCTCAATATCTGAGCCCCTTGTGCGGCCATCTCCCGATCCGATTCTTCGATGCAACACTGTCAATGCCCTGGGTGGCCTGTGCCCTAACCTAATCCCTCTCCACTATCAAAACCTACAATCGGGTGTGTGCCTAATCTCACTCTACTATAAGGGTCTATACCTGTTCCCTAGCTGTGTCTCTCTCCCTAGCCACTTGTAATCGTATGGTAATAGCCTTAGGTGCCTATAATCTACTAGCTACTTGAAGAGTAGCCCGCTACCCACCAGTGTTGCTACTCTCTAGAATATCAAGTGGTGGGCCCTGCTCTAGAAGTACCTGCTGAAGAGGGGTATATATCCCCATTAGAATGCCTACTGGGGGAAACTCTATGTCCACTACCCTATATACATGTCTCAGGCCTCGGCACGGGACCCCGTCCTGTGGTTGCTTTGGTCTTGGACCCTATCCTGTGCTTGTTGTGGTGCTTGGACTATCCCCTACCTCTGACATATTGGTGCACGTCGAGCCCACCCTCATCATCATCATCATCACTGTCAACACCACCAATGGCTCCACCCTCGTCACCACTAGGAGGCCCTACTAGAGGAGGTCTCACACCGGTGTTATATGTCACTCTAGATACAGTCAAACAAAGTACAGAAGTACACCATGATACTAGGGCCCATACTTAGGAGTAGTGTCGGGATCCCTAATCTATCTCAATGGCACCCAAATAATAGGTGCCACCTGTTAGAAACTAGCCAATGCTCTGTCATGAGTAATCTGTGGCCCCATGTCAAAATTCTCTTGGGCTCTATGAGCATACCATATATCTGGCCCAGAACATCTTGGGTAATGCTGAACTACCTCTGCACCGATCCACCCTATATATCTCTCACATATAGCTGTGGCTACCTAGAATGAAATGCTCTATGGTGGCGGTACTAAGCTCTAAGCCATCCTCATGGGCCACTGGAAATGTCTATAAGGCCTCCAAACCATGGAAGCCTACCTCAGCTCATCTAGCTCATGTCGATAATGATATACTGACCCCCATGTTGGGTCACACATCATCCCCTACTAGGACCCAACCCATCATCGATGGCTCATCAGGAGCCCGAACTCTCAGAACACCTAAGGGGTGACCAATGGCAATATGGTCCCATGCCCAAATCTGCAGGAGGTGAGCAGGTCCTACCATCTTCTGATGGTAGTAAGTAATCAAATGAAGGTCCCAGTATAGATGTGCTAATATGCACTGACCCCAATAGGTCTCTCCCTCCACCAAACCAAGAATCACTCCCAGGAGTCCAAGCAGAAAAGAAGCACCAGTCTTGTCAGGGAGTAAAACTCCACTGACAAAATCCATCATGTAGACCACTACTCGGTCTAACTCTGGATCATCTATACATCGAGATAATCTGATGGACATCCCATGCCATGGTATAGTAGGGACGCCGAATAAATGTATAATATGTTGCTGAATATCGGTCCAGTAACTCATAGTCTAGATAAGCTGACCCTAGATGGGGACCCACATGATGTGCCATACGTCCTCCAGTGTAATGGTAATCTCCCCAGTCGGGGAGCTGGAAACACTTGACTCTCACTATGCCATCTCTCTACTATGGCTGTCAAGAGGCCATGGTCCAATGTAATATGTGGCATCTCCACCACATGAGACAATCCTATCACATGCAAAAGGCTCTCCAGAGTCACTCTATCATCATCATCAAACTACACCTCTATAATAGCTAGCCAACCATAGCACTCATGAGTCTGCAGAATGGGTAGTATATACTGTAAAATCAACACAAGTGTTAGGTACTTATTTATTTCTATTTTTCTAAGGAAAAATGCTTCTTCAAAATCATCTAACTCACTAATTATTCTTTTCTTCTGAACTAATCTCATCTATATTCTTCTATACTTGGCTATTTTTTAGCTAGTTTTCTTTTCCCCCTTCATTCAAGTGCTTACGCACCTCCTTCGGCACCTATATGACCTAAACAATGCATATGTGCCCTTACAGCATGCATAAACACACTAACTCTTTTTCCCTCTTTAGTGCAGCCACACCAAATGCATATGCACCTAGTGTGACGCCCACACTCCAACCATGATGCACATGCGTGCAAGTGACTATTCTAGCCTATTTGACGCTTACGTGCTCCTCTCGCCACTAAAATTATTCCTATAAGTACGTGTGCATGTACCCACTTCTTCTTATGGGTACATGTCCATGTACCCACTTCTTCCAACAGTACATGTCTACATACCCACTTCTTCCAATAGGTACACGTCTCGCATACCTGCTTCTTCCAACGGTATGCATGAACATCCTTTCCCTTGTAAATAGATGCATGTGCACGTCCATGTCCGATTTGGTGCATACGCATGCGTGTACCCATCTGCCGACACATATACCCACGTGCATGCATCAAAAGGTCCTACCTACCCTAGAAAAGCCCTAAAAATGTAATAAATGTGTAATTAATAGGAGGGATAGGCCACTCACATATGGTCCATCCACTGGGTCCCACATGAACTCTCGAGATGTGATCCACGCATCTCGTCCTCCTTGGTATTCTCGCCATCTCACTCCAGGGCTATCACTCTCGCTCACGGTAAAAATTTGCAAGATCTTTGGTAGAAATGAATTGGTCATGATTGTTTTACCGACCCGGGTGGGTATATTAACTGTTGCAATGCCCGTGGAGCATGTTTTCTCTCGTCGTGATCATTCTAACCTTCTTCTATCTGCTGTGATAATTATTTTTGTATTAAAATAATTATTTTTACTAATTTTCACACATTGGGGCACTTTGTGCCACCCAATGGTCACTTATCCATCGCATTGAAATAATTTATGAATCTTTCAGGTGCCTTTTCTCGCCTCTTCCTCTATTTTTCATCTATTTTTCCCTATTGTGGTAATTATTTATTCATTTATTTTCAATAAATTCTTCCTGACCCATCTTTCTTCTTGTAGGCATATATCCTGGCTCTCTGGCAGCCTTGCCTTCCCATTACCACCTTTGCACATACTTTTAGAAGATATTTGATCTTTTGAAATTCTTCTGACCGATCAAAAACCTAAAAAGAAAAAAATCAAAAAAATATTTAAAAACAACAAAAACATTGAAATTCCTCGAAATGGCTTTAAAATTGGTAAAACCAATCATCTACGGCTGAAATCTATGTCTATTGCATGACACTCATCCCAGATCTTGCTGACGTTTTCAAATATTTCAAAACAATGACTCACACATCACCAAAATCTTCAATCACCTACCTAAGCCATGTTGCTTACTTCATCTGTACTCTGGGGCACTATCAGTTGCTTGGTACTATTTTCGTCATGTGCATTGCTTTTTTTTTTACGAGACCCAAGTGTCCTCCATCTTCCCCTTGCATAATACACCTTGCTTGGGGCATCATTCTTCACCCTTATCGTTTATCAGAATATTTGGAACTACATCTTGATAACAAAATATTTGTGCAACTATCTTGAATGTTGTTTGTTTAAGTGTGTGTGATTGTACTTATTTCCATGTTAGGTGATTTTGTTTATTTCTCGTATTGCATTGCATTCATGTATGTTGCATGGAGTTGGTTGTTTTTAGCACAAGATGGTTGTTTGTATCTTGGCTTTTCATGTCATTTTATGCTTTCAGTCACATGCTCACATTTTAATAAGGACCCATGAGGAGGATTCTAAGCATTATGATGATTAAATATTGTTAGCAATTGATTTGTGGATAGCTCAATATCCCTTTTTCTTCTAGTTTCTCGTCTTCTCTGTACACTTTTCTTTCTATTTTTCTTTTTTGATCATCGATTGAGTTTCTTCATCACCCCATCAACACTTGAGGGGGCATTCGTCATCCTTCATCCTATTAATTTTTCTTCTACCCCTTCAAAAAAATTCTACTCATTTGTGTTTGTCTACTTTCTTTGAAGTGACGTAGCTTACGTCACCCCAAAGAGGGGAAAATGTAGACACCTGTAGTTTAATCAATACACTATTATTTCTAATAGTGCACTAACTATTCTTCCCTTTGCAAATTGATGGCACACTGCCAGTTAGACCTATCTAACTCCCTTCTCACGACATCTTTTTGGTCATTTTTCCTCTTATAAACCACTTAAACAGTTGTTATAGCCTCGTTCTAACTACATTAGCTTCTTATTCCCTTCTAGCTTGCTTCTATTAGCTCCTTGGAATATCAATCCACTTCGTTGGATTGATTAAGCCCTTCAAAAACCCTTCCGAACCTAATTACTCTCTAAAAGAGATTAATTAGTCTAACCTAGGTTACTTACCTAAAAATAGTCAAATCACACTTTGACTTGCTAAAAGTGATTTTGGACTTTATCCTTTGTCCCAGCACCCAAATCTTCCCACCCTAAACTCAAAATAGATTATAAATGCATGCTTATTTTGCTAAACCCTTCTCTAATACTCATGGATCACCATTTGCATAGTATGAGGCCTAATGCATGTTTTGTATGAAAGAAAAACCCTTAAAGGGATTCCTTGATCGAGAGATGAGCTAAGGTGATCACTTTTTGTATGAAAGAAAACCCTGATCACGAGACAAAATGTATAATAGATATGTAAGGCTCCTATATTCATCTACATGACTGTCCCAAGCTACAAAATCTATTGATAAGGTATCTAGCATACATACCTTTTGATCTTTCTTACCATACACTTTACTCCCAATGGAGTTCTTCTTTACTACATTCACAAGCTCTCTTCTACCTGATTGAACATGATCAAGACAACAAACCAAAGTTTCAAGCTCCCTTATGAATGCTCAAGCATTGCTCTTCAAGTGTGCAATCTCAACACTCTACCCCAAGGATTCTCAAGATCCTTATTTGTCTAATTCAAGGCCATATATGTAAAGAAAAGGTTTCAAAGCCTGAGTAACTATTATCTAGACTCAATTCACCTTAACCAAGGTGTCTAAGACCCTTTATTTAACTGTATCTTGCATATTATGCTAGTTTTCTCTTTTTAGACCCTATTGGCTATTAGCCTTTTAAACATGCAAATGCTCTCTTATCTCAATTTCCCATGAAGAAACTATACATACAGATTAATGACCCAAATATCCTTTACAAGGTTCTCCAATATCACTAAATTTCATACCTTGTTTCTTTGTTAGAAAATACACCTCCTTTATGGCTGTAGCATACAAAAATCAGGCCTATTCTGACCCTAGCTATGACAGTAGGCACTTGGGGCTTTGATCTCACCTGGATCTTGATGGATCTACTTCAGAAATGTCATCAAGATGACTGCTACAAAATTTGGTGGCTTGATTCCACGTTATGACCATTCATGCACTTCAATTCCTCTCTCACTGTACATTGTGTATTCTTGTCATAATTCAAAAAAACAATCATGTATATCTCGAGTGATACAAACCCATTCTCCTTGAAATTTGGACAGTAGTTAGATCAACCTAAATATAGAGATATCCTAAAATTTTCAAGAAATTTCATCCATGCAGTCAAAAGATATGTGATTCCCTAGATCGGGCCCGAGAGCCTTCAATTTGCTATAAAATCCAAATTATGCATTTTCAAAACATATAAAAATTACAACTGTGATCTACATCACCTGTAGAATATTTCCATGCTAATAGTCAGGTACTTTACATCATTTAAACGTTATGGAGGGTTTCTATCTTGTTGTCCTGCCAGGGTTCTTGTGCATAGTCCATTGAAAACAAGCTAATTTTCTTCAACAAGGTCGATTTTCATCTTTCAAAACATATTACATGCACCATTATACATTATGCAACCTCTAGAATCCCTATCTCTCTTCATTTCCATGAATCACCTATGAAATAGGTATTCATTAGCTAAGAATAGACTCTAACAAGCTCCTAAATTGACTCCTAAGCCAACTCACACTCCTAAGAAGACTAAACAATCTTCTCAACATAGAAATCCTATGTATATCACCTTGATATTCTCCTGTAATCCATACAAGACTACTATTACATGATGTCAAGGCTTAAAAATACCTTATTTAGCCTATATTACCCCTTAAATGCCAAGTCAAGTCACCTTATCATCTTCTTACAAGCACATATTCACTTTTACAACATATTTAACTCTAACACACCTATAAAAACATGTATCATGGTCTTGTATGACCTTATTATGCCTTGGTTCTTGATGCTCCTGCATCAGAGTGCCCTTGAGAGAAGAAATTTGAGCTCCTACTCAAATGGTTCTTCTTCTTTCTTGTCCTCCAATTCATCCTCATTGCATTTGCTTGTATACTTTGTCTCCTCCATCTGCTCTTGCATTGCTTCTCCTTAATTCTCTTCTTGCTTGCTCCTTGCTTCATCTTCTTCTTCATGGTCTTTATCTTCAAGTTTTCCTCTTCTAGGTCTTCTATCTCCTTCATGATGATCATCAACTCTACCTTGTGTTCATAACAACATGTAGCTTAAAGCCCTTGATCATTGATAAGAATGTTCTCACAAGACTTGATAGTCTTCTCCACCTACTTTATCAACAATCCTCTCTCTCTTTCATCTTTGGCCTCTTGATAGGCTTGCTTCACCTTAGGAATGAAGTGAAGGTCTTCAATGTTGAAATCTGCCTCCTCAACATGCTTTGAAGTTTCATATGCCTCCTCAACTGAAAACTGATTGTCTTCTATCAACTCTGCACTTGTATGGTCTTCATGTCTATCTGCATGATCCTCCTTGGCTTGATATATGACTTCCTCTAATGCTTTTAGTTCTTCTTTCAGCTGCTCCATACTTATGTATTCAAAATCATACTTTGGTGCTTCTTCACCTTCAAGTGCCTCAACTTCATCATCATATATGTCTTCTATATCTTCTTGCTCCTCTTGTCTCATGAGCTTTCTAATTGAATCATACTCTTGATTCATCTCCATGTCTTCCAAGCTTGTATTCACAATATTAAAAACAACATTAGAAGTAAAATTTTGAGGCCATGAAGCCTCTTGAATGCCTACAGTGCTCTTCTTTTTCATTTCTTTTTGTTTTTTCATTGACCATATTCAACTTGGTCACTTTCATTCTTTCTCTCTCTTTCTTTGCCTTTTCCTTCTTTGGCACCTCTTCTTTTCCTTGTTGCATTTCTTGCAACTTCTCAGGTTGCTCTATCCTTGGCAACATCTCTTCTCTCTCCTTCTTCTCAACTATTCTCCTTCTTCTTCTCACCATTTCTTGATTTCCTTTTGTTTTTGCTGTCATTATCCTCTGAGAAGATTCCATCAACTCTTCTAATATCCTCATTTCTTCTTCCAAGTCAACTCCATCAACCTCTCCTTCATCTTCATCATATATGGGATCTGTTTTGTCTTCATCCTTCTCTAAATTCTGACTTCCATTACTGTATTCAGCCCTTGCTTCACCATCTTTTGAGAAACTTCCACTTTCCATCACTTTATGTTTGATGACTTTGTACTGCTGCTCCTTGAAGCTCTTAGCTTGCCATACCTTGTACTGGATGACCTTAGGTTGATACACCATTTTTTTTCATGTTTTCTTCTCCATTCATGAGTTAGATTGTGTTTGTACTCATTTCTACATTCTTGTGCACCTACTCGGCTGGACTGATTTCACCCTGCAAACTGAATTTTCCTCCATACCTTGCCTTGGTTCTTCATGACTGTGCTCAATTTGATGGTCTCCTTCTTGACTTTGCTTCTCCTCTTTGTCCTTAGGTTTCTCAAGCCATTTAGGCATCACATAATCATGCTTGATCTCTTTGGGTAGCATATACTTCTGATGACCTGTTGGTTTCTCTTCATTCTCTATTTCCTTGAGCCTTTTAGGCATTGTATGATCACACACATCTTCTTGTTTTAACCTCCTATCATTATCTTGCCTTAGGTATTCTTCAATATCAGAAACATCACCTTTATAAATCTTGATCATCATATTCAGTCATCATACTTACTTGTTTAATGGCATTTAGCTTTACCTCCTTCTTAATGGCTTCTTGTCTAGCTTTGCTCTCTTCCTGACTTCTTCTTCACTTGGGATGCTATCCAATGCATCATAATACTCCATGTTCTCTATCATACCTCCCTTGTCATCATGGAGGTCTTCATTCTTTCCATATCCTTCTTCAAGCTGGTCCTTGCAGTTGTCTTGTTCATTTCTCTCTATGGGTGCTTGGCTTACACCATCCTTCATATTTCTCAAGCTCTTAAGCTTAACCTGCATCAACAAGTTCTTCATACCTACAAATATAAACACAAGCTTAGATATAAAAACTAGAGACCATAGTGTCTCCATGAGTGCTCCTTTCCTTAGCACCTTCTCCTCATTCTCCTTGAGTGCTTGTTTTGGCACTTTTTCTTCTTTCTTGTTCTCTACAATGAGAACTTTCTTCACCTCTTCTTGTTTCTCACCTGAAACTCTTCTCTCTTCCTCAAGGCATCCTCTCTGTTCCTTCTATCTCTTCTCACCAATGACCTCACAGGCCATTTTATCTTCCTCTTCAATACTAGGCCACTCTTCTTCTGATGGCTCTCTTCCTCCTACAACTGTAACCACATGGTGGTCACTTTCTCCAAATCTCTCTTCACTTCCTCTATTTATTTTTGAAGTGATACTCTTCCTCTCATCTTCTCCTCTTTCCTCTTTTTCTCTTTCTTTTCTTGTTCCTTTTGATATCTTAGGAACTTAACCAAATCATACACTACTCCTACCTCCATGTCTGATTCAATCACACACCACTCTGATACCAAATGATGTAGGGGTCAATACCAAAATTTTCTTTACTAGATAATCAAGAGCTTGAACCTACTCTAATACTCCAACCAACCCCTGCTTGAGGATCACCATTTACATGCTTATAACCCCTTGGTGTCTATGGAGGCCTAATGCATGTTTTGTATGAAATAAAAACCCTTAAAGGGATTCCTTGATCAGAGATGAGCTAAGGTGATCACTTTGTGATCACAGACACAATGTATAATAGATATGTAAGGCTCCTATATTCATCTACATGACTGTCCCAAGCTACAAAATCTATTGATAAGGTATCTAACATACATACCTTTTGATCTTTCTTACCATACACTTTACTCCCAATGGAGTTCTTCTTTTTGGACTACAATCACAAGATCTCTCTTCTTCCTGATTGAACATGATCAAGACAACAAACCAAAGTTTCAAGCTCCCTTATGAATGCTCAAGCATTTCTCTTCAAGTGTGCAATCTCAACACTCTGCCCCAAGGATTCACATGATCCTTATTTGTCTAATTCAAGGCCATATATGCAAAGACAAGGTTTCAAATCCTGAGTAACTATTATCTAGAATCAATTCACCTTAACCAAGGTGTCTAAGACCCTTTATTTAACTGTACCTTGCATCTTATGCTAGTTTTCTCTTTTGGACCTTATTGGCTACTAGTCTTTTGAGCATGCAAATGGTCTCTTATCTCAATTTCCCCTGAATCAACTATACATACAGATTAATGACCCAAATATCCTTTACAGGGTTCTCCAATATCACTAAATTTCATACCTTGTTTCTTTGTTAGAAAATACACCTCCTTTATGGTTGTAGCATACAAAAATCAGGCCTATTCTGACCCTAGCTATGACAGTAGGCACTTAGGGCTTTGATCTCACCTAGAGCTTGATGGATCCACTTCAGAAAATGTCATCAAGATGACTACTACAAAATTTGGTGGCTTGATTCCATGTTATGACCATTCATGCACTTTAATTCCTCTCTCCACCGTACACTTTGTATATTCTTGTCATAACTCAAAAAAATAGTCATGTATATCTCAAGATACAAACCATTCTCCTTGAAATTTGGATAGTGGTTAGATCACATAAATACAGAGGTATCATGAAATTTTCAAGAAATTTCATCCATGCCAGTCAAAAGATATGCGATTCCCTAGATCGGGCCCGAGAGCCTTCAATTTGCTATAAAATCCAAATTATGCATTTTCAAAACATATAAAAATTACCACTATGATCTACATCACTTGTAGAATATTTCCATGCTAATAGTTAGGAAATTTACATCATTTAAATGTTATGGAGGGTTTCTATCTTGTTGTCCTGCCAGGGTTCTTGTGCACAGTCCATTGAAAACAAGCTAATTTTCTTCAACAGGGTCGATTTTCATCTTTCAAAACATATTACATGCACCATTATACATTATGCAACCTCTAGAATCCCTGTCCTCTTCATTTCCATGAATCACCTATGAAATAGGTATTCATTAGCTAAGAATAGACTCTAACAAGCTCCTAAATTGACTCCTAAGCCAACTCACACTCCTAAGAAGACTAAACAATCTTCTCAACATAGAAATCATGTGTATATCACCTTGATATTCTCCTGTAATCCATACAAGACAACTATTACATGATGTCAAGGCTTAAAAATACCTTATTTAGCCTATATTACCCCTTAAATGCCAAGTCAAGTCACCTTATCATCTTCTTACAAGCACATATTCACTTTTACAACATATTTAACTCTAAAGAAACATGTATCACCTATTATGCCTTGGTTCTCGATGCTCTTGAATCAATTTCATGTATCATGGTCTTGGCCTTGTTAATGGGGAGATATCTTTCTCTTAAACACATAAATGAATTCTTAGATTTGGCCTTACGAATTCCCCTGGTGGTGTTTATGAGTCTCGATGAATGATGTGTTTAGAACATTTTTAGATCATTTTGTACTCATGTTCCTTGATGACATATATATCTTCTCATGTACATATGAAGATCATGAGGAGCACCTTCGTCGCGTTTTGTATTGTCTTCATGAGCAACAACTTTACACCTAACTCCTGAGAAGTGTGCATTCTTTTATTCGAGGTGTAGTATTTGAGTCACATTATTTTTGGGGAAGGTATTGTAGTTGATCCTTCAAAGATTAGAGCCATTATGGATTGGCCAACTCCTACTAGTGTGACTGAGGCGCGTAGTTTCATGGGATTGACAAGATACTACAGGAGATTTGTTCAGGACTTTTCTCGGGTTTCTCACCCCATCACTTCCCTTCAGTGGAAAGGGAAGAAGTTCATCTAGTCTAATAGATGTGAGAAGGCCTTCGGGACACTAAAGGAATGCCTTATGACAACACCTATTCTTGTAGTGCCAAACCCTCGAGTGATTTCTTCATTTTCATAAATGCTTCTTTAAAAGGATTAGGAGGTGTGTTGATACGGAGGGTCATGTTATAGCTTTTAGTCTCGAAAACTAAATGATTATAAGCTCAATAATATGATTCATTACCTTAATCTTGTAGTTGGTTTTCACGCCTTGGTTAGATGGAGACACTTTCCTCTTGGCGGACATTTATTCTCGGAACCGATCACTTGAGTCTTCGTCACCTCTTCACACACCCAATCTCAATGCTCATCATTGGTGTTAAATGGAGTTTATTTTTAGTATAGAATGGAGATCTAGAGCATGTGAAAGGGAAGAAGAATGTGGTAGCGAGATGCCTTGAGTTGACGGAGACATGTGGCTATGGCTATCTCGGTGAGTAGAGATTTATGGAGCATGATTTTGTAGCAGCTTCCTCATGACAACTTCTACCTTACAACTAGATCAGAGATTGAGTCTCAAAGACCCCTTGACGGGAAGTTTGATGGATTCTCATTATAGTAAAATGGTCTTTTGAGACACAGAGGTCGGATATATGTTCCTAGAGATGGAGGCTTGAGACAAGATATCTTGACAAGGCTCATCGTGCACCTTATTCAACCCATTTAGGGTGCGAGAAGATGCACGCCACCTTGATATAGCTTTATCATTAGAGAGGTTTTTTCAAGATGTAGATCAGTTTGTTTCACATTGTTTATAGTGTTAGAGGGTGAACACCAAGCACCAAAGATCCAGCTTGTCCTTCTCTACCCACATGCCTTATCGGAGTGGAAATGGGACACAATTTCCATGGATTTAATCATAGGGCTACCAATGTCGAGATACCACCATGATGCCATCATGGTCACCGTAGTGCCCACACTTTTTATAGCTCAGTTACTGGTTGTTTCTTTGCTCATAGACATGTTTTGACAGAGATTTGTTATATCTTGGACATTATATTAGAGATTTGATCTTATTAGACATGTGTGGACATTTAGGCATATAGCACCAATTTAGCTTAATTTCTATGTTGTCGCATTATCATATGATGTCATGGGTACTAATGGATATGATGTTGTTTTTGGAACATAATTATATTGATGGATACTTAGTTGTTGCATGTTGGGATTCTATGGTTATATGTCACTCTATCATCTTGTCTAACTT